>JBAPLH010000143.1:1347500-1722500 GCA_037897445.1 Ceriops zippeliana | reverse complement strand
TCCTTCTTGAGGGTGTTGGGTAGCTATCCCATGGACATGACCCCTTGGTGCCCTTCCCGGGTGGATTAGCAGAATTCCCATCTGGGCAAGCCTTCCAACCCAACAGAAAAAAAAAAAATAAAAAAAAAAAAAAATCCCTAAGCAAAGCAAGTATTATTTATTTGCAGTTGCACAATGAGGGATTCTTGTAATTTTTATTTTTTTTCATTTGTTTTCAGAAATTTTAAATTCGGTAAAATGATGGACAAACAAGAAAGTAATTTTGTAACTGTAATTACTGTTGTTTGTTGTTAATATTTTACTGTAAAATGATGAACCTTTCTTTTAAAAAAAATAAAAATTGATTATGATTATTTGGTGTTTCTTGGAAAGAATGCATGGCACCTCGTTTCTCTCTCTGTAAGCTAGATTGGGATACAACGGAGAATCTATCCAACGGTTCTGAGATCCATGACACCAAGTGGTTACACCTATAGTCAAGCGTACACAATCATTTCCCGATTCGAAAACCTCGTGCTTTGCTTTTCCCCAGATTTTTCCGTGCAGGTAAATGTCACGGTTCAAAATCATAGCCTTAAAAAAAAGTCAGCCAGAGCCATTCGGTCGGAGCCTCGACCGGCGAATTACCAAGTTAAACTTAAATTAATATTTTATTTATTTTTATATAATATAAAAATATTAATTATTAAAAATATGTCCCGAGTGATGCTTCGGGGATTGTGTAACCTTTTTAAGCTGTGAAAGAAGGATGGTTGCAATTTCAAGACAAAAATGTGGGGGTGACTTTTACGTCACCAAAACTTTGGGTGATATCGGATTGTAACTTTCGTCGAAGAGAACTTGCAAAAACTCTGTAACTCAAAAGTTGTAAAGTTTCTTTACCCGTAAGTAAGTTTTATTTATTTATTTATTTATTGATATTCCATTTTTAAAGATTTAACGTATATTAATGGAAAATTCCAGTTTATACATATATATATATATATATATATATATATATATATATGCAATAATTTTATGAGATCAACCAGCCACCAGCCACCAGCCACAAAGTGTACTTCCCTTTGCTTTCATTGTTGCCTCTTTTTGCCTCATTTCTGTACCATCAACTTCTACCTCTTTTTCAACTTCACTCATGACATTAATGTAGCAACCTATTATGGGTATGGAAACAACTTATTATTAGTGGTTTAAACATATTTAATGAAGTTTAATGATGTTATTTATAACTTTAGCCCCTTGAACTTCCGTTACTCACTTCCATTCAGACTCTTGATTGTTTAGCCACACAAGTACAACTGTTACTCCAAGTACTAAATAAAGAAGCAACTCAATAAATGAGAAAATTCGAAGAGAATAACCTAATTACAGATATGAGTTTGTTGACGTTGGTGGAGATGATTTCTCTTTAATCTTCTCCTTCTACGTCTCTCTAAATATGCTTGGCTTTAGATTTTATCTCGATTAAAACTTTTGTGTTTGTTCATAATTTTTAGCTAAAACTTTCAATTGATAGAAGCAGTTGAGGCAACAACAGCTCATTAAGAAGAATCACTCTTTGTCCTGTCGAATGGTCTGTCTAGATAATCCGAAATTTCCCCCTTTTTTTTTTTAGTTTTTCTTTTTGATTCCTCTTAACTTTCGGCAAAAGGAATACAATAATTGTTGGCTAACACGCCTTCTTTTGTTGATGAATGTGTATGTCTACATATCAATGTGTTATGTTCTGTTGGACTATTAGTAGTTAAGTACTCATTTCCTGTAATTTCTTTCTTTTATATGCACTTGCGGACATATGTTTGGTTTTACTTTTTAATGGCTATATGAAAATAAAAATAGTCTCCTTCACTTCTTTTTTCAAATTTTATAGTTTCGTTGGTTGTTAATGAAAAATTATAATGCAACTATGGTACTTGCAGGATCATAGTTTGGTTCAATTGATTTGATTTGGATGATCAACGGGATACTATCTAGCTAATGAAATAGGTTTATGGTTAGCTCTGTTCTCTCTTCGTAAATCCAATGCCATGCACCTAATACATTCATGCATGCCCATGATGGATGTGGGGTTTTTTTTTTTTGGGGCTAAAATAAAAGGGGGCACAAAAGGATATAGAAAAAGATTGCAACTCTCAACTGCACGTATGCTAGACATTGAGTTTTGTTATTTTTTTTCCTTTTTTTTTAATTTTATTTTTCCTATCTTACACATTATAATCCCTCTTTTGAAAGGTTGGTGCTATCAGTGGGTCATAATTTTATTTTATTTTTTTTCCCTTCGATGTTTGGTTTATAACTTGCATATTACATGCCTTTTGTCTTCATTCATGAGGATTTCGATGTTGCTCGACTGAAAGTGAGAATAATTGTTTAATTCAAATTCCTTTGATTTAATGTGCGGATAACATATTTCATTTTTATTTTCATTCTTGTATCTTTAACTGTGTCTCTTACCTATGCCTATGTCTATGATATTATACGAATCATTGATTTAGAGTTCTCTACCGTCAGACAATGTAAGACCACAAGATTAAATGGTTTTCGTTTAGATGAGAAAACTGATGTCAGTGAAGACATCAATCGTCATTATAACTAAAAAAAGGGGTGTGGGGGAGGGGGAGGGGGAGGGGGGGGGAAGAAACCTGTATAAGCCACAATACTCTAATGGGATGAATTAACTCGGAAGTAAACAAATATTGGTTAAATGATGATAATCACCACTACTTTTCCTTTTGCCTGTGGTGGTGAATACTTCACGACTCAACAATTCGACCACGTCTCACACTAGTTGAACCAGAATCATTCATTTGTGCTAGGATTTTAACCCACCATTTGTGGATAATTATTAGACTAGCTTAACCAAAACAATTTTTAATTCCTGGATCATCGAGCCAACTCTTTACTTCTTTCAAGCATATACGCTATTGAAAATGAGACTAGAAGATTACAATCTGTCTCCCAAAGATCCAAGTGCCTGAATTCATTACTTGTGTGCAACTATAGTGGCTACTTTTTTAAAGAGAACTGAATCTATTGTAATAAAGTTGTCGTTGGAAAATAGTTAATAAAAATTATATAATGCTGTTGCACAAGTAAATTAACAAAAAAGATATTATTTTTGAAGTGTGTGTGTCATTGCATTTGAAGTTAGTTTTTACTCTATAGATAAATTGTTGCTATAGAGAAAATTATAACAATTATTGTTTTAAAATATAATAAATCTTTTTATTAATATGCACTTTAGACAATAAAATTTAAAAAATATTTTCTCTACAAACCTTTTCAAATAAAAAGTGAGAGAGAATTCACTATAATATTTTATGGTCATTTTATTAAGAATAATGTCTATTACTAAGAGAAAAAAAAAGATAATAATAATAAGTATAATAATAATAATAATAATAATAATAATAATAATAATAAATTAGTATCGTTACACATCATGATAAATAATAAATACAAAACAACTAATTGAATATGCAAATTAAGTTTTTTAAAATATATTAATTGTCAATAGTTATTACTAAATTTTTTCTTTTAATTATTAAATAGGGAATAATTTTTTAACATCAAGTTTAATTGCTATAGGCACGAAACTATACAAATACACTCACTAAATCATAAAAAATAAGCCTGCTGTATTAATAAAAAATACAAAAAAAAAACTTATATGGGGATATTCTTGAGAAGTAAATGAATCAACTCCTTAAATTCATACCACGATGTGATAATTTCTCTAAATAGGTAACATTTCAGAAATATAAGTTGCCTCTTTACTACTTTATATAACAACGTTAGTAAGTTTTATTATCATAATAAACCCATTTGGGCATATAAAATTTGGAGGCCTTGTGTTTAAAAGTGGAAAAAAGGGGCAGGGGGCGGGGGGGGGGGGTTAGGAGGCCTTGGGGGGTTGGTGAATGAATGATGATGGATGCGAATGTGTTTGGGTGAGAAGGGATGGAAGTAGGTGAAGATATGCGAATTGGTAGTTGACAGCCACTAGACTTCCCCACTTATTATTAATTAGGTGACGTTTCCATGGCTTCTCAGAGTCAGACGACGAAAGCCAGCAATTCCCCGGCCAATCGCCATTTATTATTGTTGAAAGTGGGCTACCCTCTTCGTCTGCTTTTTGCCATGTACACGCCCAATTTTTTGAGGGTGTTATGCGCACCCACAGTTCCCATTTATTGTTGTGCTCAAATTTTCTCGATCTCTGGTAAAAACTATGATGGTTAAGAACGCTAGGTGAGGGCACCCCATATTAATACAATAAAATGGTTTTGAGAAAAAGGGACTTATGCTTTTTTTTCATTTCAAACTCGTGGAATAGGGTGTAAAGTTTATGGAAAACACCAGAATTTACAGTCCTCTATTGACAGACCGAAAGGAAAGGTGTTACCATGGTGACAACACCATAAGTGTATATGATTTGATTTAGAATAAGTCATTTTCATACACATATATATATATATATATATATATTGGTAATGTTAGCATATCGAAATAAATGATTGCAAAATTTTGTTAGTAAAAAAATAAAAAGGTTATATCATTTATGGTTACGCAACAACAACACACAGTTGTTGTTGTACAAATGATAATAATAATAATAAAAAAAATCACAAGAAATTGAGATAGTAATTCTTAAAATAAGGATAAAAGGATTATGTTGGGATTACTGCTACTCTCGTTGACAAATCCCATAAACAAAAATTTCAAATCTTATTTGGATTTAATTAAATTCTGCTATGTAATTAGATGCATTTATGAGACTCCCTCTACATGCAAAATTTGTCAAAATTTGCTTGGTGCCACATGCGTTAATGAAATTTATTTGGAGGCAAAACATTTTCTTTCGATGTCTCTCTGGTCATAGACTACTAGCATAGTCTATCTACATTATACACTGGTTTGGTATAGCTAATTGGCGAGGGAGTAGGGGACTGGATTCCAAAATTTTACTTGCAATGTGTGTTTATTTAACATTAAGTCAAAGAAAAACAAAACACAAAACTAGTACGGAAACATGCTGTGGCCCATGGGGAAGTCACGTACGTCAGGGGAGACCTCATGTTTTTCCTTCCGCTTTCGACCAAACACCCTTGACAATAACGCATTGACAATTGATTTGACATTCATCCATTCGTTAACAAATGTTTTGATTGAAACTCGTTTACTTGTGCTGCCTGGGAGAGAGAGAGAGAGAGAGAGATCCAGTGAGCGAGTGTGTTGATTGGAATTCTTTCATCCATATTTTAGACCATTCATTTCAAATTCAAAGATCAAAGTATAGTTGTTTAAAAAATAAAAATAAAAAAAAGACCTTTACCTTTAAATTAAAACGAATGATGCGTATGATTTCGAGGGATATCTGGTCCCGTGGGACAAAATTCGACAGAGGGAGATTAAAGTAATTTCATTGCCCAAAGTACAGGTTAAAACCAAAAGAAGGGTTGGTGGCAAAAGAATTGGACAAAAATCTTTTATATTTCCAATTTTTCTCCCCACGTGATAAACAATTGGTTCCTGATAATGAACCCTGGAGTTTCGACAATCAAGCTGTCCCTTTAAAAGAAATTATGGGGCAAGAACGGCGCTCACAAGTTGTTTTCTTTCAATTTACCTTATGTGGGTCATAGTTTGCGATCTACCCTTGAATGCTATGTCCAGGGTCACACGACTATGGCTATTAGTCACCACAAGTTGGGTTATTTTAAGGAGTTGGACGAAACGGAAGTAGATGGCTAAAAAGATGTCTACGCTTCCGTGTGGTATTTGATGTTACGTAATCCTCTGCGATGGAGTACTATTTTGGGTGACAAGTATATTTTGGTTTTCTTCAAATATTAAAAACTCCCAAACTTTTGTTATCATTGTGGGTGCCTCGACCATGTGGAATGAGACTCTGTGAATTAGATTCTGTTAGTGATCCTGACAATTAATGTCTACAAGTTGTTGATATGCCATACGGAGATTGGCTGTGCGCATCTCCTTTTTGAGGAGCCAAAATTAAATTAATGGAGGAAAAATCTGCATATATTTGGAAGTTGGAGCGTAGTCACTTTGCAGCAACAGAGGTCTCAGGTGAACATGTTCGGCAGACAGCGGCGCCACCGTCCAGATTATTTGACAAATGAGGAGCTGCCCCCTCTTGGTAATCATGTATGTGCTTGTCACGTGTGGGTTGGTAATGACATTGTTCTCAGCCAACACAAGTATGCCTTGGATCTATTACAAGATGTTAGTGCCCTTGGATGTACGCCTTGTGATTTTCCCATGAATCAAAAGCCTAGGATCTCTACAATTAATGGTTCTTCTCTATTTGATTTAGCCAAATATCTGTCAGTTGGTCGGTTTGTTTATTGTATTTGACTATTACCAAACCCTAACATTTGTTACGCTGTGCAAAAGTCTTGTCTCAATTTATGCAAAACCCTCGTCAGCCGCATCTCGATGCTGCGTTATGTTTGGTTCATTATATCAAGTGCAAGTCTTGTCTCAATTTATGCAATATTGGTTCATTGCATCAAGTGCAAGTCTTGTCTCAATTTATGCAATATTGGTTCATTGCATCAAGTGCAAGTCTTGTCTCAATTTATGCAGAACCCTCGTCAGCTGCATCTCGATGCTGCGTTATGTTTGGTTCATTACATCAAGTTCCAGTCCTGTCTCAATTTATGCAATATTGGTTCATTGCATCAAGTGCAAGTCTGTCTCAATTTATGCAAAACCCTCGTCAGCCGCATCTCGATGCAGCGTTATGTTTGGTTCATTACATCAAAAATTCCCCTAGCCACATCTTCTAGTGATTTGACTTTCGCGACCCATTCTGGTTCTGATTAGGCCACTTGTCCCACGACCCAAAGATCAAATACTGTCTATATTGCATTTTTACGCGGCTGGCCCTATTTCATGGAAGTCTATGAAGCAACACTTTGTATCTTGTTCTTCGGCAGAGGCTGAACATCGTGCTATGGCCAATGCTATTAGCGAGTTGGTGTGGCTGCGGATTTTATTATCTGATTTGGGCGTCCCTCACACTCAAACACATCCGGCTATATTACGATTATCAGGCTGCTTCATACATTGCCACTGACCCAGTGTTTCGTGAGCGCAGTAAACACATACTGAATTTAACTGGCATTTCGTTCACGAACACGCCCAAGCTGTGGCACTTTCATCACTCGTCAGGTCCCTTCTCATGCCCAACTCGGTAGACATATTTACTAAAGCCCTCGATCGTGATCAGTTCCTTCCTTTACTGGCCATCTCGATGCTCCAACTTGAAGCAGGAGTATTGAGAATTGCATCGATTTGTTTCCGTATTTCAATGATCCTATATATATATATATATATATATATATATTTGAAATTCTCACAAAATTATGATTTTGATACTTAAAGAAAAGGCTCCACTTTGTTCCTTCATTTCTATTCTAGTAAAAATATTAATCAACAGGGTTGCTACCTCTCCATGAATCCTTCAATTCAATTATAGTACAACAACATTTTTTTTTCTCTGTGCATATTAATTCTTTGTGCATATTTGATTGGAAAAAGAGTTTCATTGGGTTTGAAACCTGAAGCCACAGTTGAACATCTATTCTCTCTGGTTGGTACACCATTATTAGTGAACAGACTAATTAAATGAGTCCCGATACATTAATTATTATTGTTGTATGTAAGTAATATGTCATAAACACTGCTACATTTATTGAGAGATATATATATATATATTATAGTTATTTGAGGACATGAAAATAAATTTTCATATTTAATTTTATTTATTTGTGATAATAAAAGAAAAGCATATGATTAATGTAAATCTCCTATATTTATTATGTTTCGCAAGCAAATCCAACTAATTTGTTTTTTTAAATCATATGTCAAATGCATCCAATTCACCATTATATGCATATATTATATATGCCACTAGCCATGCCCCCCAAATCACAAAACAACAAACTTTTCTCCTTTCGTTCCTCATTATTAGAGATGAAGATGATCTCAACACACATCATCACCATCGTCAGGCAATAATGTGCAGACAAGAAAGAGAACCGACGGATGGGAAAATATTGGTGAAGTTCTGATGTCCCATTTTTAAATTTCATCTCTACCTCAGGGGTATAAAATAAGTGTTTTATTTTTCAGATCTCGAGGATCAGTTTAGCTGTCAATGTGGGGGAGGGGTTGGGGTGGTTTTATATTGCCCCCCCCCCTCCCCACTCATTCTTAAAGTTGTTCCAATCTTTGTCTTTTTTCATTGCACCTTTTGAGCTCTATTCATAGAAAATTTTTCTTATTCTAAATCTGACTTACACTCTTCTCAAAAGCATTCCTATTTTTTATTAAAACAAATTAGCAAGTAATAGTGAACGCGATTTAGAATTGGCAGAAGAAGATTGCACATCTAAAACTATGTTTGCTAATACAATTAACTTTAATTTTATCCCACAGTAATTATAGTACAACAACATTTTTTTCTCTGAGAATATCACAAAGAATTAATCACATTAGAGATAAATGACTAAATAAATGTATTATTACTTTCATAAAAAAAAGGAAATTGATAGTATAGAAAATGAAAGATTAGTTAAAAATTTGGGTTAGTATACAAAAAAAATAACTCAAATTTTATATTATCTAACACATAATATAACTTTTCAAATGTAATGACTTATATCTTATAATTAATTTTATAATATAAATAACACAACATTAAAAATTGTAAACAAAAATCATTAATTGTGTATACGTCACATCTTAACATGAATTGATTGATGATACGAAAAAAAAAATGCAATTCATGTCATATCATCACTAAGTGCCCATTGGCCTTGTAAATGCATAATTCAATCTTTTTTTTTTCAGTTAAAAATTTATAATTAATTAATTAATTAAATTAAATAATGATAATGAAATATCTATAATAAAAAGAAATGAAAAAAAAAAACTTAAGTTATTCTAATCTAACATTGTTATATGCATCACCACAATCATGACTCAATTACTAAATAATAGAGAAATTTATGCGGCCCTTTCGATGAAAAGAGTGTGGGTCGAAAGAGGGGAAAAAACACATCAAATTCAAGAATTCATTGCCATTTTCTAATAATGGCTTTTATAATGTCCTTTTCTTTTGCTGCCACTAACTCTTTATTATTATTATTATTATTTTCATATTCTTGTAATGGCAATAGATTCCCTTTCACCACCACCATCTCTAGACAATTTAAGCAAAACAACATTAGATGAAAGTTGATGAAATTATCCTCCTTAAACTCTTAAAATTACAACAAAACCTCCTCGATTACTTCTTCCATAATCTGAACCTCTCCCAGACCTTCGCCTTCACCCAAATGATTCTTCGCTTTGATGATAGCATCCTCTTCTTTAGCATCGGCAAGTTCAACTTTGTCACCAACAAGATCTCCCAGACCCGACTCTAATCTTTCTTGGCATCCATGTTGGCTTCCTCTTCCCCATTGACACCCTTCATAGTGACTTTTACGCTACTTCCTCCCTTAACATAGAATGACATAGGTTTTGCCTCTTTATTTTTTATTATTAATATTCAATCAATAATATTTAGTTTGAATGATTAATTTTAAATTTTTAACAAGAAAGAATAGGTTGGATTATGTATTTATGAGAACCAAATAATGTGGCTTGAATATTTCATTAGACATTTTTTTTTCTTTTCACATCACTCAATAATCTACATCATAACGTTATGTATGCATAATCAATTATTTTCAACATAAACATTTAATGCTACACAATAAATATTTTTAACAGTGGTTACCTTTTAGTATTTTATATTTGTTGCTAAAACAACATAAGGTAGTAGTTATAACCATTAAATAAATTTATTTTTATAATGTGTGGCAATAGTAAGTTTTATGTGGCAGTTTCTTGATAAGGGTGAAAAACTAACTCGATAAATGTCAAAGGCAACGATTTATAGTGGCCGTTTCTAACCTATGTTACTTTTAATAACAATTGTAACATAACGAAATAAAGACGATGCTATTTGTATATTTACATAACGGTTTTAAATGAGTTAAGCAATGACTTATATATCCTATGCCAATTTCAGGCAGGAGTTTTTAAGCAGTGATACCAAATCACTGCTTTATGCGTTTTAATGCATTGGTGCTGAAAGGTTTTATTAGTGGTGCATGAACCAAGATTTCACAACAGTTTTTAAAATCACTAAACTTCGTCATTGAATCACTTCACGATAAGCCCTTATATCTTGAACCCTACATCATTTAACTGCCAATCTAAAACTATTTAACCACTAAACAATCTAAAACTATCTTTCAATTTCATCATGAAATGATTTCTCCAACCTTAAACGACTCCCAATTACTCCTTTCGATTTGAGCTCCCCGCCAATCGATCTCTCAATTTACTCCTCTCCACTTAATTTGAAATCATATATAATCTGAAACCCTAACTACTCCTCTTCATTCGTTGTGCTCCCTTTCCCATAATCACCACGTATTTTTAAATTCCAACTACTTGCATTGACTTTGTTAGTCTTGAATTGTAAATATGTATCTTTTCCCCTCCATTTAGTTTTTTTCGTCTTTAAATTTTTGGGAATTTTGTTACTAATTTGGTTTCCATGTATCTCTTAGTCCTTCCTTATCTCTCTTGGTAGGTTAATTTGCTTCAACTACAAGTGCTTTCCTTTTTTAACTTTTTATTCTCTCTTTTTTTATTATTTCTTGGTATATATGGTGTAATAGTGAGTTATGCTAGCAATTGATCCATTTTTATTTGTTAAAATTCTTGTATATCAATGAACTTAGCTTGTGTGTCTTACTATCTGTGTTGGTAAAGAATTCATTTTTGAATTTATTAGTTATTTGAAATCTAGTTGAAGTGAATAAGAGGTGTTCATCATAATTTCTCAATGAACCATTAATTAAGGTGCTATGCAAAGAATCACTTGCTGTAATTAGCAAATAAGAGACCAATCAATTTCCTTTTTTTATGCCTACTTATGCCAAAAGAAGAAAAGGAAATGAGTTAAAAACATGACATTTAAGCTATTATTTATGCTTTTAGTTGTTTCCTATTGAATTATTTTGATTATCATACTTCACATGTCTTTGTATCTCGTACCCTAAAGCTATTAGGATAACGCTTTGTGAGTAATGATGATATCACATTGAATTGTAGAAAGTTCTTAACACAATCTTACATCTATTTATGTGGAAATTGCCTTATTTCCATGTTATGAAATGAACTTTAACCACCTAAATGTGACCTCACAAAGAAGAAAAGTACTTTATTTCTATCTTTGACTCAAATATAAAGAAAATAGTTCTCTACTATTGTCTTTTAATGATACAAATATTAACTCAGCATATTAAAGAAAGTCATTTCATTCTAATTAAATTTCACGGTGTATGCATTTTGTTAGTTCATTTCATTCCATATTTTTTTCTTTAATGAATAATGAGTCTTATTTTTTTAGTTTACTTCATTCTTTCTTTTCTTAAATGCAAATTAAGAAAAAATGATGAATAAATGACATCTTAGTGACTGTAATGATAGGAGTGGAAGAATGCTTCATAAATTACAATATTAATTACTTTTCCAAATGTGTCTCTAAGCTTTTTGTTTTTTGTTCTTTTGACTAATTTCTAGGTAAGTCGTCATGAGTGTTGCTACTAAAAGCAATATGTTTTTATTTTAGTTTTTTAATTTGTATGTTTTTATCTTGATTCAAGCTATTTGATTTCCATCCATTGAAAATATTTCAATCTATGATAATATCTTGTGTTCTTGAAAATGTTATACCTAAACTATATATATCTGTGTGTGTGTGTGTGTGTGTGTGTGTGTATTTTCTTTGATTAGAGTTTGGTCATTCAATATGGAAGACACAAGTTGTATGCATTTAAATAGATTAAGTAAAGAATACTTGGATAGGGTTAAGAATTTCTTGAATAAGGCTTTTACTAAAACTATGGTTGGCAATGAAATTTCATGTTATTAAAGGAAATGCCAATGTTGATATTGGTACTTTAAAAATGTTATTTTTGAACATTAATTGTTGAAGGCAGCTTTATGAAAGGATACGAGGACGAGATTTTCTATAGTGAAAGACAAATATCAAGAGAGGTACATGATGATAAAGTTGATTTTGGAGTGAATGATGATATTTTTAAACTATTACATGACACTTTTAAAGATGTAAATGATCAACTAGAGTTTAATAATGTTATGAGAGACCAAATGTAGAGGATAAAAAGTTTTACAAATTAGTTAAAAAAAAGGACCATAAAAATTATATCTTAATTATAATAAATTTCTAAACTATATTTCACAATTACATTGTACCTCTTTAGGTGTCTTCATGGACTCAATAATGCAATATTTAGAGATATTTTAAGTTAATAAAGGAGGAATTCCCTTTGGTAAAAGTTCTTAGTTTATTTAATGAAGCTAAAAGCATGGTGAGAGAATTAGGGCTTAAATGCAAAAAAAAAAAAATCATAAATTTCTTAATGATTATATGATATATTGGGATAAGCATAAGAGTGCATAAGTCTATGATGTTTGTAGGGCTTTTAAATGGAAAAGAGCTATTAATTCAAAAAGGAACAATCTTCTTTATCTTCTAATGGCCATAAGGTTCCAACTAAATTTTGATATATTTTCTTTTAAAATCAAGGCTTTATAGGCTCTTCATGTGCCTAAAAATGGTCGATGAAATGGTTTATCATACAAAACATTGACCTAAGAATGATAATATGAGGCATCTCATTAATGGAAAAGCTTGGAAAGATGTTAACTCGTTGCATCCTAAATTTGCATAAGATCCTCAAAACATAAGATTTGGCTTGGTTAATGATGGTTTCAATCCTTTTATAGCCATAAACATTAGTCATAACATATGACTAGTTGTTCTCATTAATTACAACTTGTCACTAAGGTTATGTATAAAGTTAGAATATATGATAATATCTATAATTATTCTAGGCTAATTCACCAAGAAGGGATATAGATGTATTCTTGTAATCTTTAATTGAAGTATTGAAAGAGTTATGAGAATCAAGTTATGAAACTTATGATGCATTTAACAAGCAATGCTTCCAAATGTATACAAACTTATTATGGATTGTGAGCAAATTTTTGGCTTATGCAATGTTATCAAGGTAGAGCATAAAACATAAGTTAGCATATCATATTTGTAATCGAAACTTGTTCTTAATATTTACATTATAATAAGAAATCTTGTTATATAAGGTACCATAGGTTATTAGATACAAATCACCTTTAAAGATAAGAGAAAAAGTCTTTTAATGGTTAATGAAGTTGAAAACAACTCCTACTACTTTGATAGGAACTAAAATTTTATCAAAATTGTCTAATTTTAATAATTAATTTGAAAAAAAAAAGGGAAAAAGTAACTTTGACAGCCTTTGAAAGAAACAATATATATTCTTTTGTTTACCATAATAGTCTAGTAATAAGTGTTGCCATAAATTAGATGTGATACACATGGAGAAGAACATTTATAATGGTATTCTGGGGATGCTATTAGACATTCTTAGTAAAATAAAATATCCTGATAAATCTCAATTTGATTTACAAGATATGGGAATAAAATAACAACCTATTCTCTCTAATCATGTTTTACATCTATTCTTATCAAGAGCATGTTTTTCAATGTCACTAAAAGCAAAAATAATTTTTTGAAAGGTTTTGAAAATTACCAAACTATTATAAGGTTGTGTATCAATATATTTCGATGTGTTAATGATAAGGAGAGGGAAATCATTAGGTATAAGAGTTATGATACATTTTTTTAATGCATTATCTTTTTTTATTATAATTAGGAAAATAATTATAAAGTATATTGTTATGGCCTTAATAAGATTAGGATCATTTTTTAGTACAATATGTAACAAAACTGAGAAAGTACAAGATCTTAATCATTTGGAAAAGGAAATTAGTGAAACACTATATTAGTTAAAGATAATCTTTCCTCCAAGTTGTTTTGATGTTAGGTTCATTTACTTATTCATCTAGTTAATGAAATTACATTTAAAAGGTCTATGCATTGTCATTAGATGTTTGACATTGAAAGATACTCATGCAAGTAAAAAGCATGAGTATATAGTAAAAGTCATCTCTAATATTCATTGGTACAAATTGCTTAAGATATTTACATGATGAAGTAAAGACTTTATTTATAAGGTACATTAAATAATGTGAAAGTGTTAGATTAAAGAAAACACTACTTTTTTTTCTTAAAAGTCGTGCAATAAAAGGTGAAAGAAAAAGAAATGGCGAGGTTTTGACCTTAAACATTCTTTCATTGAAACAAGTATATAGATATTTATTTTTCAATTGTGTAGATGAAGAAGTTAAAGGCTATATCAAATAAGCTATTGCTTTCACCAAATTTTACCAATCGTTATCTTATAAGTATTAAAATTGAATATATTAATAATTAAAATAAATTACTTATTATAAAAAAATAAGAAATTGATTAATGGATTTCAAAGAAATAAGTAGGTAAAAGTACAAAATCACAACCAAGATTTTGTAGGTTGGTTTTAACATGAAGTTAGAAATAAGTAGTCATACGTTATGCTAGATATTTTTTTAATGGGTTTAAATTCTACATTAGGGAACATGATTTAAGGTGTAAAATACAAAATATTAATGTGTTTTTTAATACTTTAACAAATAGTTTGTAAGTAATAGGGACCAAAATCCTATTTTGGAAGATGTTACCTATTATAGGGCAATAACAAAATTATAAATCCAGATTATTAAGGTTAATTTGATGGGGTTTTGCTTAAATGTGATTGCTTTCATGTTAAGAAAGATTATTATAGACTTATATGCTAACTCAATCAAATTGTGCTATCTAAATGATCATTTTTACTAGCTAGTTAAGTCTACTAAATGTTATTATGCTGATAATTCAATTGAAAAGGGATGTTATTATGTGATGAGATGAATTCCTCGAGATTTTTATGATATTTTTTAAGAAGATAATGAAAATTTACAAGACATGTTTTAATGAGAATCTTATGAATTTGGTTAGAATGTAGGATTTTATATAGCTAATGAACATATCACGTAGGCAAAAGAAGACGTGCTAAATGTTAGACTAGATTTGTAGAAAAACGTTATACAATTTAAAAATGATGATCACTTTGATAAAGATCAGATTTTGATGCCATTCAATGGGATTGGATGGATAAAAATTGTTAAAGGTAAACCTATATTATTAATTTGTTGAGATATTATAGCAATAGCATTTGTAACTTTTTATTTTAAATGTTTAGTAAATATTTAATTTTTTATATGAAATTGACATTTTTAATTTTTTTGTTTTACAATTAAATTAAATGAAAGGACTTAAAACCTATAAGAAATAGAAAAGAAGGCTTAATCTAATTGTGATGACAAACTCAATGTCTAAAATTTTGAAAAGAAGGTAACAATTGAGTAAAGATAAAGGTTTTAAGGAAGAAAAGAGCCTAAGTATAAGAAATGACTAACACAACAAATTAAAATCTTCTAAATGGCTAGATTGCACAAAGGGTGACATAGTTAGAGTTTTCAATCTCTACTAAAGGTATGCATATTACTTACTCTTACACTATTTAATAAATGAGAAGAGAATTAATACTATATTAGTCTCTTATATTTATAATGTCTTAATCAAGCTTTTTTATATTCTTTTTTTTTTTTCAAACAATTGTTTAACATATTATAAAATGAGTTAAGATTCAATGTTTAGAAGACAAAGTTTGTCTAATGCAAGAGAGCAATAACCAGTGCAAGATCAAGTGCAACAATAGTACAATAAAAGACTAGTGAAAGCACTAACTTAGTTAATTTCAATACATTTTATATTGAGTTATTGTTATTGGTTATTGAACTTATTTTCAATGCTTTAGGGCAAAAAAAGTGGTAGAGGCCTATAATAATGAGTGAAGTGCCCACAAAAATTATAAAAAAAAGTAAACTTATATTTTTGAATGCTAATAACCAACCCATTGGTTTTGATGAGAAGATTTTAAATGAATTTAGTGATTTTCTTAGTAACTTGGCTAAAAATCCTAATAAGGCATCATTGAATATGAATAATTGACATAAGGTGCCGAGGGATAATAAAGGTAGAATATAGGAGTTTTAAATGAATTTAGTGATTTTCTCAGTAACTTGGCTAAAAATCCTAATAAGGCATCATTGAATATGAAGAATTGACATAAGGTGTCGAGGGATAATAAAGATAGAATATAGGAGTTTGTACAAGTAATATCATGAATGTTTTTTCCTTTGCATAAGTTGATTATTTATAAAACATGTCTAGCTTATAAATTGTATTTTAAGCAATGTAAAAAAAATATTTGGTTCCTGAAGAAGGGAAACACTAGGTACTAACAACGATCATGACAAGTTGGTGATTCCATAAAATTTTGATTAACAAAATATTACTTTACCAAATACAAAATAGATGAAGTCAAACTAAAGCATCTTCCAAAAAATGTACTTATGGAGTAATTTCCTAATTTGCTCACACATTGGAACTTAGAAGAATTACAAATTCACTTTGACTGAAACATATATTTAATGAATTTGTTGTTTGTATATACAAAAAATAATTTTGATTTCATTCTTTTGTATATGTATAAATAGGCAATGACAAAAACCAACATAATGAATTAGCAAAAACAAACAGATATGCACACAATAGATCAAAAGAACTTTGTGCACATTCAAGAGTAGATGATAAAGATTGACATATTATTATAAATAATATATTTGATTTTCATAATTTTTATTTACCAAAAAAATTTAAATTTTGCAATTTTGTAGCAATGTGTTTGTGATGTAGTTAATTTTGGTTGGTTTGAGTAAGTTGTTTATATGATTTTTGTTATTTTTCAATTAGTCACAAAAAATGACTAATTGATTTTTGTGATGTAGTTATTTGATTTTTGTTATTACTAATTCTTCTAAGTTCCAATGCTCACACATTGGAACTTAGAAGAATTACAAATTCACTTTGACTGAAACATATATTTAATGAATTTGTTGTTTGTATATACAAAAAATAATTTTGATTTCATTCTTTTGTATATGTATAAATAGGCAATGACAAAAACCAACATAATGAATTAGCAAAAACAAACAGATATGCACACAATAGATCAAAAGAACTTTGTGCACATTCAAGAGTAGATGATAAAGATTGACATATTATTATAAATAATATATTTGATTTTCATAATTTTTATTTACCAAAAAAATTTAAATTTTGCAATTTTGTAGCAATGTGTTTGTGATGTAGTTAATTTTGGTTGGTTTGAGTAAGTTGTTTATATGATTTTTGTTATTTTTCAATTAGTCACAAAAAATGAAAACCAAATAAGGAACCACATTCTTAAATGGATATGTTCAAGGTTACCTGTGCAAGAAAACTTGATGAAGTGTATAAGTAATCTAACAAAGACTACAATTAAAAAATTATAAGTATTAAGTCTTATTTGAGTACAAACTCAATTTTTATACTTTGATAGTCTTGAAATACATGTTGTTGTTGTGTTTAAGTTGAAATAGAGGACATTCAATCAAAAAGTGAAGGAGTTGACACCCAAATAGTTGATCTTTTTGTTATAATCATGGGGTTGAAGCATCTTGGGCAAATACAATTTTATGAGAGAGGTGTGAACCTTAGTTCCCTAAAAGGAAAGAATGTTTTTAAGGGTATCGTGAGTATTTGCAAATTTTATGCAATTAATCCTACAAAATATGGAAAGTCAGGTGTAATAAAGGTTGGAACTTAAAGTGCAAAAGAGCTTGGAAGCTCAAAAACTTGTAATGGTACAAGAAATCTTTATTGTGATTTTCTCAAACTTACAATAATCCAATCCTAGTCTGAACATCAATTCCAATGTGCCAACTATTTTTTTTTTTCTAGTTGTTTGTTCACTTTGTGACTCTTTTAGTGCTCCATCTTTGTATAACTAGTTAATAAATCGTCAATATTTAATGGGTGCCTATAGTCTACTAAATCAAATATGCCCAAGAACATATATCATTTGTTTGCTTGATTTGTGAATCCTACTTATTTAATTTTAATTAGTTTGATATATCTTTAATTGTTGGAACTTATATCTTTAATCTTTAGCTTGTGTATATTTTTAATATACTAGTTCAATTGTTTTCTCTTTTGTAAGATAATGACATGCTAGTGATAATAATGTTTGTTGAGCATATATGTTATAAATTAAGCCTTTTACTTAATTGATTAATTATTTGTAAACTAAACATATGCACATAATGATATCATTTTTATATATTTTATATTTGTTTGAATGATTGGTAAATAGACAAAATATTTATTATTTAAAAATTATACACTATTCTGAGCAGGTAAAATAAGAAATTAGAATAAACAATTTAAAATTAATGTATATATTACTTAAAATTGTTATCATTAAAGTTAAAAATACTACTTTTAAGTTTCAAAATCATTATCTTTAGGTCTCAAAACTATAGTTTTTATTACTTAAAATTATTGCTTTAAGTATTCAAGAACGTTGTCTTTATGTTTCACAATTGCTGTTTTTAGATATCAAAATCACTGACTTTTATCTCAAAACTACTACATTTAAATTTTAAAAATGCTATCATCTTGTCTTGAAAATGTTGCCTTTTGGTATTTACAATGCTACTTTTATGATCCAAAATTGCCATAGTAGCAAATTTAAATCATTCTTATTAGCTTACCAACTACTACCTATGCACTTATGAAGTGTTATGCAAAATTCTCAAAAATTGATGCCATTGATACCTAAATTATAGGGTTAAATATTTTGTATGACAATTTATTTTTTGTGATAATAGCCTTTAAAACTATTACATAAAGAGTATTAACAATGCCTATCCAAAAACACTGTCAAAAAGTCATTACTTTCGATATTATATAACAATTTAATATATTTAAACAATAATTTCTGGCTACTGTTATAAGTATTTTATGGGATAGTAACAGTAATATGTTATTTTTATTTAAAAAATAATTAATAGAATATGAATAGTTATATTTTTAAAATAATATTAAATTTATTACAAAACAAAAAGATTAGATTTATTTTTGTATATTAACTTTAAAAATTTATAAATTGCTTCATCTATTCATGACATTATTCTCGTTGCATGCAGAAAAACGATATAGTGTGAAATTAAATATCATAACAAGAGGAAAGTCTTTGAGTAGATGTGTTTTTCTTAGCTTAAATCCTAAATTTTTGTAATAAGCCAAAGTCAATTATGTTATTCTCGCTGCTTTGGCGTACGTGGAGAGAAAAATAAAAATCGGAAATTCCCTCGAACGATATTGATTTTCTATCCTCTTGATTCTTTGGTTTCAATTTTAGAAAAAGAAAACAATATATATATATTTTTTAAAAAGATATTTTTATTGTATATTTTATGATATAATGAATTTTATAATAGAAAAAAGATTTTTTGTATCTAAAATTTACATTATTCATTAAATAATACGGTCAAATAATGCGTCGAAGCTTCATATTTGCCTAACAAACAAAATTAGTTGGTAGTCAAAGTTAGAGTTTCATTGGGTTGTTGGATGCGTATGTCAAAGCTATTATTCTTTTGTTAAAAGGAAAATATCCCTTTTATTTAGAGAGAGATTCAAGCTTTGGTTTCTATATCCATTGGTAGATCCGTCCACCCCTTTTGACTATCAATCCCCGAGTTTTGCCTTTTTCGGTGGTTGGAATTCCTTGTCGCGCACGCTATCTTCTTGGACTTTCCTTTCCTTTTTTTTTTTTTTTTTCCATCAAACCAACCAGAGATCTGGTACCTATAGGGAAAAATAAATCGACTTATTATAAAAATATTATTTTTATTAATTTCTTTATTATATATATTTGTATAATTTTTTTGATAATAATACATATATATTCAATTAATTTAATAACGACTCCCTTTTTTGTTTCCCTTTCAGTAATTTTCAAACACGACTCTCTCTTTGTCAAAGGAGCCCCACCCAATACTACTAATCCCCACGCCCACCCTTCTTTCTTTTCTCAAAACCATGGCTTCTTCTACCAACCCCAACCCCCCCACTCGTGCTTGTGCCTACCTTGTTCTTCCTCTACCGGCCTCCACATCGCAATCTCTGCCGTCTCAGCTTCATTGTAGCTAGACCCACATTCGCTTTACATGTAGCACCCAAGTCTCGGTCTGTTATGGTCGACGGAGTGGTGGTCTCGACGATAAAGAAGAGCGTCAGGGAACAAGATGGCCAAATGACTACACCGTCGAAGGAATATGAAGACCAGGGCGAGAATGAGGATGAGATTCCCAAACCTCTTTCTGTCAGAAATCAAAGATGATCTAAAACTTGCATCATCACCAACTTCATGCAATGATGTCCCTGCTTACGGTAGCTGCAAACAAACAAAGAGAATCAACGACTGTGAAATAGTTGGTGAAATTTTTAAGTCTCATTTCTAATTGAAAAATCTTTATTAGACCTAAATTTTCAGCACCCATTTAGAAAAAAAAAAGACATAAAAAAATATTTTATATAATATAAAAGAGATTTATAATAATATAATAGATATTCATTTAAAAGATCCGTATACCGTGTAAAATGTTATTCATATAATATAAATAAAATATTTTACATATATATAATTTCTTTTATTTGAACGAATCTATGGAATTAGGTATCCGTACAATTTATTTTTTTTTAATTTCATCACACTTTAGGGTATAAGCAAGTGCTTTTTCAGATGCAAGAATCGGTTGAGCAGTCAAAGTATGCGTTCGCAAGGGAGTATTTCTTGATGAATTACTGAATCTCCCGCGCAGTGTCGTATCTTTAATTATGCTTGGGAGATGTTACCCCACCAACCGGTGTGTGATACTAACAGCCCAAAAAAGAAAACACATTATTCGCAAGGAGAGAGGATACCAAAGATTCCCAGTCGATCCCGATGTCTGGCGTTAATGTGATGGAATCTCATGCGGGGACAAGAAGAGGGAGATCTTGGACATGTGGGACAAGTAGAGGGAGATCTTGGGCATGTGGGTGCTATACACCCAATAAGCTGCTTTTAGGCTGTTTTGTGGGAGAGAATAATAGTCGATTGAATTTAAATTTGATGTTTACTGTTAAATACTTTAAGTGAAAAGTAAGCAAGGGGCTCGTTCAAAAGCTTTGTGCCCGTTTGCTTAGAAATCGAGTAATATTTTTATAATTATTGATTGCAAATTTGTAGTATTATGATTAGTTCTAATTATGTATTAAATTGTTATAAATTTGTAATCTATAATTGTAATAATATCATGTAACACTTTCAATAGTTTTGCATTTATCTTGCATCAATCAACTTATGTTCATGTAATATTTGAAAACACAATTTCAAAAACCTTAGTTTGAAAACTCCTAATTTGAAAATCCCTTGTTTGAAAACACGAATTTTTGCAAACCTTCATTTCATAAAACCTAATTTGGAAATCCCAATTGGAACTAACCCTAATTACTGAAACCTTAATTAGGACACAATACACTAATTAAGATTTTATTATCCCCAATTGTATCAATGATGTCCAATTTCTTACACACAAATTATAATTTATCCGATTATCTTCAATATAATATTCATAAAGAAAAAATATAGCAATCTCTTCTAAATCCACCCACAACTGGACAAAACACACACACACACACACACACACACAGAGTTTAAAATTTATAAATAAGAGTAATGCTAAATATTATTAAAAAAATAATTTATTATAAAAATAATATTTTTATTGAAATATATAATTTTTTACTAATAAAACTACCTAATGAGATATTAAAAAATTATTTCACTTAATGAAAAAAATAATATTTCGTAATAAATCAATGATTTTTTATAATATATAATATTATTCCATAAATAAATCAAATAAATCCATACTTGTCCAACGGTGATGGCCCCCAGTGATTCCATTTGTCGGGAACGGAAGGACAAGAAAGTTTGCAGGGTCAAACAGGCGTGAAGGGAAGGAAGGGTTAAGGGAATTTCATATTCATTTGCAAAGATTATGGAAAAAATTTAACAAAAAAGAAAAAAAGAAAAAAGGGAAACGCACGGGATAGAACAAAGCCTCAAGTATGCTTTTTAATTAAGTAATTTTCTTTCCATGATAAAAGTTTGTAATCCAAATTTTAATATTTACAAGAGATTTGCAAATATTCTTTAAAAATGGCGGATGATTTAATTTGGACCAAAAGAATATATTTCCCATGAAATCGTATATGTTAAATTCTCATATTAAAAGCAGCGTGCACAAACAAAGAAGCATCAGAAATAATCTCATCTGGTCGAACATGTGACCTTCTCAATAAAACGTCTTTGTAGTTCAAATTCTATGCATTTGTACTGAGAGTCAGAACCAGAGATAGACCCAACCGGAAAAAAGGTCAAAAGACATATGTTGGTTTAATTTCATGAGATAAATCTTCACGATCCAGACCGTGAAATCGTCAGCAATGGCCCTTTTGGATTCAAAAATGCCCCCAATAAAAGTTGGCAGCAAATTGTTGATTCAGAAACATGAGCCTGTATACTTCGATGCCCGAATCTGAAGAGGCCCTCATGTTAAAGAAGCCTTCCTGGACTTACTGACTTGGGTCCATCTTCGTTTGGAGCTGCACTTATGCAAATTATTAAAGACAAAAAAAAATTAATAAAAAAAAAAAGCACAAATGTTTATGCCAATATATACCTCCATGTGTCAATGCAGCTTAATTTACGTTCTCTTTTATGGCCCAAAAGCAGATATATTGTGAGTTGAAGCCGAAATCTTTTTTTTTTTTACAAGAAAGATTTATTGATTGAGCATTGTACTCGATTTTAATATTAATAAATTTAAAATTTAATGTTATATTTAAAAAAATATCTTAAATTTATCATACTAAATATCAGCAAAAAAAAATTGAACCTAAATTAAAGAAAAAAAATACATCTAATTACTAATAAAATTAGCTCAACGAATAGTTATTTGTTTTTCCTGTAAAGTCTTACTTATCCAATGTATATGGTTTAATTGAGTACTTAAAGATTCCAAAAGTTGTTGTTTTAGGAATACTAAAGAAATTAAATAAATTTATTAAAATAATGATTAGTTTAAAGTTCTTTATAAAGTAAAATTGTGTAATTTGTAATTTAACTTTTTTTAGATAGTTAAATTAATTCAATATCTAATGCCATGAGAGAAATGAATTTAAGTTAAAATTTTAAGATAAATTTAATTATGTCTCACATATACTAATTAGTTATTATACTCACATTAAAAATTTTAAATATCTATAACAAGTATTGTTAGTTGGACAATGAGTAATAATAAAATACGTAATTTCAATCGGATCCCAGCAACAATCAAGACTCATGCCATGTGAAAAGTAAGAATAAAAATAAATAAAAGCCATTAATAGTGGTATATTTGCACCTAATATAAAAGATAGGGATTAGTGACACATAATTTAAATTTAACTTAAAATGGATTATAAATCAGGAGCATAAGTCATTTGTCTAAAGTGTTTGGCAACGCTCAATCATTAGTTTATACAATTTTTAATTATTTAACAAATTCAATGAGTGTAAACATGCCTTATAAGATTATAACTTTAAATGAGTTGACAATTCCAAAATAAATAAAATTCATACAAAACTAGTTATGATTAAATTTAAGGAGTTAAAAAGAAAATTTAAAAAGGAATTAGATTAAGAATAAGAACAAGAGGAGATGTGTTAGTAACAGTGGTCCACGATTAACTAGTTGTAATACAACAATCAAAACACAAGATTCTTCCATACCATAATAGTTGGAAACGATAAAAAAAAAAATTCAGATAAAGAAAGAGAGAGACTTGTGTATGAAAGATAAAGAAGTAAGCACTAAAATGATAATTAGATTTTTTGGGATTTTTTATATAATAAGACCAACACTTCAGTGATTATCAAGTGCAGCATGAGATGTAATGTGTTACTATTGTCTCTTACCAAGTTCTTATTAATGGCAAATCATTTATTTTATTCTATCCATCTAAAGTGTTCAGGTAAGGTAACCCCTTATCACTATATTTATGTTTTTTAATCTTTGATGTACTTTACTACATTATCATGACAATTATAATTGATTGGAAAAGCAACAATCTAAGAAACTATGTAATTTATGAGCTTGATTGATCAATATTACAAGGCTTCTAAACAAGTAATTAATTGACACAAATCAAACATTTAGCTTAGCAAAAAAATCAAGCTAAAACCTGTAAGACAAATACTAAATTAGCTTAAAGTGCACAAGCTAAATAGGAGGGATAGGTATTAAGGACTTCCTTCAACCTTAAAGAGTCTAAAGCTGAATCAATAAGATTTCTTTAAAAGGATAAAGTTAAAATTGCAATCATGGAAGTAAAGTTTACTTATTAGTAGATCAAATAGTTCCTCAACAAATCAATGGTAACTACCATCCTTACCTATGCCATAATGATTATTAAATCACCTAAAGTAGTTGGCAACATATCAATTAGAGAATTACCAAGTTTTGGTGAGGGTAAATAGGGAAAAGGGCAAAAATTCATTGAAATAGTTAGACAACTTTTTCCAATCTTAAAGTCTTAAGGATATGGTGTTTAGGGATTTATGAACTTCAAACCTTACACTTTTGGCAAACATAATGTTAATGTCTACTATAGTATATAGAGGCATTACAAATGTATGTGATAAGGGTGATCTACTTCTTATATCGTAACTTACTCTTTCCCAAAAAAAAAAAAAAAAGGTTTTTATAATTATTATGGTTAAGCTTATCACAAGGTAAAGAAGTGCTAGTTAAAGTATTATGATAAGAAATTGAAGATGAATAAAATGTGAGCATATAGGATAAGTCATGGGCCATAAGCCTACCTCACTTCAAAATATGGCCACTAAGACCCTTAACAACTTAGGAAGTTATTATGGGTAATTTGATTCATGGTAGCTTAAGAGAATGGAACAAGGAAAAGTTGAGCCACATATTTAGCCAAGAAAAGGTCCTAGCAATTGAAATCCTTCCATTAAGCTATATCCTAAATCTAATAGGCTCTTTGGCACTTCAATGAATTTAATGTCTCTTCTATGAGAAAAAGTTCCAAGTTTTAAAGAAAGGAAATCCTAAATTTGTAACTACACTATTGGTAGAAGAAAAGGCTTGACTTTTTACCTAAAGGTAGCTATAGAAGCTAAGAATCCATCAAAATATAAGGCACTATATCTGAAAGGCTTTGAAGGATTCTTTTCTAACCCAAGCCAACCTACACTATTGAAAGGCAATAAAAGATGCAAGCTATAAAATTTGTGGTAAGAAAATTGAAAGCATATGCATATATTATTGGAATGTACATATGTAAGAGCCATTTGGATTGCCAGCTAATTAGGATGGCTACTAAGTGTCCACCTTTATATAGATCACACATAATTTTCTTTATTAATGAAGATCAAGGAATACAAAACTCATTTTTATGCATCAAATAGCCATCAAGAATATGAAAATGAATAGTTTGTTACTTCAAAATACACTTCTCTTAAATAGTTTTAAAGTTTCATCATGCTCATATAACTTGTAAAGAGATTCAAACCCTACTATCTTACTACTTAAGTTCGTTAATAATGATACTTTCTTACTTATGGCATTAGTAATTATATTTTGTTGACTAAATTTATGAAATAACTTGAGAGGAAACTTTTATAGAAAAGTGAACCATCAAATATTTATGTTATTACTAATCTGCTTCTAATTTTAAAGATATTTAATAGTATAATGATTAGAATATAAGATAAATTCATTATCTATTAGATAATCTTCTTAGTACTTCAAAGCTCTTCTAGCTACATAACATTCTTTGTCATATGTCGACCATTTTTGTTGAACTTCACTTAATTTCTTACTAAAATATGCGAATAGCCTTTTTCTTTAAGAAATAATAACACCAATTCTCATTCCATTAGTATCACACTTAACTTTAAATAACTTTTCAAAACTAAAGAGGGCTAAGCACTACTCTTCTTTATCTCCATCTTAAAACATACATTTCTTAAGATATTAAATGATAAAAGCTATAATGATAATGAAATTGCAGATGAACCTTTGATAAAAGGCTGTTAAGCTATATAAACTTCGTATGTCTCTTATTATTTTAAGGGTAAGTCAATCTTGAATTACTCACACTTGTTCCTTATAAACTTAAATACCATTACAATTGACTATGCACCCTAAAAAGAGTAACTTATCAATCATAAAACTACACTTTTTCAAATTTATATATAACTTATTTTCTTACAGTACCATTAGTACTTTTCTTAAGTACAAAACATGATCCTCTATTGATTGGTTATAAAGATGAATATCATTAAAATATACAACCACAAACTTGTCATTAAAAGGTTTTAATACTTGATTCATCAACCTCATAAAAATTCTAGGGGAATTAAAAAGACCAAATGGTATCACTAACCACTTATAAAGATTATCTCAAGTTTTAAATGCAGTATTCCTCTCATCTCTAAGTTTAATCTTGATTTAATGATAGCCATTTTAAATATCAATCTTTAAAAACACCTTAGACCCATTCAGTTAGTCTAACATGTTATCCAATCGTAGAATTAGGAACTTATACCCAAAGGTAATCTTGTTGATGACTTGACTATCAACATATATCTGTCAACTATCATTTTTCTTTGGAGTCGATAAGGCAAATATTGAACATGGACTTAAGTTTTCTCTGATATACTCCTTTTTCAATAATTCTTTTACCTTCTCCCTTAGGATCTTTCTCTTTAGGACTCATCTGGTAATGTGATAGGTTAAAGAGACTAAATCCAAAAACTAAATCAATCTGATGTTAGATGTTATGCATTGGTGACAACCCACTTAATAACTCCTCTGGTATAATGTCACTAAATTCTTCCAATAATAGTTTAATTAATTCTATGGGTCTTATATCTAAATCATTGGTTACTTCACCTTTTACCACTAGCACATGAAATTCTTTTAATTCTTTAATGGTAGCTTCAATTTCATAATTCAAATAAATGACTATTAGAAAATTTGACTCATCCACTTGAGATGTCTTGGGTCAAAAACCTCATTTTATAAGCAATAATGTATATTTCACCCTATTTTCCTCAAATTGGTAGATATTCTTTCAATTTAAATGTTAAGCATTAACATCAAATTGTTAAAGCTACCCAAACAATAAGTGGCAAGCATTCATGTCTACAACATCATAATAAACCTCATTTATGTATTGGTCAATTGAGAAAGAACCTTACACCAGTCTTCTACTCAAATTTCTCTAATTGTCTTGATCCACCCAATGATGTATGGACTTAGATGCTTTTAAACTAGTAATTGCAATTTCTTAGTAGCCTTTATCCCAATAATATTTTCTTGACTATCACTATTAATATCAAAGCACACAAAGTATTATTAATTAGGCACCTAATATAAAGTAACTTATTTCGTTAAGTGTCATTCTCTTACTTAGGAGCTAGTATCAGGTTTCTCACCATATATATAAATTTGTCATCCTTGTAATTGTATTTCTCACCATATGGGTAGTAGTAAACTTACTTATCTTCAACTCTAACTACTTCCTCTTATTTTATTATATTTATTATCTTTTGACATGAGCAATCACTAGAATGATGACTTACCTCATTACATTTATAGCACTTACCTAGCATAAGATTTTTATAAGGATTAATATTTCAAATTATAGCCTTTTCAATAAGTGGTTGTTTGTTTATAGTTTTGCCATATCGCCTTTTATAATTGGCTTAAGGTCTTCTACCTTTCTTTCTTGGCAATAAACTTGTTACATTGAATATAAAACTTACAAAAGGGTTCAAGTTTATTTTTTCTTATAACATCATCTAAGCTTTTAATGTTATATTCCTAACTTCATATATGTTTAGCAATATTTGAACTCTAATTTTATCTTAAATGACTTGTTTCAATTCATCAACGTATCTCAAGACTTGCTAACTTTCTAATTTCATCAGGTTGTTATGTTCAAAAAAATTCTAATGAGTATTCATGAACTAATCGATTACCTTGGTTATAACATTGATATTTCTTAAAAAGGATATGCTTATAATTTGAAGTAAGAAATACTCCTCTTATAAGTTATTTCATTTTATACTAAGCTCTAACTAGAGCTTTCCCTTTTTTTCTTCTATAATCTTTTGTTCATTCCCACTAAGCAAAGGCTCTTTCTTTTAGTCAATAAGCAAATAATCTAATCTTTTGTTCCTCAGGTATCTCTCTATAATCAAAGAATCTTTTTACTTCAACAAATTAATTCATAAAACTTTCAATATTAAATTCACCATTAAAAATAGGAATATTTATTTTTAACCAAAATTCACCTAGCATTTTAGAATATTAGGGTTATTATTGTTCATACTTGACATAATTTAGATACTCATTAAAATCACTATCCTTATTATTAGAATTTGTTATATAAGTTTGATGCTTATGCAAATTTGTTTCTATCAGAATCCACTATAGAAGTTTGACGCCTACATGGATTGGCAAGAACTAGTAAAGCAAAAGGCTTGCTATGAGCAAAATTTTCAACTTGATTTCTATCTTCTCTCCAATTTTTATTAGCACCTCTCATTTAAAGAGTTTCAAATCGATTGTTGATAACTTTCAATCCATATTCCAATCTATCAAGCCTCTAGCCAAGGTTTAGAATGTAGTCTCATAGCCACGTATGTTTGCCTAAATGGCTAATATCCCTTAATCTTCATTAGCAAGATGGTTGTTATTTCCTTCATCTTGTGCTATAATCATAATAAGTAAGACCTACTTTGATACCACTTGACATAGCGTTTGACAAAAATAAAGCTAATACTTCAATTAAGACTAAAAGAATAATATCTGTTAAAGAGAAAGATAAAGGTAAGACTAATACTTTATTAAAATTTTATTCACTAAAATGTTTAAAAATTATATGTAGGCATCAAGTCTTTTAGAATTTTCTTTTGAACATTTGAGAGTTCTTTTAGTTCATAAACTTTTAGATTACTCATTCAGAATAAAGTCTTTTAGAAATTTCTTTTAAACTTTTGAGAGTTCTTCTAGTTCATAAACTTTTAGATTACTCATTTTATGTTGTAAAGTAACACTTTAATAATTAGGAAGTTTAGTCCCAACAAATAATTACAAATTGTGTTTAAAGGATAAATTAAGATTAAAGAAAAAGAAATGAACATTGAAAAGCCTTTCAAGGCTTCACCATTGCCTATTAAGTCTATAATAATACAAATATTAGTAACTTGCAACATTAAACCTAAAAGAGATCATTACAATTATTCATTTTTCTTGATATGTGTATTTTGACCTATATATTAAAGAAGAAAAGTTTCAATTTACCTAGATATATGATGAAGGTGATAAAGAAAGTTAAGAAATATACTGTAAAAAATCTATTTGATAGGATGCACTTGAGTCATTTATTCTTAAAATTAGACATACCAACTTTAAATGAAGCCCCCTCTTATTATCACAAGGATAAATACCTTGATGTTATAACCCATAAGCAAATGAGACTTATTAAAATCAACTAAGAAAGCAATTTGGTCTAAAAAAAAAAGAAAAAAGATTCAAAACCTAAAGTTGAGTCATCTAGTACAAGTCCATTAATACCTCCCCAAGATTTTAATGTGAAAGATAATATGTATTTGATTGATTGATCTATTATAAGTAATTTACTTTATGCATGATTAAGCTATATATGGATATATCATTTTTTAATCATGTTATTTATATCATGATCCTAATTTAAATTTTAGTTTTGAATTTGACATTCTTGAACAATTATTTGAAGGTCTTGTAATTCTATCTAATCTCTTTATTTTGAAAATTGTTTGAAATAAGATCATAAGGGATTTTAAGAATATATGGAAAAAAAAAAAATCAAAAGATTCAAGAGTTAGTAAAAAGTTAAGATCAATCAACCAAAACCTTTATTACAATTGATTGGATATCCTAAAGAAAATTGAAGAAAACCAGAGTTTGGCTAAAAGTTATGATTGGTCAATAAGATCCAGTACAACAATCAACAAGATGTAGTTAAACAAAAGAGTTTATGTTGTGAAATGTTATCTTACTTGAAAGATTGGTTCAATCAACCAAACCAATAACAATTGTTGATCAATGTGACAAAAATGCAAAAACTACAAAAAGCAATATCTTTATTGAATGTTTGGATCAGTCAATTGGTCAAAGTGGTATAGTTAAAAGATACCTCAAAAGACAAAATTTTCTTATCCTAAATTTAAATTTCTTTCTAGAAAGAAAACAATGTTCCAATGACTAACAAAGTCATAAAAGTCTATAAAAGAGTTTTGTTAGACACTTTGAATGTCTTGACAAAGAGCTATAAACGTGTATTGAAAGATCAAAGTGTAAAATGTGATCAAAAGAAAAATTTAAGTGTAAAGGGTTCTAAGTAAGACAAGTGTGATATTATGTAAAGAGTAAGAATTCTATAGTGAAAAGGATTTGGGCAAGCGTTGTGAAGGATGTGAAGCTTTATGAAGGCATTGTATGATTAAAAGTCAAAGAACTAAAGTATAAAGGGTAATTTTCACCCTTAAAAAAAGAGATTAGTAAATTAAATTATAAAAAATTTTGATAAATAAAAATAGATTTATAACTTGATTTAAATTACTATAAATTATTGTACACTTTTTTATTTTTATCTCTTTATATTTGTTTGCTTATATTTATTTATATTTAGTTTGCTTTATATTTACTTATTACTTATTATTGCGATGATTACAGTTGAGTTTGAATGAGCATTGAGTGACCAATTAATTAGACCTAATGCAACTCCTTTCTTGAGTTGATTCCAAGACCAATAATTAGGTTTTGAGGATATATTAAAATTTATTCCAACATGATAGACTTACATTCCAACATATATTCTCTGTAATCTTACATTCCTATGATCCAATAGGTTGGCAGCGATCTGTCATGGAGTTAGGCTTGGACGTGCCTTAGACGTGCTAACCCGCGCGACACTTAGTCGATCTTGCGAGAGAAGATGCTAAGTAACCCTTGAAAAGTTTGAGTGAACCAACAGAAGACTTGTGGGAAGTAAATAACCAAACAAGAAGAACTTGAGAGAGCTAGAGAGAGAAAGTATAAGAGCTTTGTAAGTGAACTTGTATTGAATGAATGGAGAGGTTCTTTACAAATGAGAGGAGTAAAGATATTTATAGTGGTTCTACCTCCTTAATATATGGCTACAATTTATCTAGATCTAAAATATCTAAGATATTTACAAAAGAGAATACCTAAGTATTTACCTAAGCGAGGCGCTTACCTTACATAAGTGAATCGTTTATCTAAGTGCTTATGCAGAAGGTGATAGCCAAGTCTTTGGGTTATTAATTGGGCTAGGCGTCCATCAATTGAATGGGCCATGACATCCTCCCCCACTTAATTTCGTGACGTCATCGTCGCATTTTTAGCCTTAAATTGCCGGATGTGATTGGCAAATTGCCAAAGCTGGTCTTCTCGTTCCTAACTAGCCTCGTGGTCTGGCAGAGCCTTCCATTTCACTAAGTACTCGATATAGTTGGGAACTCCCTTTCTCCGGATCACTCGATCAGCAAGCATACATTCCACCTCCTTGTTGAATTCGGCAACGTCAAGTAGCTTCACCCAATCTCGTTGGTGAGCACTCACATAGTGTCTCAAGTATTGTTTGAGCAAGGCATTGACTCGCTCAGTTTGTCCATCGGTTTGAAGATGGAAGCTTGTCAAGAAATTCAGCTTGGTTCCCAGCAATTTGAACAACTTACGCCAGAATTTACCTGCAAAGTAGGGGTCTTTGTCACTGATGATGCTCTTTAGCACACCTCATAACTTTACTACGTTCTTGAAGAACAAGTGAGCAGCTTCGTCCACCTTGCAATCAGCAAGGGCTGGAATGAAGGTGTCGTATTTGCTGAACTGATCAACTACAACCATGATTCTTCTGTATCCTTTTGACTTTGGTAGAGCCACAATAAAATTCATCGAGACACTTTCCCAAGGCCTCTCGGGAGTGGGTAGTGGCTCGAGTAGGCCAGCTGGTGGCTGCTGTTCTACCTTGTCTTATTAGCAAACTAGGCAAATCCGCAAATAGGCCTCGACATCTGCATGCATATGCGGCCAAAAGTAATGTTGTTGGACAAGAGCAAGGGTTCGTATCATACCTGGATGACCAACTCAAAGAGAATCGTGGCATTCCTTGAGGATCTCCTTCCAAAAGTTGCCCCATTTTGACATGAAAACGTGGTTCCCGACCGTTGTTGAGACTCCATCGTTCACCCAAAATCGACGAGTCTTCCCCTCACTAGCCAATCTCAACAGGTTTTTAGCTAGTTTATCTTGTCCAGTACCTTCCTTGATTCGTTTAAGGAGGTTACTTGTAGGAGTACTAGTAGCGAAAGCCGCTAGTTCTACCTTTCGACTCAATGCAACAGTAACTACATTGTCTTGACCCAGCTTGTATTGCAGTGTGTAGTCGAACTCCACTAAAAAGTCTTGCCAACGAGCTTGCTTGGGGTTGAGTTTCTTCTGTGTTTGGAAGTAGCTCGTAGCAACGTTTTTGGTCATGATTACAAACTTACCTCGATTAGGTAATATCTCTAAGTGCGCAAGCAGTGGATAACAGCAGTCATCTCCTTGTCCTGGATGGTATACCGTCTCTCTGTGTCGTTGAGCTTACGACTTTCATAGGCAATGGGATGCCTATCCTACATCAAGACTCTTCCAATCTCGAAGTTAGATGCATTGGTGTGGACTTCAAAAGGCTTTTCGTAGTCTGGTAGTGCCATAACGGGTTCTTTGGAGATTGCTTGCTTCAATCTCTCGAAGGAAGTTTGGCATTCTTCCATCCAATGCCAAGTGCGGTTCTTCTTCAGCAGGTCGGTCAAGGGTGCGGCTACAGTAGAGTATCCCTTGATAAACCAATGATAGTAGTTGATAAGTCCTAGGAAAGATGGAGGATCCTATTGTTGGATGACTTGCACCTTCGCTAGATCCATCAATAATCTACCATCCTTGATTTGGTGACCAAGGAAATCCACCTCTTGCTTGGCGAACGAGCATTTCTCCTTTTTGACAAACAACTCGTTCTCCCGTAGACCTTGGAAGACTTGCTTGAGGTGCTCAACGTGCTCCTCAAGAGTATTGTTGTATACCACAATGTCATCCAAATACACTACCACGAATTTGTGCAGGAAAGAATGTAGTACCTGGTTCATGAGTGTGCAGAAGGTGGCTAGTGCGTTAATGAGGTCAAATGGCATGACCAAAAATTTGAACACTCTGTAGTGTGTCACACAGGTTGTCTTTGGCTCATCACCTTGTGTTATACGAACTTAGTAGTAACCTGATCGTAAGTCCAGCTTGGTGAAGTACCTCGCCTTCCGAGTTGGTCGAAAAGATCAACTATCAAGGGTATAGGATACTTGTTCTTGATAGTGACCTTGTTTAAGGCTTGGTAGTCGATACACATGTGTAGCGATCCATCCTTCTTCTTCTGAAAGAGGACTGGGGCATCGAATGAGGCTTTCGATGGTCGAATGTAGCCCAAATTGATCAGATCGTGGAGCTGCTTCCTCAATTCAGCGAGTTCCAGAGGTACCATGCGATGAGGAGTCATGGCAGGGGGTTTGGCACCGGGTTCCAGCTCAATGTGATCTCGCTTTGGTGGAAGCTTCTTCGGCAATTCAGATAGCATGACATCCTTGAACTTGTTCCTAAATTGGTTACGGCAAGGCAGGAGTTGGTGTTGCTATGTCTTCCTCATCGCTTAGTTCTTGTATGGTAGCGACATAGCCAGGACCCGACTTGAGACCCCGCTTGAATTGCAAGGTCGAGATCATCGATGGTTGAGATCTCTTCTTCTACTTCAAGGGGACTACGCGGATCTTATGTTTGTCAACAACCACAAGAGAATATGTAGTAGGGACAGGGAAATCCAAAGCTCCTCAAAAGAATGCAAGACCTAACATCACTTTGAAATCATCTATGGGAATGATAGAAAAGTTTAACTTACCCGTCCATTCACCCATCTGGATAGCAACTCCGTTTGCCATGCCTTGGACAGGCCTTGCTTTCAATTTCACCTCTTTGATGATGTCATTTCCCTTTTTTAGTTTGAGGCCTAGACGTTTGGCCTCTTCTACATCCATGAAGTTGTACGTTGCCCCCATATCAAGCATCGCACAAGCTGATTTGCCTTTGATGGCAAGATCAACGTACAACAGTCCCTTCTCCTCGGCGACTGTTGGGGAGACACTCTTCGAGAGATTACCCAATCATTGGATAGATCCCATGTCCGCTTGGGCTGCTTCATCAGCCTTTTTTGGGTCGAGTGCCGCCATCAAATCATTCATGGCTTTGCGTTTAGGGCAGTCCTTCACCTATTGCAGTCCATCACAAATAAAACAAGGTCTGGAAGGGTTAGTCGAGTTGTGCTTACCTCCAGACTTCTTCTTATGCTTGGGATGGTCATTTGAGGGCCTATGTTATCCACCCTCATTGCGACCAGATTCCTACTTCTTTTACCCAATCTTCTCTCCCACATTTTTGCCAAAGTTCAGCTTCTTGGTCTTGGAATGAGCTGAGTAATCAACGAAGGTTTCAGCAGTGGCAATGGCAGCATCTAGGGTCTACACATTACACCTGTCCAACTCGATTTTCACCCAGTCCTTTAAGTCGTCTTTGAAGTAGAAGAGCAGCTCCCTATCAGACATTTTGATTTCAAGCATGAAGGTAGTAAATTCTTTGATGTAATCAGAAATACTACCTGTCTGACATAGGCATCGCAACTTCCCTCTCGCTTCACTGTCTGCATTATGAGGGACGAAGTACCTACGTACTTCAGCCTTGAATTGTTCCCAAGTGTCGATGATACATAATCCTTTCTCCAGTTCAGAGTGATTCCTTCTCCACTAGAGTTAGGCAACATCTCTTAAAAAGATTGGGGCGTTGCTTATCCGGGTCAAATCGTCGACAACCCCCATGGCCTCAAAGTACTGCTTAAGGCCGAACAAGAAGTTCTCCACGGTAGTAGCATTTCGTGTGCCGTTGTACATGGCAGGCTTTGGGACCTTTAAGCCATGTACCGCAATGGAAATGCTAGTAGTGGTAGTCGCACTAACAAGTGAGTTGTTTCGGTGAAAGGACTTCATTTCCCTACAAAGGGAATGAATCTCTCCTTCAATAAACTCACGAAGGTTGGACATACCTTGATTGAGGGAGCGTATCTCTCCCCTGAACGAGTGACCATACTTTTCAATCATGAGTTTGGCAGCTCGCGTGATCTTCGCATTCTCATAGATCAAGTTATTGACTTGATCGCTGAGATCTCCCACAAGAAAATTTATGTCGAAGACGTTCCTCTCCAAGTTACCAACACGTGAATCCATGGTTTCCTTAGCTGGAACCTTGGACTTGCCATATTTGGCTGGAGCACATTGCTCCTTATGTCCACGAGCTTCTTGCTCCATTTGTTGCTCATCGAAAGCAGTCTCAACAAATTCTTCCTCATCTGCCATATTTGCAACTCAAACAAGAACAGAGTAGGGACTAGGATTACCTTACTCTGATACTACCTATCACGGAGTTAGGCTTAGACATACTTTAGACGTACTTACCCGCGCGGTACTTAGTTGATTTTGCAAGAAAAGACGCTAAATAAGCCTTGAAGAGTTTGAGCAAACCAGCAGAAGAGTTGTGAGAGGCAAGTAACCGAACAAGAAGAAATTGAGAGAGTTAAAGAGAGAGAGAGTACAAGAACTTTGCAAGTGAACTTGTATTAAATGAATGGAGAGGTGCTTTACAAATGAGAGGAGTATAGGTATTTATAGTGGTTCTACCTCTTCAATATGTGACTACAATTTCTCTAGATATAAAATGTCTAAAATATTTACAAAAGAAAATACATAAATACTTACTTAAGTGAGACACTTACCTAAGTACTTATATAAGTGAAATACTTATTTAAACACTTATGCAGAAGGTGATAGTCAAGTATTTGAACTATTAATTGGACTAGGTATCCATTAATTGGACGGACCGACGGCCCTTCACTATAAAATAGTTTAAGGCAATAATATGTACAAAAGAATGCAACTAGACAGTTGACAAGTGTCCTATGTAATTCAATGGAACTGGCCCCGTAACGTCCCAATTGGTCAAGAAGACTTTCAGACAGGCATACAGGATGCTGTTCGAATGCATAGCTTAAACTAAGAATAAAGGTGTGGCTTCACTTGGTCCACTTTGGAGGCTGGATCCCTTTTCTACACCAAATTGGACGCAAGTTTTCGAAGACTGAACTTCATTGGTCTTGTTTCTGAACGACCGTCACTGGACTTATCAATGCAAATCCTCCTCCTTTTTGGTTCAGTTGGCGGAGGACATTTCTTTTCCACAAAATAGTTTTTAAAGAAATTTTACAACTTTCTGAAAAAGTAAAGACAATTTTAGAGTTTTAAAATATTTCGAATAAAGAAAATATCATGATCTAAGATAGATTGTTAGTTAATATTTAGTTATATTTAGTACCAGTGCAAGATTATTTTTTCCCTTTTTCATTTAAATAAGAGGTTGGGAGCGAAAAGTTTGCTCATGGACTAGAATCTATCACTGTCCTAGATTTTTTTATTAAAAAAAATATTTTTTCTCTACTAAAAAATAATTATATATATATAAACTATCACTATCCTACAAAAAATAATGAACCAATTGCCACGCAAACTCCATTCTTGTGCCAAGTTATAACTGCTTCATTCTTGTCACTATGATCTAAATTGCAAGTTCTCTAAAAGAATTGAGAGAGATACGGACTTCAGAAACATGAGCTTCCTCTCTCACATAATGCATCTATTAATACCAGCCATCCTTGTTTGTTTCCAGAGCATATTTCCCGTTGCAGATTCAGTCACTCCAAGTATTCAAACAGACATGGAGGCCTTGATCTCATTTAAATCTCAAATAAGGTTTGAATCTTCCAATACTCTATCTTCCTGGAATCCGAACTCATCTCCATGCAATTGGACAGGGATTGTTTGCAACAAATTTGGCAACAGAGTGGTTGGCCTCAACCTGGCCAACATGGGACTTGTTGGATCGATTAGCCCATATATTGGCAACCTGTCCTTGCTTCAATCCCTTCAGCTTCAGAACAATCAGCTTACCGGTAGGATTCCTGGTCAAATCTGCAATCTTTTTCGTCTGAAAGCGTTGAACATGAGCTTTAACATGTTGGAGGGTTATTTGCCTTCGAACATAAGTAAGTTGGTTGAACTCAAATTTCTGGACTTGATGATGAATAGGATTACAGGAAGACTTATTGCAGAACTCAGCTCGCTTTCCAAGCTTCAAGTTTTGAACTTGGGTCGAAACCTTCTGTCAGGTGCAATTCCACCCTCCATAGCAAACATTTCAGTACTAGTTGATTTAAATTTAGGAACAAATGCTCTTACAGGCATGATTCCTTGGGAGTTGAGCCATCTTCAGAATTTGAAGTTCCTCGATCTCACAATAAACAGTCTGAATGGAACTGTTCCTTTCTCTGTTTACAACATGTCTTCACTAGTCTTCTTTGGCTTGGCTTCAAACCAGTTGTGGGGCAAAATTCCTAGCAATATTGGGAATATGCTCCCAAACCTCCGGGCCCTCAATTTCTGCATTAATAAGTTTACCGGCACAATTCCAGGGTCTTTGCACAATCTGACTGAAATACAACAGATCCGCATGGCCCATAATCTGCTTGAAGGAACGGTGCCACCGGGTTTAGGAAATCTTCCATTCCTGGAAATGTACAACATTGGTTTCAATAAGATCCTTAGCTCAAGTGACAATGGTCTCGAATTCATCACTTCGTTGACAAACAGCACCCGTCTTCAGTTTCTTGCTTTTGATGGCAATCTTTTGCAGGGTTTAATTCCCAATTCCATTGGCAATCTTTCTAAGGTTCTTTCCAAATTGTACATGGGTGGCAATGATATTTATGGCAGCATACCGCCCTCAATTGGTCATCTAAGTAGCTTGACATTATTAAATTTGAGCTACAATGCAATCACTGGTTCAATCCCACCCGAAATTGGTAAACTAGAGAACCTGCAAACATTGAGTTTGGCTGGAAACCACATTTCTGGAGATATTCCAGGTTCCATTGGTAGTCTATCAAAGTTAAATCATATTGCTCTATCAGGAAATCAATTAGTGGGCAGAATACCTGATACTTTTGGGAATTTTCCGGATCTGCTTTCCATGGACCTTTCGAACAACAGACTTAATGGCAGCATCCCTCAAGAAGTTTTTCGTCTCCCAAGCTTGACTACCATCATGAATTTGTCTAACAATTTCTTCAGTGGAAATTTGTACCAAGAAATAGGGCTTCTGGAAAGTGTCGTCACCATAGATCTCTCCAACAGCCAGCTGTCTGGTGATATCCCCAACACTATCGGGAACTGCAAGAGCCTGGAGAATTTGTACTTGTACAAAAACAAATTTTCAGGCTCTATTCCAGGCACTCTTGGGGAAGTAAAAGGCCTGGAAATTCTAGACCTATCTCATAATAATCTTTCTGGCTTCATCCCTCCTGACCTCCAAACATTAAAGGTACTTCAATCTTTGAACCTCGCCTTTAATGACCTGGAAGGCATAGTTCCAAATGATGGGGCCTTCAGAAATTTGTCTATAGTCCATTTAGAAGGCAACCCAAAGCTTTGCTCAAGACTGGCATGTGGAAGTACTCAAGGTTCCGCACGAAGGCTGGTTGCGGTTTATGTTGTGATCAGCATTAGTGCAACATTAACATTGATCATTTCCGTTGGTTCATTTTTCTACATCAGGAAAAGAAGGGGAACGAAGAAGGTTCCAATTCATGGTCACCATCCAATGGTCTCCTTACTCTCCTATGATGAGCTCCGCCAAGCAACAATGAATTTTAATGAGGCAAATTCGATAGGAAGTGGCGGCTTTGGATCAGTGTACAAAGGACTTCTTAGAGATGGAAATATTGTAGCAGTCAAAGTTGTTGATATCCAAAAGACCGGATCTTGGAGAAGCTTTGTTGCAGAATGCGAGGCTCTACGAAATGTGAGACATCGCAATATTATTAGGCTGATCACATACTGCTGGAGCCTGGATAGCAAAAGGGAAGAATTTCTGGCTCTGGTTTATGAGTTCCTTGGCAATGGAAGCTTGGAAGACTGGCTTAAGGGAAAGAAAAAGAAAACTGGAGATGGACTAAATTTGAAGGAGAGACTAAATGTGGCTATTGATGTCGCCACAGCATTGGATTACCTGCACTTTGACTGTCAAGTCCCTGTGGTGCACTGTGACCTGAAACCCACCAACATTCTGCTGGATACTGATATGACTGCAAAGGTAGGAGATTTTGGTCTGGCTAAGCTTCTGATAGCGCAATTGAGTGGTCAGACTTCCATTAGCTCATCTCCTGTTCTAAAAGGTTCAATTGGGTATATGCCTCCAGGTTAGTACCATAATAGATCTCGCCTTAGTAACCTGATAAGTTAAATTGTTGCATCTTATGGACGCAGATATGTTGACAAGAGTTTACAATATCTATTCTTGACGTTTCTTTTCCTAATCCTGTTCCGAAGATTTATGGACTTGATCTGACATAATGCAGAGTATGGTCTTGGAGTGGAACCGTCGACAGCTGGAGATGTATATAGTTTTGGAGTGACGTTGCTAGAGCTATTTACTAGAAAAAGCCCCACTGATGATAGTTTTGTGGAAGGGCAAAATCTAATGACATGGGTGCAATCGGCTTTCCCTGCCAAGGTGCAACAAGTTTTAGACCCTGAATTGCTGCTATATAGCTCGAATGAATTTGAACTTGATGACCAACATGCGAGCCCAGAAACATGTGATGATTGTCTAATCTCAATTCTTGGAACTGGGCTGTCTTGCACGGTAGATTCTCCTGTTGGCCGCATCAGCATAAAGGATGCTCTTTACAAGCTGAAAGCTATTAGAGACAACCTTCTTGCGAATACTCCAACCGCCATGCGTTGATCATGGTTCAAATATTTTGTAAGGAACTGAATGTTGTTTAACAAATTGCTTGAATTGTACTTTTATTGCCATTAGAAGTATCACTGCAGTTCGCTGCTTGTTTTTATACCATTTTCCGAAAATAAAGGCTTGTTTTCCTCAAATTTTTTCTTTTTGTTGGATTGTAACATGTCTTGTTAATGACAATCGTTGAAAAGAACAGCGGAATAAAGTAGTGTTATATATCGCTTCTTTGTTAGGTAGCTAACTAAGTTGAGACTTCTTGCACACTTTTGGCAATTAAGGTCCAAGTCTCGTGTACATCCTATTCTCATTATCCTACAAGGCTTGCTTGCTATGGTACTCGCCCACAGACTTTGTTCCATTGGTACTTCATTTGAGTGAACAAAATCTAAGCTCACGCACTCTTGGTGTTCATCACGATCAAAGTTGTCATCATTCTCTTGCCTTTCAATCCATAAATACTCAGGAATTTGAACATTATGCTTGTGCTCGGTCATCGAAGTATATGTGCTAGTTCTTCTCACCTCTATCCTCCCCTAGTTCTGCTCACCTCTATCCTCCCACAAGTTTTGCCAACATTCCTCTTCTCCTTCTGGCGTGGTTCGTTCCTGGGCTTGGCATCTGTTTTGAAGTTCTTTTGTGGGTAAAAAAAAAATCCAATTAGGATTTGGACAATGATTTAGAAAATTGCAACATTTCAGCAGGAAAAACTTAAAAAATAAAGCAAAAAAAATTGGTTTGATCAAACCAGTGTGGCTCTCATTTTTGGCATTCAACCCCACAGGCTAATATAAATTTCTCTAACCCATTATTTCAACTAAAAAAAAAAACAGAGAGGAAATAACTCTTTAAACAAGGCACAAACATATTTCCAACATCGATTTGGAAATCGTATCCTCTGCTTAACTTATACAGACTTGCTTTTTTGAAGCTGGCTAGCTTTCCTTCTCGTTTTTTCCCACTTAATATACTTTGTCAACTGGATTCCTGACCCCTTCGGTTATTTTCTGGCTTTGCAGGTTCCATCTAGGCTGCAACAAACACTTTTAGCATGGAAGGACAAGCTGCTGCGAAAGCAAACTCTTTCTCTGCATTCAGAAACCCCCCGGAGGGGGGGGGGTTCTCTGATTGATAAACTGTCAGTTTTCCTGCCCCATGTGGGCACAAGGGTACCTTGAGAGCAAATATTCGGGCAAATCAGAAGTCCCTTTCCAGGAACCACTCTGCTGTAGAGATTTCTCAGTTACATTCTTTATCTCAGATCCTACTGTCATTCAGCTTCTGTCGATCCTAAACAAAAGCTAAACATGCCAAAACAGAGCCATTCTTTGGCTGCATGCACCTCTGGTGGCGCATAATCTGACAATTAATCTTATAACTAATATGAATCGAGTAATCTTATACTGACCTAATAACCTGACAAAGGTGCCCGGGCGTAGCCCAAAACAAAATCCAGGTTATTAAATCATAAAATAAAGTGATATATCAAAAAGAAAAAAATAATACCAATAAATTAAGTGTTGTTGTCTTGTAAACTATTAAACAATTTCCTTGCTTTTTGATGTGGCATGTTACACTCTAAATGTATGGTGGCTTGTGGAAGTTTCGGGTTTAAATCCCACTTTCTTAGATTCTTACAAAATGTAAATTTTAATTCTTATACACACACACATACTCACATTCATAAGATGATGAAACCTATGTGGGTTGCAAGCTTATCTCTTGTGCAGGTTGGGAAGCATTTTAGTCATTTTTCACTACTAAGGATGAGTCTTTTTGTATTTTAAATGCCCCGCATGCCAAACTTCTGGACAACTTATTTGGTGGAAAGAGCACGCACCAATTCACTTACCTGTTGATGCCATGTCACTTTATTGGACCTTTAGGCGACCCCCTTGATTGCAAAAATCCTACCACAAATTTGTTCAGTTCTGGCAAGGTCTGATTACTATTTCTTTCGTAAGGGGGTTGAAATGTCAGGATCAATATCGGATTGTGTTTGGCATAATTGAATTTTCCGTGCCCCTACCAATTTGGCAAATTGTTCCTTTTAAAACCCCACAATTTAAGGACGTGGACCATGTGGTCCAACGTTAAGCAGACGCATCTACGCAAAGATTTAAACCCCAAGGACAAGCGAGCCGTGAATAACTGTCCCACCTTTGTTGGGGAGCATCCAACCTTTGTGTGCGTGACTGGGAAACGGCTGAAAACTTCCATGGGATGTGCCTTGCACGCCTTAGTTCTCCCTGAATGCTAGCTTGTGCAGGTGTGTTCACAGAGTTAAATTTTTTGCTCGAGCGTGCTAGAAACCTTTAAACTGAATCGAATTTTCTGTAATTAAAGATTTGTTTGGCTCACCCACCTGAAACTTAATTTTGATTAAAAAATTAAAAATTTCAGTTTTGATGTAAAAAGTAATCTATTTTTCCAAAAAAAAAAAACAATTATCTTTATAAGATAAATAAGAGATTATAAATATTAATAATAATTTAGTGATATTTGGAAAAAGAGTCTTGCTACGTGGGGAGAGGTAGAAAAGGCGAGAGAGACTATCAATTGTAGATACAAAAATAAAACAATTATGATTATTAACTAAAATAATAATTTAAATCTTATTTCATCTATTTCATATATATATGTATATATATATTATACAATTTCCTATCATTTTGTTGTAAATTTTTTTTTTGAATATGTTCATTCAATTAGGGATTAATCAAGATTTTCCTTTTTAACACCCCTAACCTTGCTTCTTGGAATAGGACTTTCAATGTTTTTTTTTTTAATTATTTTTTGGTTATTATAAGATAGGAAAAGAAATGATCTTTCACCATTCTATTAAAAGAAGTTGTGAAAAAACAATATTTTATAATTTTATCAAAAAGAATTGCAACTTATAAAAAAAAAAAGCAAACTCTGAAATCATACATTTAATCCCACTAAAAATCTTAATAATAAAAGCTTAAATTTATAATGTTTGACAGCAACTTCGAATGAACTCTTTTCATCAACAATATTTGGCGGTAATTTTTCTGTTATTATACTTCTGGCTAGTAATGCGACCTCGACAAGTCAAACCTGTGGCACTGGGGATTTCCGGACTACCTGACCGTGATCTGGGCCCTCAGTGTTGCAGATGAATGCTATTCTCGACCACAGAAGTTTCTGCCCCATTTGCAGTCGTTTGTGTCAGAATTTAGTTTAGAGACACTGAATTTTAACAACCCAATTTAATTAAGTGATTGTGCGTTCTAGTTTGTAAACTGGTTCTCATTTACCCTCAATCCTGTTTAGCTCGACTTTGTGCAAACTTACGAAGCCAACCAGGACGCATATTTGCATCAAACTACTTAGTAATAAATGAAAATCATGAAGTGTTGAATATTGAGTTTTTAGTGTGATTGTTAGAAATTAAAAAAGGATTTTGGGTTGGGGGCGGGGGAGGAAATTACTTTTGAAGATCTCTTACCTTCCCCCCCCCCCCCTGTGCTCCTTGTGGTACAGGGAACACCACATGATCAAGCGACACTTGTTCCTTAACATTTTTTTTAATAAAAAAATTTATTAAACCATAAATTATATAATGAAAATGATTTTAAAATTAAAATTCAAATTCAAAACTTGGGAAATAAAAATCTTATCACTTTGCCTATTTCAAGAAAAGAATGGAGAGTTTGGAGAGCCATATCTTTTCGCAGTAAGGCTTGCTCCCTTCCTTTTTAACACGTATCTATGTGTTATGTGTTAGTGTATAGTCGCGTAGCTACAATGGAAGCGAGTCTCACGGCTCCTCTTGTCTTCTCCCCGCTTACCAGGTGTCTATCGAGTGGAAAGGAGTTACAGCTCCTTTTAACCGGGCCGAAAGAGGCTATCTGACCCCAGGACAAAAGTAGATTCAATCAGGAAGGATTTACGTAACGTTGAGTATATTTGTCCAACTTTAGTCCAAACCAATCATTCCACCTCGTTTGTCATCATAAGGAAATATTATATTGCAGTTAAATTAGCTCAAAGAACTTGTAAGTTGAGTAAATAGTAATTTCACCTCCCACACCTTGTTGCTGGTTATCTTCAAAATTATTGTCCGATGCAATGAGAATAGTAAACAACTTAAAAACCATGGGATTGTGTGTGCTCCCGCAAGTATCCCATCAGTGGAGACGACAAAAAAACTTTTTGGAGTTATGTCAAACGTTAATAATTTAAGGATAACATCACACGAGTTTTTTGATGAGCTGAGGCGTAATCTCATCCCCTGTTATTGTGCCATGTACCCATTGGATGTACACCTTCCTTTGGATAATGTCGATATCGTCTCTCTCTAGGTGCCCTAAGAGTCCTGTGAAGCTAGACATGCAGCAATTATATCAGAGGGAAAAATGCCGTTCCCAAAAAGCCCCGGAATGCAAGTTCTGGCTTTTTGGTCAGAATCAAAGGTGAACCAGAATTGATATCCCAACTCATAACGCTAAATCCAAACACAGGTAGGGGTAATTGACTCATTTATACTTTAATAGGTTTGGTTTCAGTTTCGCTTTCAGCTAATATTATTATACAAGCTGAAGCAGTCTTGCAGTTTAATTTAATAAATCCCCTGATCACCCCATTTTACAAGGTGCATTCCAATGATAACCACGTAATTTATTTAATTTTAGCATCTAATGGTTTGAGCCCAACAAGACAGGAACCGTCATAAAAATCAAATACCGTAATATCAGAATTATGGCCAAATACATGAGGAGTTGTTGAACATTCCAGAATTAGCATGACGAGAGAGATTATGGGTGGAGATTCATATTTCCTGCAGCCATGAGCACGTGGAGAGAAGGGCAGTGATGATGTGGGAATCAACAACACTCTCACAGTACTAGGCCAACCCATGTACTATTCCATTTCCTGTCCACTTAATTGTATGTTTTTTTTATGTAAAATAAAAACATGACAGCATCCAATAATGCATGAACACTAAGGGGGGCCACCAAGAGCTGTCTGAGCATTCCAAATTGGACTCAAGGAAGCCAAAGACTAGTGTTTGTGAATTGCCATTGGCCTTGCATGCTTTTTCTGTCTGTACAGGAACCACCTCCACCGGTCAATACCATCTTATGTGTCTTCCAGTGGACCACCCCTAGCGGAGTAATGTGTTACCCTGGATGATACTAATCTAAGGTGGGTGTTATCGTAGGCTTCATGAAACTAATGAACCATGATTGTGGGTAATCGTCAAGAGATTTTTTGTTTTTTTTTTGGCCTTGAGATTAGCCATAGGAACAACAAATGTGGTTTCCCACCTCACAAATTAATTCGATCAAGAGATTTTTTATTTTTTTTGCTTCGATGTCTTCATCAGTGAGGTAGGTGTGTTTCTTTTATTCGAAAAATGAAATGGGTATTTTACAAAATTGCAATCTCTAAATTGCCATTTCAAATCATTGTCCATCATAGCTTAAGCATAAATAGTTCATTATTCATTGCTTGCTTTTATAAACGTTATTACTTAACTCATACAATGACAAAACAGCAAATAAATGGTAAGTTTGATGGGTAAGACTAAAATTCTCACTCCCATGTAAAGATGAATTACAAAAATCTACTCCAATCTAAAAATGACAAAAGAAAAACAATCCCAAATACTAATCGAATGTGTTTTCCGAAGAAGGAAAAACGATTTTTTTTTTATTTTAAAAAAGGTTCTCCATTTGTTTCAAATTTCAAGTAGTTGGTCCGATCCCTGTTTCGGTTCAATTTCACGGTTGTAGTTCTAATCCAATTTGAGGGGGAGGGGGCTGTGCGATCGCAATCCAACCCCGCTAAACCCTAAAAATATAAACATAAGTGTGAAAGAACTGAACCAGCATTAGAATGGCCAGTTCCAATATAAAACACCAAAAGTTGTAATTTTGTCACAACTGATATTTACGGATTTATCTTTATTTCCTGACTATTAGAAAAGGTACAAAAGATGTTTGGACATCTTAAAAGTTTTTAATAATGTCCCTCATGTTTTATCTATGTGTATATCACTGTAATACTTTTTATCTGGGCTATTTTGTCTGATTGTCATCGGTTCACGTATCAGATTAGAAGGTTTACAATTTTTTATTTGATTGCTTACCAACCATGGGTGTCTAAATCTTGAAGAAGAAGCTGAAATGAATGCATTAATTAATGTGGGGGTTAAACAACCTATTTCTGATTAGCAAAGACAAGCAACTACTGCTCTGAAGATTTATTATTATTTGATAAGTATTTTAGAAGTGAAAAATAATTTTAAAAATTCTATTATAAATAATGATTATTTTATATAATAATAAATATTATTATATTAAAAATTATTTTATTTATTATTTGGCAAATGTCTTGTCGGTCTTCGCATATTTTTTGATTTGTGTAACATGCCGTCTGCACAACGAGCCGCCAAACCTTTGTCTGTGTCGTCGCGAGTGATAAAAGAGGCTTGGAGTTACTTCACCGCCACACGTAGCCTCCACGCGTCGATCACAGCCAAGAAGCCAACAGAAACTCTCCCCACCTTTAAGCCAAGAGCCCCCACCGTCCCAAGTCATTCGTTCGCAAGGCACATCATCGTGGAACAGCGGGCCGAAGGGGCGAAGCCACCCGCGAGTCGCCCATGCAACAGTTAGCCCCGCACACGTCACTCTCGCTGCAGCCACCGATTGCAGCCGGTAACTTCCAAGAAAGAACCCAATTGATTATCCGATTCCGGTAATCCTCTCCATTCTATATATATATATATATATATATATATAAGAGAGAGAGAGAGAGAGAGTCTGGTTCCGTATCGGAAGAAAAAATATCCAAGGGGGAAGTCCTAGAGTCGGGCTTTTGCGGTTCCACTGAAGTTCCAAATCCTCTTTAGTATTCGCCCCTGGTTTCCCTGCTTATTTACGTTAATACCATTCGGGTTATGATAGTCGCCGCTTGCCGGAAACTCGAGAGCCACCGCTCCCCCTCCGCTCTCGGTTTCCCTCGCCACCGATTCTTCCGATACCGCCGTTTGAGGTAATCAGTCCCGCCGCAGCATACGGAGAGAATTTTGTTCTTTGAATTTGAATTGATACACATACATATTACATATACGCACACTGTTGTATTATGCCGACGGCTGCCAAGAGTAACCGGAAAGGGCAGGAGGTTGAGAAGAGTAGGAAAAATAAGTTGAAGGAAAAATCGTCCTCTTTTCACGGGAGAATTCCTTCGGAGCCGACCGAGGCCAGGATGCGACGACCAAATACCTTTCCGGACTTGCTCGGGGGTAAGAAGATAGACGAGACGTTCCCCGAGGTGAGGCCGTCGAAGTTGACTAAGCTCCTGCTTAACGTTACGATCCAAGGGAGCGTCGGTGCCATACAGGTGCTGATCTCTCCGGAGTCCACCGTCGGCGAACTGATCGCCATTGCTGTCCAGCAGTACACGAAGGAACGCCGACGTCCGATCATCGCCGCCGACGCCTCCAGATTTGACCTCCACTATTCGCAGTTTAGCATGGAAAGTGAGACGCAGATCCGAATCTGAATGGGACACGTGTATGGTTACGATTGGAGAAGCAAACTAACCTTTTTGTTTTTTGTTTTTTTGTGGGCCAGGTCTGGACAGGAACGAGAAGCTGGTGGCGTTGGGGTCGAGGAATTTTTTTCTCTGCGCTAAGAAGCCGGTCATGGACGGGGAAAACGCCAGTCGCATTAAAACGACGTCGTCCTCTGCAGCGTGTTCGAAGGAAGCAGAAGAAGGCACCAAAACTGCGTTCCCTTGGCTAAGGTTCTTGGATTTCTTGGGGTGAACGGCTCTCTGCCTCCTCTGGCCTTTTGTTGTAATTTTGATTTATCAAGTGGAAAGTCACTTGGTAAAGTTCTGTACAGGTTTTTTATTTTTGTTGACTGGCTCTCTCTCTCTCTCTCTCTCTCTCTCTGGACATTTTTTTTTTGGTTTTTGTTTGTGTTCTTTATATATTATTCCCTCTCAACTTTAGTTAAATAAATATTTGTGTCGTAGAATCGATGAAGCAAATATGTGCCACTGAGTGGATGGTTTCTATATTTTACATACTTCTTTGCAATTGAGTCGAGAATCCATCATTCCCACCCACTTTATTGAATAGTTTCGACCTTTCATGGTAGAACCCCAAAAAGGTTAATCATATGATTTTTATTTTTTTTTTAAGTTGAAACGTCAACAAGTTCAAACGACCTTTCATGGCAGAAGGCCCCCCTCTTCCCCCTCTTCCAAGCATATTGAGATGTTAGTGGCCAAGCGCTTTACTGAAAAGAAATGAGTAGGGGAGACATTAATTCTTGAGTAAGAACTCAATAAATGCAGTGAAGAAAAATGTTACAAGTATATCAAAGTATGCTTTGAGGAGATGATAATAAACCGTGATAATATGGGTACAAAGAAGGAAAAAAAAAAAAAAAAAGGATGGAGAGAGAGTTACTCGGCGACTTCTAGCAACCATGAGGTCTATTATTATTATTATTACATAATGTTAGGAATCATTTCATTATGTCAATTATTTATGTTTATAATTTAATATCTCTTCTTTCTATTTCTCGTTATCCTATTTAATGTGAGATTAATTAAGGCCCGAAAGATCTCTACGCACTCTGACTGATGATGGTTTCTAACGTCATTGCAGACCAAAAGACTTTGCGAACGACGCGAGTAATTAAAACCACACCCAAGAACATATGGAAACGAACGTAATGCCGACCAGCACGTAAATGCAACAACGCCAATTAGAACCCTCTCAACTGGAGGCCCTTTGGTTCTGTTTGGTTGGAACCCACACCTCTCAACACGAGTTCGCCCCCCGAAACGATGCACCAACCGTTGTGGGGGTTGGGGGGGGGGGGGGAGTGGTTTCGATTGAACCAAACCCAAAAGGCTTAAACCCAAACCCAAAAAGGCTTAAAAATAAAATATGCCGTCTTCTTCGGCCCTGGAAAAACCCTAGAAGTTGGAGACACCTCCTTATAAAACCCCCGCCCAATAACTCTCATTTTCCGCCCCTTCTATTTGTCTACTCTATTAGTTTCTCCGACTAAAGCAAAGCTCCACTCTTTGTCTCTCTTTCCCTCTCTAAAACCCTAGGTCGCTGTTATCACTATCAACAACGTCCATGGAGTTCTGGGGTACGATAGATGCTTCTCTTTTCTACTTTGCCTCTTTTTCTCTTTTTCTCCTGTTTTGGCCTTCTTTCTCGCGTTTTTGTTTCAGAAAGAGAGAGAGAGAGAGAGAGAAATACACTTTTGGGACCTTTTGACTATCTGTGTCCCATTATTTCCCTTTTTTTTTTTATCATCTGATTACTTCTCGCAGTTTAGTTTATGCATTTACCGATTTATATGTGTTTTTTTAGTTGCTTTCTTTACATCAGTTTGGCCCTTTTTTTGATCTGTCGTGTGTTGTGGGGTTGGAAACTCATTGGCTGGCTTTCAAGGTGCCTCCTAGGGTCTCTCTCTTTCTTTTTTTTTTTAAATGGGAATTTTTTTAAAAAACTTGAAATTGTGATCCTTTTGAGATTTTGGATTATTTGGATAATTTCATGGCTTCCTTTTGTGTACGCGCAAGTCCATGTTCGTGTGTCTGTGAGTGTGAATTTTAACATGAGAATTGGTTTCCTTTTATGCATACAAGTCCATTCTCTTCTGATTGTTAATTTTAACATGAACAGTAGTGTTCATGTCGATTCTTACTTCATTTTTTTTTGGGCACTTCTGCATGGAAACGTTGTCAAGTAGTCACTATTTATATTTGTTTCCTCTTAGGATAAGCAAGCAAATTGGTAATGAAGCTTATGTGTTATGTATGTCGTGTGCTCAGAAACTAAACCAATTTTAAAATTTTGGAGTTTGAAAAAACGGCTTTGAATGAGCATATTACTGTTTCCCTTTATTAGGATAAAAATTTTGTTAAGCTTCTCTATGAAAAAAGCTTCTTTTTCAAAACATTTGATGTGGTTTCCCTGATTTTGGTCATGACAGATTTGAGCTCTGTATTTTTCTTTTTGTTCTGTTTCGGTTAGTGTATTATTGCTTGAAGTTGGGTCAAGGCAAGGATCATCTTTCTAAGTTTTCTCTCTCTTTGGCTTATGTGTATTTGTGTAAGGTATCATTTTGCACGTTGTGTATCTTATCTAAAGTTTCAATTTGCACTGCCTGTTCTGTTACATTTCCATTCTATTGGTGTGCTTGAATGGATCCTAGCCACTACAAACTTAGCCATACTATTTTATGAGGGAGAGCTAGAGGGAGAGAAGGAAAGGGAGACAGAGTGAGAGGCATGTGTTGGCTTGTGTTAGGGGGGTCATATATTTGAATTTGCTACTTTTCATTATGCCTTCTCTATGTCTTTCTATTGACCTAGTGTTATGCACTAACTTGGTGTAGTTTTTTTCTCACACGCTAGGTGTTGAAGTAAAGGGAGGGGAGACTCTTAAAGTGAAACCAAAAGAAGATTGCTTGATACATGTTTCTCAGGTAAGAATTGTTCTAGCTGTGCAAATGCTCAAGTTGTATTCAGGCAGTTTGCCTAACTATATGTGGATGTCTGATATTCTTCAGGCAGCGCTTGGTGAGTCTAAGAAAGATAAATCAAATGAGCCAGTGCCACTTTTTGTTAAGTTTGACAACAAGAAGCTTGTTCTGGGGACTCTGATATCTGATAACATACCTCAGTTGTCTTTTGATTTGGTTTTTGAGAAGGAGTTTGAGCTGTCCCATAATTGGAAACATGGGAGCATCTACTTCTGTGGTTACCAAACACCTTTGCCAGATGAAGATGAATATCCTTCACTTTTTTTAAGCCTCATTTTCCCCTTTTCCTTTGAATTGCTTGTCTGGTTAATCTTGTCAACATTTTTTTGGTTTAAATAATCACTTTTAAAAAATTAAAATATGTTTCTTGGCAAGAAATTTTGAAACACTGATTTCATTCATGATTGGATACAGGAAAAGGTTGAATTGTAAGGTTTTTACTTTGGTTATTTCTGAGCATGAAGCTCATTTTCATGTGCCAAACCTTTAAGTTTGGTATGGGGCAGATGTAGTTTTCCTCATATCTTGCATAATGCACTTTGTAAATGCAACTCCTTCATTCTCTTTGTTTTGTAGGACCCATTTTCTTTTCTCTCTGCCTTTAAATCTCTCCATCTTTGCAGAGTAAATAATCTGTTGTCATCAACAATCCTTTAGGGCAATATTTTGGTGTTTCTTTGATTGGTTTCCATTGCAGGCTCATGTTATTTGAATAATCATTTGTTTTCTCCTTGACTATTTTTGTTTTGTTGGTGCTACTGAATTTTCTGGTAAGTCCAGTGTCATTCAGTTTTAATCTCCCCTTTTGCTAAATTTACTTTTTACTTCATACTAAATCATTTGGTGCATACAGATTTTGGTGAACCCGAAGATGAACTTCCACCTGCGATGGCAGAAAATGGTACTTACTTTCTTCACTCCAATTTTCAGTCTAGTGATTGGATTGATGGTGACCTATTCAATTGGTCATATTTTCAGGAAAAGTTGAGCCAAAGGCTGAGAATGCAAAACCTGCTACAGCTAAGGCCACTGCTGGCAAACCTGAAGCCTCTGTAAAACCAAAAGCTAAACTTGAAGAACCTATCAAAGATAACAAAATTGAGGATGAGTCAGATGATTCTGATGAGTCTGATGATGATGAATCTGATGATGGTGAAGGTTCTGAAGATGAGGATGGAGAATCTGAAGAGGTATTTTGTCACAGGACACACTTAATATTATAGGTTTTTGCATGGCTGAGGGACAATATTCCAAGAGCCTTTTTTTTTTCTAACTTCTTCACATTGCTCTAAAGGTGGTCATGAATCATACCTTGTTAGGTACATTTTAGGTTACCTGATTTACAAGTTTTTGTTGTGCAGGGTATGTCCATGGATGAAGATGATGATGACGACGATGATGATGAGGAGGATGATGAGAGTGATGAGGAAGAAACTCCAAAGAAGGTATCCATATAAAGTTTTTGTTTTTTTCTTTTTTTTTGTGAGAATCTTTACATTTGGTTCATTTTTTCCTTTTAATGTGGTATGCAATTTTGACTTTTATAAAATTATTTTTTGTTTTTATTTGCTGTTTTAAAGGCTGAATCTGGAAAGAAAAGGCCCAATGACTCGGCAACAAAGACACCTGTACCTTCAAAGAAGTCAAAAGCTGCTGCCCCTCAGAAGACAGGTACCCAAGTAGTGCTATAGCCCTTGTTTTCAATTCCTGTTGTGCTCCATTCCAAACATTCTTATGTGCAGGGGATTACAAAGAGCTGATAATGTTTGGGAAAATATTGTGTATATTTTTTATTCATCAAATGGGAATTTTATTAATTTGCTTTACTTATTCTTGATGTCTAAATTTGGAGGTATGCCTTGAAATCATCATTTTTTATCTCCTACACAGAATGTAGCGTGTCTACTAGTTTTTCAATATTTATTTTCTGCCATGGTTTATGGTTGTGCATGGCTTTCACCATGCATTGTGTAACTCAATTATATGCCTCTGGCTCTCTCCAAGCACGGGCTAATTTCTGTAATAATTGTTGTGTTTTTGGCTGCAAATCAGATGGCAAGAAGGGTGGTCACATAGCAACTCCCCACCCCGCAAAGAATGCAGGAAAAGCTCCTGCAAACGCCAAGCCGCAAACCCCAAAGTCGGGAGGCCAGTTCTCTTGCAAATCCTGTGACAGGTAAGATTGGGTAAAAGAAAAAAAATGTTTTGAGAATTTCTCGGGCAGCCCCTAAATCTGCTTTGATGGTATTGGCTTATGGGATGTCTTGGTGGGGGTCAGATCATTTGGCTCAGATGCTGCAGTTCAGTCTCACACTAAGGCCAAGCATAGCGGCGGCAAGTAAACTGGAGTTTTGGTTTTTCCCATATCAAACAATGTCATGCAAGAGGTGATGTTATGAAGATTTTGGTAGAGGCAGTGCGTCGTAAATGAGAGCTTTATGCTAGCAGAGTGACTTTTGCCTGTAGGGCTTTCAGTTGCGAACAAACATGTTGGATTTGCCCAGCTTTCTTTTATTGTTGTCATCCGAATGAATGTTAAATTGACATTTATATGCTCTGATAATTTGACCTGACTGCTTCAATTTTCTTCAACTAAAACCACCAGGGGTAGTCTGCAGGCTCCTGACCGAAAAAGCACACTGATAATCTTAAAGACTTTACCCTCGTTGGCCATCCTTGAATGGATTTGAGAGAGCCCAACGAGGCCAAGCCGCCGATTTTTTTATTTTTTGTTAAAATTTTAATTTTCAAATTAAAATATATGTTGTGAGTATAAGAGGGAGAGCTCGACTTAAGACTTTGACTGAATAGGAGAAATTCAAGACAAGCGTGTAACCCTACTGTAATCATAAAATACAAAGCGTCACAACAGATTTGAAAATTCTGCTTTCTTCCTCCTCACGCTTTTCTACCAGAAGGTCAAAATCCAAGGTTTGCGAAAATGACCTTTTCTATTAATAACTCTATGCACTTTAAATTTTCCAAATTAAGAAATACGTAATAAAAAATATGCAATAAAAAACATCAGTTAAGGTGTTTTAAAAAGAAACGAGAACAAGTTGTATTATTATTGTAATGACAGAAATTGTAGTGCAAACTTCTCAAGTCAGTGCCAACCAGTGAACTCGCAAGATGGTAAGTATAGACAATGGACTTCATTGTGCAGCATCAATGAAGGATAATCAAGTGAATAATTTAAGTTTACAGTTATAAACTTGCCACATTTTTGTACTTGTTATACTCACACAACAGTTTGAACCACTTTCTATGAATTTTGTGCAATTATTGATCTCATTTGATTTGATTTTGGGTGCAGAAGACCCTGTAAACGATGAAAAGTGTGGGAAAGCAATCTCATAAACAAGAAAAAAATTAAAAAAAATATATCTACAATATATCAAAATGATTTTAGCTCACCTGTGGGGTCGTTGATTGTCATCTGATATTATATAAAATAAAGTACAGGTACCTTGAGCCAAAGCTAAACTAAAAACCCCATTGACATGTTATCTTGGAATAATAGATCCATTTCTAAGGTCCTTCGTTTGAAATATGGACTTTTCATGGTCATTAATTTCAAGCGTTATGTGCCAAAAAGTTGTGGTCTGATGAAAAACAACATGAACCCACATGTACGCAACTTACATTAATGAACATATCAACCAACATGCATATATTAATCTGAAAAAAGAAAGTGTAGAACTAGTTCATCAGTAGAGTTGAAGTTCATTCGTCTCCAAAAATACATCCGAGTAATAAAGTGTAACGACCTTGAGATTTGGAAAGAGGTTCACCTAGACTCATATTGATCACAAACCTTTGATTCCCCTTCTAAATTTGTTTACTGTTTTCCAAATATTTCTCTTGGTCTTGTAGTCATAGACTTGAAAATGCAATTTTCTTAACATATAACTACGGAGAAACTAAGTAAAACAGTCGATGCATGTCAAGGATGGAAGCCAAGAGGAAGATAAAAAAAAGTAAGAAATTGAGGGAAATATCAGAATTAGGTAGCAAGTATTCATTTCCCATCAAGGAATAAAAAAAAAAAGAAAGAAAGACCGACTGTACTGTTTTTGCAATTTCATTCACAGGTTTCTCAAATTCCACACCAATATTTATAATTTTAGCATTCACATTCTTACATCTATCATCAATATTCACGACAGCAGGATTATGCTCATCATAAATGGCAAGAGGGACAGGAAAATTACCATGCGAATTGGATATCTTTTATGCCCAGGATTTAACTTTTGAATCAACTTCAAGGTGAAAAAAAGATGGTATCACTCATTACTTCATCAACTACCTTTTATAAGTTTGTCTTACTTCTAAAATGTAAAACTCCGTAAGTGAGATCATCTTTTAATGTGAAACCCTTGGGTTTTAATGTTGAACATCAACTGGCAAATCGTCATCAGGTTAACATGAAAGTTGCATAGTCTGTGTCAACAATATCAAGTGTCACTTCGTTGTTTCCATAATATACCCAAAAAAAAGAAAAAAGAAAAATCAGGGTGTGTTAAATTTTCAAAGCCTCACTAAACTTAACAAAATTTGGAAGTAATTACGCTAAATTATTTAATTCACAATCCCCCATCAAATAATTTTAAAAAATTTAAAGAGTACAGTAAATTTAATAAAAAAATTTGAATCCTATTAAAACAATAACAAAAAAAGAACCCTAAAAAAACTGAAACTGAAACCGTAAACCCAATAATTAAAACATAGAACCCAAAGAAGTTCAATCGCATGATCCCATGAAAAAAGAAAAACTGAGAATCTTCAAATTTTAGCAAACTCAAATTTCATGGTTAGAATGAGTATTTTCAATCATCGAAAAAAAAAAAAACCCCAAAATAACAATTACCTTAACTGTTAAAAGCTCTAAAACATGTGATTTCTCATCAAATGCGAAGTAGAATTTGAGAAAGAGAGAATCTTTGTGAAGAAGAATTATAATTTTTTGTTTGTTCCTTAATAAAGGATACTTTATGTTTATCACATGAATTTATTCTATAATTTTACCTTCTCCATCCCCACGGCCTCTTCTGATCGCTTTCCCTTTCTATTTCGTTTGATAAAAATGCCATTGCTGGACCTTCTCCAAGTGGTTTTGTTAGATTTTATTCTCATCGGATTCCAATGTTTGACCCAATATCAAGAGCACTTAGGGCGCCACTTTACACTACATCCCTCCGCGACATACGTACGTCACATTGGATCACCATGCCAGCCCAATTCCGATGACGAAATTATAAATTTTTATCATTTACATTCTATTCTTGATTTATTCAAAATAAAATAAAATAAAAGTTATTATATTTAAAACAATACGAAAAATTTAATGCATTTTAAGAGAATTAATTCCCCAAAAAGAAAAAAATATCTACAAAGTAAATACAAAAACCATTTACAAAAATTTGCAAACTAGTATCATAAGTTGAAATCTCGTCTCAATTAATTTCTTTGGTGCGACACTTAAGATTTTTTATGCCCTTCGAATAAATTAAGTCAAACTTCTCCCGTAGAGATGGAAGAAAAAGTTGAATACCATAAAAAATATAAAAGAAAATAAATATTATATTATATTATATTTAAGAGATAATACAAATAAATTGAATGCTTTTATTCTTAGAACTAATTTCTTTTATATACAACTTTATTTCTTAAATAGATGGTTGAAATTCACCTAATCTAATGACTATCGTTACAATTTTAGAGAATTTTACAAAGATCTCACAGAATATTTTAAGATCTTACTTAATAAGTCTTTTTATCTTTCAAAATTTTGCTAGGTTTCTCTTGAACATTCTACGACATTTTACTAGGTTTTCACTAGGGTAAACCTGAATACAAATAGTGCCATATAGTCCAATGAGTTCATAAGAAGGGAATGACGGCAGAAGAATGATGCTGCCAATCTTGACCTGCAAGGCTGTAACAACAGCAAACACTAGCATGCTAAATGACCTAATGCATGATTGTACGACCAAATCCGGTTCGCCAATGCTTCAAGTAAAATCAATTCTCCAACACCTGCACCTACAACCCGTGAAAAAATTTCGCTGTAAGCTGCAATTAAAACTATGGCTTGGTCTTGACAGGCAGGGATATACCTGAACCTGCAAAACTCAGTAACGTACGTAAGAGCTTTGCCTAAAAGTACAAGAAGGAAAAGAGAGTTCACAAAACCAGAGAAAATCAATTCTTTCACTACGCTGAATGCATAAGCACTAAAAGAAATTCTATTAAATGAATTTCACACAAACAAGCAATTGATTCGTAATTCTGCGCATCAAATTGACATCACCTTATGTATCTTTTCTGCAGCACACTGCATATCTTGAGAAGAGAGCAATGCGTATCTTCAAGTTTGTAAACAGCACGAACTAAATAAAATAGATTAGCAAACTCGTAAGCAGAGAACTGCAAAAATTGTTAAGGAGTTCTCTTTTGGTATGATTGTTAAAAAGGACATTCCCACTAAACGAGGCTCTCACATGATGGGGTTTAGAAAAGGGTCCCATATACGCAACCAAAGACAAGGAATTCAAAATTTCAACGAAACTGGCATCTTCTAGCATAATCAAAAAACTTACCAGTTAAAAATGGTTATAAAAGAATACCATTTTTTATCATAATTGTTTGGTTGTTAAACAAGACGAAATAAGCACAATTTACAACAAATTATCACATTAATGCTGTAGTAGCCAGAAAAGGCATATGAAATGAAGCATGCAGTCAAGCATTATGAATGCAATTAAGAGATGCAAAAGACATAAGAAATATTTGACATTCCATACAACAGACTTGAGAAACTGTACACCACCTGCACAGTGGAAAGGGTGTGTAAGCTGGTCTTTGCTGCAAAATATCCTAACTAGACAGATAGAATACAAATTTATCATAAAGTAGAAAGAGAGCTCAGATACTAACCAGATATCTTTCATCAATATTCATACTCTTCTTCCTGTTGTGGTGCCTGTTGCTTATATTTATGGTATTGGTCATCATTTTGCAGATATCCATTGCCCTCCCTTCTGCTGTTATGGTTGCCATCAGAAGCCTTAATATTATCTCCACTTCCATGCTGCTCGTCCCTTTCCCTGTTCCATCGTGCAATTTTGCACGTCTCTCCTCACTGCTTTCCCTGACTGCATTTCGATTATGACTTCAATCAGGGCTTCGACTACGTCCTCTCCTGTGGCCAGGACTAATGCTCCCATGTCTCCTGCTCCAACTTTCATGATAGTTCTCACGATCATTGTATCTTCTACTTGAAACATGACCTCTGTAATGGTGCACTTTATGGCTATGATGCCTGTATGGGCTTCTGCTTCTACTCTGGCTGTGATTACGCCTTCTTTGGTAACTGCCAAATAGGTGGCACCTCAACTCCCTGAAAATCATAATAGCATGGGATGAGTTCAGACACAAATCATTTAAAGAGATGATGAAAAAGGGCAAGACAGCTGGCTAAGGAGAGTGCAGCAACCTCCAAGAAGAGGCAGCAAGGCAGTTAGCCAAGGATAGAGTAATAGTCATCAAGGAGAAGTAGTAAAGTGCAGCTGGCAAAGGAAAAAAGAAAGAGAGTAAGGTAGCCGGCTACCCATACTAGCAAACCCTCACCAAGACAACCATTGCATCAGCAAGCTCTCACAAATGTGACAGCAGTAGTCAGTCACCACACCTGTATATCCAGAGGCTTTCCAGCAAATTAGCAGTATATCCCTATATGTTTAGGAGGGTATACCAGCAGTAATAGACATCTCTACAGGTCCGCACCAGCAGCATGTCCCTACACGTGTAAGAGGGTATACTAGTACCAACAGCACGTTCCTACACGTCTAGGAGGGTATACCAGCACATCCCAGCACGTCCAGGAGACTTCTCAATAGCAATAGCATGTCTAGGAGGCTTCCTTGCACCAGCAGCATGACCAGGAGGCTTCTCAACAGCAACAGCATATCCAGAAAATTGCCCCATTAGTAGTAACACGTCCAGGAGGATATACCCACACCAGTAAACACCACCAAGGTAGTAGTCGCACCAGTAAACCAACAAAATAGCGAAAGAAGAAAAACCAGGAGAAGGTAGAAGTAGCATGTAAGTCCAACAAGAGGTGGAGCAGTAGCATAAGAGTGCTGTACCAGTAACCAATATGCAGCAGCAAGTGGTGCATCAGTAGATGGTGGTAGTGCACAAGGATAACAATAGTAGCACTAGAAAAACAACTGCAACATATGGGGATAGTAGCAGCGACGCAAGAAAATAGCTGCAATACATGGGGATAGTGGTAATGACATGAGAAAATAATTGCAATGCACAGGGATAACAATAGCGGCGTGAGTGTAATAGTAGTACACTTGGATAGCAGGAACAATGCGTGTGGACTGTAGCCGTAATGTGTGTAGATAGCAAAGTGCGTACAGAAAGTAATAGCAACAGCTGTGCATATGAACAATAAGAGTAGCCAGTATGGATAACAATAATAGGACGGGCTGAAACGCCTTAAAATGTTCTAGGGGAGCCTAGAGACTTACTAGGACCCTAGAACATTCCACCTTATTCCATATTATTCTAGAATTCTCTTAATTAGGTAGAATTTTATAGATCCTTGTAGAATTCTCTAGATCTTTGATTGTAGCCATTAGATTAAATGAATCCTAACCATCCATTTAGGAGGTAGAGTTGTATATAAAGGGGAGTAGCCCCAAGGGTAAAAGACATCCAATTCACTTGTACTCTCTCTCAAGTATAATGTAGTGTTTCTTTTCTCTCATCATTCTCTCTTGTGTTTTCTATAGTGCTCTACTTTCTCTTCACTATCCAAGGGGGAAGGATGCTTTAGCTTCTACGAAGGGCGTAGGGAAAGCTAAGTGCCGCATGGTTGTGAGGGAAATTCGTGCGTCCGTAACAGTTGGTATCAGAGCCAAGGTTTGTGAGGCATAATGTCGAGCACCATGAAGGAAATCTGCTGAGGGAACATGAAGGGATAGAGAGGGGACGTGATCCATCTCCCACTTGAGATGGGAACAAGAAGAAGGAGCATGGATGCAGCAAGACTCGTTCTGCCGTCACTCTTGCCACTTTAGAAGAAAAGTCTAACATCCTTGAACAGTTAATGTCTATAATGGGTACATGCATTGAATATATTAAATATAATTTTGATACTTTAGAATCTCACACATTGGAAGAGCTTGATAAAGTAAAAAGGGATGTCCAAGAGTGTCTTTCCAATAATTAAGGGTGTTACGGGAGTGAGTAAGCCTTCAAGGCAACAGTCATGCAAACAATTAAAAGCTTGCAAACTCAAGTGACCTCTTTAGAAACTATTTTGGAGGAAATGTGCCAAGACCTAGCCATGTGCAAGAGGGTTGTGGCTAGCGATGGTGGCTCAAAGGGAGCTCCTAGGGTGGAAACTCCTAAGCCCAAGGAATTCTCTAGCAAGAGGGATGCCCAAGAGGTGGAGAATTTCTTTTGGCAAATGGAGAGATACTTTGAGTCTCTAAAGATGGTGGACGAGCATGACAAAGTAAACACGACAACCCTTTATCTTGCAAATACAACAACTTTATGGTGGCAGAGGAAGCATGCGGATATGCAAAGATGCCTTTGCACCATAGAGCTGTGGGAAGACTTAAAGAGGGAACTTAAACGGCAGTTCTTTCCTGAGAACGTGGTATATGAGGCACGCAAGCAACTTAGGGAGTTGAGACATAAGTCCTTTATCCCTAACTATGTTAGGGATTTCACCACAGTATTGCTGAAAATACCTAACCTAGGAACAGAAGATGCACTATTCTACTTCGTAGATGGACTCCAAAATTAGGCCAAGCAGGAAGTGTAGAGGCAAGGGGCAAAAGATGTTGATGAGGCCATTGCAATTGCAAAGTCCCTCATCGAGTATCAAAGGAGTGAGTCTTATAGAAATAGAAGCTCCAAGAGTAACTGCACCAAAGGTGGGGGAGAAAGAGATAGAGGCCAAGGAAGTCACAACCGCCTACTAGAAGGGATTATAAGGAGAAGAAACAATCTTTCATGCCTAGAGGGAGGTGCTTCGTGTGCAAGGGGCCGCACCTTATGAAAGATTGTCCAAAATTGAGTTCGTTGGCGGTTATGATCGAGCAACAAGAGTCCCAAGCAGTTGATGGTCATTAGAATAGATCGGTTCTCTATAATTGCTTAATGCTTTTAAGGGCAAACAAGAGCTCCAAGCAATGAGGGGTAAGGGATTGATGTTTGTAGATGTGCAAATAAATGGACAGTGCCCAAGTTATGATTGACACGAGCGCCACTCACAACTTTATCACCGACGAGGAAGCTAAATGGCTTAGTCTCTTTATGACCAACGGTGGGGATTGGCTCAAGACTGTCAACGCTAGTGCCAAACCTTTAAGTGGAGTTTCTCGAAATATACCGATGAGTCTTGGTCCATGGAGAGGTGTAGTCAATTTCTGAGTGGCGCACATGGATGACTTCAAAATCGTGTTAGGCATGGACTTCCTTCATAAGGTACAGATCGTTCCTATGCCATATTTAAATTCTGTGTGTGTGCTTGAGAAGGAGGCCCCGTGCATGGTTTCTACCACCTCAAAGGTGAGTGATAGGAAAGTCCTATCTACAATGCAAGCAAAGAAGGGCCTCAAGCGGGGGGAAATCACATACTTAGTAATGATGACAACAAGCGATCCCTTCAGCCCTTTAGAGGTGAACTTACCCCAGAAGGTTAAAGACGTCCTTAAAGAAACAAGGATGTCATGCTTCCCGAGTTGCCCAAACAACTTCCTTCAAGGAGAGAAATTGACAACAAAATAGAGTTGGAGTAAGGGTCTAAGCCACCCACTATGACCTCTTATCGCATGGCACCTACGGAGCCTGAAGAATTGAAAAGGCAACTAGTTAGTTTGCTGATGTAGGTTAGGTTCAACCTTTAAAGGCTCCTTATGGCGCTCCAGTCTTGTTCCATAGGAAGCACGATGGTTCATTACGTATATGCATTAATTACAGGGCACTCAATAAAATTATGGTAAAAAATCAATACCCCCTTCCTGATTTGTTTGAAAGATTAGGGCGAGCCAAGTGGATTACAAAGGTAGACTTGTGTTCTGGATATTATCAAGTTTGTATTGCAGAAGGGGATGAGGCAAAGACCACCTGTGTTACCCACTATGGTTCCTTTGAGTGGTTGGTGATGCCCTTTGGGCTAACTAATGCCCCTACCACTTTCTCCACACTCATGAACCAAATCTTTCGGCCATTCTTGGACCAATTTGTAGTGGTTTACTTGGACGACATCCTTATCTATAGTGAGACTCTTGAAGACCATGTAGACCACCTACAAACCGTGTTTAAACTTTTGCGGGACAATGAGCTTTACATAAAGAGGGAGAAATGCACTTTCGTGGCATGGGAATTACACTTCCTTGGTCATGTGGTGCGGAATGGACTGATTCAAATGGATGAGGAGAAGGTTCGAGCCATTCAAGATTGGGAACCACCAAAGAATGTGTCTCAGTTACAGTCATTCCTTGGTCTAGCTAACTACTACTGGTAGTTCATTGAGGGATACTCAGCGTGGATAGTTGCCCAAACCAATTTGTTGAAGAAAAACTAATCGTGGGAATGGCAACTCAACAGTAAATGACCTTTGAAGGGTTGAAGGCTACGGTAAGTAAAGAGCCTATCCTTGTTCTCCTTGAATTTACTAAGGCATCTGAAGTCCACACTGATGCTTCCGACTTTACTATAGGAGGGGTCCTAATGCAAAAAGGACATGTTATGGCTTATGAGAGCCAAAAATTGAATGACACCAAACGGAAGTACACGGTGCAAGAGAAGAGATGACCGCCATTGTACATTATCTTCGTACGTGGCACCATTATCTATTAGGTTCTCAATTTGCGATCAAGATGGATAATATGGCTACTAGCTACTTCCAAACCCAAAAGAAGTTGACCCCGAAGCAAGTTAGGTGGTAAGAATACTTAGCTAAGTTTGATTATATGTTGGAATATAAGCCAGGCGAAGCCAATGTAGTCGCTGATGCCTTAAGTCGCAAAGCTGAATTGGCGGCCATCTCTCGTATAAAAAGGGATATCAAAGACCTAATTTGAGAAGGGCTCAAGCATGATCTCATGGCTAGACAAGTTACCAACCTTGCTATCAAGAGAGGAATAAAAAGGTTTTGGGTAGATGATGACCTAATCTATACCCGAGGGAGGCAACTTTATGTGCCAAAATAGGGGAATATAAGACGCTCCCTTATTGAGGAGTGCCATGATACCAAATGGGTGGGTTACCTAGGCATGGAGAGGACGTGGGCATTATTGGAGGTGACATATTGTTGGCCTCAGTTGAAGGATGAGGTTGAGATATATGTTCAAACATGTCTTGTGTGCCAATAAGACAAGGTTGACCACCAATTACCTAGAGGCTTATTGGAACCGTTACCCATGCCTTGAAGGCATTGGGAGACCATTATAATGGATTTCATTTATGCATTATCCAAGTCAGAAGGGTCAGGGTCGATCCTAATGGTTGTGGATCACTTTTCAAAGTACGAGACGTTCATCCCTACCCTAACTAATTGTGCACCTAAAGAGGCGATGCGATTATTCTTTAAGAATGTGGTAAAATATTGGGGATTGCCGCACTACATCATAACTGATCATGATCCTCATTTTACTGGTCGACTATAGGACGAGTTGTTCAAACTCTTGGGGACCGAGTTGCATTTCTCCACGAGTTTTCACCCTCAAACTGACGGTTAAACTGAGAGGGTGAATGCTCTATGGAGTGTTATCTTAGGCACTTTATAAGTGCCAACCAATGGGATTGGGGAAAACTCCTGAACGTGACTCAATTTTCTTATAATCTACAAAAGAGTAAGGTGACCGAGAAAAGTTCCTTTGAGTTGGCGACTGGGCAACAACCTTTAACGCCCTATAGCATGGATACAAATTAGTCAACCAGAAGCCTAAGAGCCCTAAAGATGGCCAAGTCATGGAAGGAACAAGCCGACATAACTCGTTCCTACCTTGATAAGGCAGCCAAGAAGATGAAGAAATGGGCAGACAAGAGAAGACGACAAGTTTAGTTTGCTGTTGGAGACAAGGTAATGGTTAAAATCTTGCCCCAATAATTTAAAGCTTTCTGTTCTGTCCATAAGGGTTTAATAAGGAGGTATGAGGGACCTTATTCAGTTTTGGGAAAGGTTAGTAAGGTCTCTTACAAACTGGATTTACCAAAAAACTTAAAAATCGACCCCGTCTTCCACGTAAATATGCTTAAACCATTCAAGGAAGACCAGGAAAACCCCAGACATGGAGTATCCATTAGAGCTCCCCTAATTGTGGTAAAGTCCTATGACAAAGAGGTCGAAGAAGTGCTTGGCAAACGGGTTGTTCGAAAACGTGGTATACCACTAAGCACTCAATACTTGATTAAATGGAAAAGATTGCCCAAGAGTGAAACAACATAAGAAAGCAAAGAGGATATGTGGCAATTTCAACAACTTCTTCAAGAATACGAAGACTCGATAAGGGCATAGAAGGATTAGGTGGGGGAAAGTGAAATGCCCTGGAATGTTTTAGGGGAGCCTAGAGGCTTACTAGGACCCTAAAACATTCCACCTTATTCTATACTATTCTAGAATTCTTTTAATTAGATGGACTTTTATAGATTCTAGTAGAATTCTCTAGATCTTTGATTGTACCTGTTAGATTAAATGAATCCTAACTATCCATTTAAGAGGTAGAGTTATATATAAAGGGGAGTAGCCCCAAGGGTAAAAGGCATCCAATTCACTTGTACTCTCTCTCAAGTATAATATAGTGTTTCCTTTCTCTCATCTTTTATGCTTTCTCATCATTCTCATCAAGTAAAAGGCATGGTCGTGAGGGAAATTCGTGCATCCGTGACAGGGCAGACAACATTAGCAGTGCGTGCAGAGAGCATTAGTAACAGCAACCCATATAGACAGTATTAACAGTGAGTATAGATAGCAGTGGCACCATATGCAAGCAGTAGGAGCAACTCACAGGAACAACAGTGACAATGTGTGTAAACAGCATTAGCAGCACGCGCGAACAACAACGACAATGCATATGGACAACATTAGCATCGTGTGCAGCACCAGCAGTCAGTGAGGCAACACCGACAATGAAGGAAGGAGAAGATCTATATTTTGCTCTGGTAGTCTATACACATTGAGTAATCATTTGCCAGGAAAGGTTTCACTATAAACTTTTAATAAACTGGTTGAATAAGGGTAGGATACCCTTGGAGTAATTGAGAGATCATTGTAAGTAGTTAAAGAGTAATCCTTCTATAAGTGGTTAAGGAGTGATCTTTCCATAACCAAATTATATCCTTTGATAACAAAAGTGAATTATATGATTTAGGAGTGATCCTATTACACCATGGATATAGTTTATATATTGTAGGTAAATCATGTAAAAATTATCGTGTGTGCTTGGCTGTTTGCACATTAATTTATGTTTGTATAGTCACACTTACATAAAGAAGAAAAATAAAAAATTGGATCATTGATTCTAACAAGTTACAGAGGTTAAATTTAGATCAATTTATAAAAAGAATGTATCTTACACTGATTCACCCTTCCTTTCAGTATGAGACCTAAAACTTTTCTTATGCATATGTTCTTAAACCTAATCATTAAATTTAAACACCATTTTCTTTTACTTTTTTGTTAGCATAGGATTTATATTACTTAGCTCATTTTGCAATATATTGTTACAACTTCTCATACAACTTTGTCACTATTTTGACTTTGTGTTCACCATCAAAACTAACATACTTATATAGGTAAAAACATTAAATCAAAAGGAGATAAAGAATTAAACCATATAAAATTTTAAATAGAGAATAATTAATAGTAAAATAAATACTCATATTATATGCAAACTTTATATGTAGCAAATAATTTTCTAATATTTTCAAATTTATTTAATAGTAGCATGCAATACAGTAGAAAGTGTTTGATTAATTATCTCAATTTTCCCATTTGTCTATAAATGATAAATATTTAACAATAACAATTTAGTACTTAACTTACTCTATAAAGTCTTCCAAAAATAATTCAAGAACTTTGTATCCTTATTTGAAATAATGTTTTAAGGCATGCCATGTAAGTATACTACCTTTTTAAAGAACAATTCGACCATGTTGTTTGCCTTCTTAGTTTTAAGTTATAAGATGAATGTATCATTTTTTAAAATTTTTCAATAACAACAAATACAAAATATTTATTCCTTTTTTCTATGAAAAACTTAACATAAAGTTCATAAATAAAACAACATAAGGTTGGCTAGGTATATGTAAAAGGATGTAAAATTTGTAGGGTAAAACTCTAGATTTAATCTATTTGCATGTTATGTACTCCTTACTCAGCCTTTTAACACCCTATTTCACATGTAATTAAATGAAATGCTCAATTGAGATATTTATGGTTTTCTTAACTTTAAAATGACCTATTAGTCCACCCTTATATACTTATTTAATAACCAATTCCCTTATGAAACTTATAAACACACATAAATGCTTTTCCTTAAATAAAAAATCCTCGTGCTTATAAAATTTTCCGAAGGCTAACTTCTTATATACCCCGTAATATTAGTAAAGTCAAGATTTTTCACATATTGATCTTTAATAAATTTAAATCCTAACAATTTCATGTTAAGTGTAAAGATAAAGATATATTTACGAGACAATGCATTAGCTATCACATCTTTATTACCTTATTTATATTTGATGATGCAGGAAAATGTGTCAATGAATTTGACCCATTTAATATATCTCTTGTTTAACTCCTTTTGTCCCTTTATGTACTTTTAAGGATTTTTGGTCAGTATGGAGAATAAACTCTTTTAACCAAATGTAATACTACTATATCTCTAAAACTCGTACTAATGTATATTTCTTACTATTATAAATGGGACAAATACAAACCACTCCACTTAAATTTTCACTAAAGTAGGCAATTAACCACCTTTTTAATAACAAAAATAACTTTAATGCCAATACCTAAAACATTACACTCAATCTTAAATGTTTGTGTATAATTAGGTAAAGGAAGTACGGTTGTATAACTTAATTTTTATGTTATCAAATTATGAGTTTTATCTTAATCATTACCTTAAAACCTATGTTATTTTTAATAATCTCAATTAATTATGTAATTAGACCATAAAAACTCCATACATCACTAATTAACTTAGGTGTAAGCCAATCAAAAATTGTCATAATCTTTTTTTTGTTAACCTCAATACTTTTAGCACTCATAATATAATTAAGAAATATGATCTAATTAGTGCAAAAAGAACATTTCTTGAAGTTATTATATAATTTCTCATAATGTAAAATAGTTAGAATATAATATAAATGATCAAGATGTTTAATTAAGTTTTTGCTTTACACTAAAAATTATCAAAATACATAATTACAAATTTACCAATGAATGCATAAAAATATGATTTATCAATCTTATAAAAGTGCTTGGTATATTAGTGAGACCAAATAGTATAACAAGTTATTTATACAAATTATGTTTATTTTTAAAAATTATTTTCCATTTGTCTCCTTCTTTTATCTTAATTTAGTAATATTTATTTTTCAAATCAATTTTTAAAATGGCATATAAACCATGTAATTCATTTAACATGTTATTTAATTTAGGTTTGAGATGTTATACTTTATAATAACTTTATTGTTAGCTTAATAATTAACATTCATTCTTTAAGTTTGATTTTTCTTAAGGATAAGCAATATTAGAATTGCATATGAACTCATGTTTTCTCTCCTATATTTTTTTGCCATAAGCTCCTTAACTTGTTTTTGAAGTTTTTTTGTCTACTCAAGATAACTTTTATTGGTAGGTTGATTTGGAATTTTCGCACTAGGATGTATTTAATTTAATGTTTTATTTCCTTTAAAGGTGGCAAATTGCTTGGTTTTTTAAGAAACATAACATCAAATTTTTGTAAAAGAAAAACAATAATACTAGCTAGTTAAAGAGAGGTTAAGTATTGATTATAAAACTAATCCTTATGTACAAAAATACAATTATAAGTTGTTTTAAATGGAAAGCTCTTTTAATATCGCTATTTTTTGCATTTAAACTTTAAACTTTTTTCTTTTACCCTCTTATTTCTATTCTCTCGATCTTATCTCCTTTTCCTTTTTTATCCTATTAGCCTTAATTGTTTTTTCTTTCACTTTTTTTTTAATCCTTAATTATTTTTTATAAACTTAACAAGGTATTAAAGGTAAAAAAAAAAAAGTTATCATTTATTACAAAAGAGCAAGTAGTCTTAAATCCATCATGCATTATATGCTAATCATAATGTCATGGTTTTCCTAATAAAATATGTTTAGTATGCATAAGTATAATATCATATAAAACCTTATTAGTATATCTCTTAATAGTAAACAATCCTAACACTTACTTATTTACCATAACCTTCTTACTTCTATTTAAACATTAAAGATTGTATGACTTAAGGTGTTTCATGGTAGATAAATTAAGTTTTTCAACTAGAATACATTTGTATAGCTACTCTCATTAATGATTTATACTATATACCTTATCTTCAATGAACATTATGTATGCAAGATAATATCTCTTTACTTCATTATCTTCTTTGGCTTATGTATTTAATGCTTGTCTAGCCACTAACATCTCCCTCAATTGAGTATTACTTTTTATCACTTACATCCTCCAATGGTGGCATAAAGTTTTCATTAGACTCATTTTTAGTTTCAATATCACTCTTACCCCATAACACCATGGTATATTTATTGTGTACACCATGTTCTCTAACTTTTAATAATGCTTAAATTTAACTACATTTGTCATGTCTTCATTCAATCTTTGTAAATAATAAGCCATGGTTGCTTCTCTATCCTTTTTCACATTAGCTTGAATTATAACAATCTTCATTTCCTTATGATAGTTGTCTATACTTTTGATACTTTAAATAAGCATTTGTAACTTTTTTTATAAATCCTTATAATAATAATAATTAGAGATAAATCTCCTTTCTATTATAGTTGTTATCTCCTCTTATGTATTAATAGGCCTCTTATATTTCTTTTCTTAGTAAAAACAAGTTGATCTAACTAAATAGCACTAAAATAAATAAACTCAATGACAATATATTTGACCTTTTTCTTTTTAGAGTAGTTATATAGTTAAAGTCCAATTTAACCTTTTTTTTTTCCTATTTTAGGTAGGTTTTAGGATCATTTTTCACTTAGAATAGAGCAATTTTTATTTTAATGCTCCTAATTCATAGTCATAGTTATCTTGCCTGTGAAAATCTCTACTATCATTTTTATTATTGACAATTCTAGTTAAATAGATGGATTATTAAAATCGTCATTATTATTGTAGTCATCATTATTATTACAATTTTCTTGCCTTCATGCATTAACAGCTTTATATGCTTGTCCCTTTTGTAAATTAGCTATAATAGCATTTTACCTCTTTATCCTATCTTTTATCTTAACAAACACAACATTTATGTACTCAAATTGTTATTGCATAGCTTAGAGCATGAACCAATCATCCTTCTTGACTACTTTACTAGTCTTTTGAAGTCATGTTGCTAATCTATACCAAAAAAGATGTTAGGAATGATCTTACATATGCTCTTACATTTTCTCAATTATTGTTAACTAACTTCTTTTTAATGACTTTTCTTATAATGAGTTCACATTCTTGCCTTTTACTACTTTAATTTCCCTTTTCTACTTTTTAAGGAACAAGACAAGTTAAATTAAGAAGATTAATTTTGAGTAAACTATCTTACAAAATGAAGTAAATGAGAGAGAATTGAACTAAGAAGTTAGAAAATGAAAAAAGTACATTAAGAAGAATAAATTGAATGTAGTAGACTTAAGAAAAACAACATAAAGAGTCAAACTTAAAGGAAAACTTGAACAAATAAAGCAAAAAATAGGTGCCAAAATTATAGTATACAAAGAAAACTAATACAACCAATTTGACTTTTTTTGTAATAATTTAATTAATAACACAAAACATAAATAAAACACTTAAAAACAGCAAATGGAATTAAAAACAGTACTCCAACAGATGAACTAATAAAAAAAATTACAAATAAGCAAAATACTGCATTTGAATAGTAATGTGCTCAATTAGCAAACTAAATAAGAAATAAATAATTCTTAAAATAACTAATTAAAGAATTAATTGATTCATCTTGATTTAGAGTCAAACTCTAATACCAATTAATGTGAATTTTAAAAGATATGGTTTAGAGATCCAACACATGTAAAGAATCAAATAAGAACCTAAAAAAGTTAAAATTAAATTTCAATCACCCATGATTTAGACTTAATGCTTAAAAAATATGAATTAAAGGTATAAACATGGATATAGATGCCACACTCTAAGAAAAAAAAAGAACTTAGGAGTAATAATAAATGGAGTTAGAACATTAAAAGACAATAATCTCAATAAGTTTTTAAAATTTTAAGAAGAAATAAAAAAAAAGAGTTTCTTAATTCTTAATTTATATAATTGTTTACCCTTTTAAAGCTTACAAGAAAATGTCTATTTATAAATTAAAATAATAACTTTAAAAATCCTAAAAATATAAATAATAATAAACTCTTAAAATATATGAACACTTTTAGTTTATTACAAACTCTTATTTAGAAGTAGATTTAATTGCTTAAACTTTGCCTTTAAGCACTCTAATCATATTAATAAAACCTTGATCTTCTTTCAAGCTTAGATTCATGTCATTTATAGTTTGGTTGGTTCAAATATTCTTAACTAGCTTATTAGTGCTTCTTTCATCTTTTTGGCTTTAACTTAAATGATTAGACTTTCTGAAATGCTCAAGGAATTCTTGAAAACCCTTTATGCATTAACTTTTCCATAGATCTCATTAAGTGAGGAGTTCCTCAATAAGCAAAATAGGGGGGCTCTCTTGTGGTCACATTATATTGACTCTAACAATTATATAAAAAAGGGTGTGAAAATCAAATTTCCTTATACGTTAGGAGACGATCTACTAAATTGGATCTCTAGATGTGAGAATTTTTTTTGATATAGATAATAATCCATAAGAAACTAAAGTCAAGCTTGCAATTACTCATTTGGATGATATAACACTATAATGGTATTATAACCATAATAGTATTATAAACAAGTTAAAATTAATCCTAGATTTGTTATTTAACTATGGAAATATTTTGTGCAAGCAATAACTATTAGTTTTTGGAGCAAAGGCTTTTAATGATCTTACAATAGAATTGCACAGTCTCAAACAAAAGTAATTAGTATTGGAATTTTAGAATTAGTTTGACAATCTACTTAGAAAAGTAGACCTACCAAAAATACATGCTATTAGTATTTTTCTTAATGGGTTGAAGCTTGAGATTCAACATTCCATTAGGATATTTATGCTAAAGAAGCTACAAGAGACATTTTCTCTGGCTATATTACAAGAGGTTACTTTAACTACTCTACAACATAAAAGTAAATCCTTTCCTTGCTTACCACCTTTACTTCTAACACAAGATAAAAATACAAATACCTTGGTTACAAGATCAATTAAGATTACTGTAAAGACAATAGGTAGTATGATAATGCTTTTTAAAGTAAGAAGAAGGATTAATTGCTTAAGAATTCTAGGATAAGAAGTAAAGATGATTTTGATGAAAAACTAGCAAAAGGGTTATGTTTCTAGTGTGATAAAAAGTGTGAGAGAAACCATAAGTGTAAACAAAACAAGTTATTTTTTATTAAAATGGAAAATGTTAAAGTTAGTGATGAAAGTACAAAAGGAGACCAAGATATTGAAGTTTTGCAAATATTGGTCCATGAAATTTTTAATAGAGATTATAAGACTATAAGAATCACTATATATGTAAGCTAAAGGGACTTTAGTGGATTTTAGGAGTACAAATAATTTCTTAGACTTACAAATAATGAAAAAATTATGTTAAAAAATGAAAGATATAGGTAATTTTATTATTTGGTAGCATATGGTAATTATGTAAACTATAAGACGATATGTAGAGACTTTCAATAGATTTGTAGGGAATTACTTTCCATTCATATGTCTATCTATTTCTTTTAGGAAGTTATGATATAATATTAAACATTTAATTGTTGGAAACTTTAGAAGACATAAGCTAGAATTTCAATCAACTTAAAATGGAGTTTGTGGTGAATAGTAAAAAGCATATGTTGAAAAGAGTTCCAAATCTAGTCATTAAATAGATGTCTCTTAAAAGTATGGCTAAAAACCTAAGCCATTATGTTCAAGCTACCATTATGCAACTTTATAACTAGAGATTTCATGTTCTTAAATAGTTTTAATTCACAACATTTAGCCTTACTAAAATGGACCTTTAACATAGTTCTCCTCCTATTTAAGCATTGTTAAATCAATTATTTGATGCTTTTCAAATGCCTACCTTTTTACCATCTTAAAGGTGGCATGATCACTATATTTCATTATAACTTATGGTTGTTTTAGTTAATGCAAGGTCTTATAGTTATTTATTTATCTAAAAGAAAGTGATAAATACCATAGTTTAAGAGCTATTACAAGCTGATATTATAAAAAATATCACATCATCCTTTACCTCCCTAATGATCTTTGTCAAAAAAAAAAAAAAAAAAGAAAGGATAACTCTTGGTGATTTTGTGTGAACTATAAAGCTATTGATCACATTACCATAAAAGATCAATATCTTATACTCCTCATTGATGAATTGCTTAATGAGCTAAAAGAAACACAATATTTTTCTAAACTAGATCTTATGTCAGGCTACCATCAAATTAAAATACACTCTTTTAACATACATGAAATAACCTTTTTAACTTATAATGGATATATTAAATTCTTTGTCATGCCATTTAAACTCACTAATATCTTATTTATTTTCAAAACCTCATGAATGATATCTTTATAACTTATTTTAAAAAATTCATTCTTATTTTCTTTGATAAGATTCTAATTTATAGAAAAATCATGCAAGATCATTTATCCCACATAGCCTTGTCTCTAACACTCCTTAAGCAATATCACTTACATGTTAAGGAAAGTAAGTATTTCTTTGCAATTTAGGAGGCAAAATACCTTGGTCATGTTATTTTTCAATTAGGGGTAGTCACTAACCTAAAAAAGGTAAAGATTATTGCTAATTAGCTTATTCCTTAAAACTTAAAATAGTTGAGTGTCGTCTTAGGCATAATTAGCTATTATTAAAGATTTATTAAGGATTATGGAAAGATCTCTAAGTCTTTTACCAAGCACTTAGAGAAAAAAAAAGCCATTTACTTAGAGAGCAAATGCTAAACAAGCTTTTTAGCAATTGAAAATAGCCTTGGGGTAAGTTCCTATACCTGCCTTTCTTAATTTTACCAAGGATTTTGCCATTAAACTTGATGCCTTTGGAGTTAGAATGGAGGTAATACACTTGTAACTTAGACATCCTATAACTTACATTAGTAAGGTTTTTTCTCCCAAACATCTATCTCTTTCATTCTATGAAAAGAAACTTTGAGCTATTTTAATAACGGTTACAAAGTAACATTATTACTTGTAAGATAGACATTTTAAGATTAAAATTGATCACCATAGCATTAAGTAAATGAATGATTTTAATTTATGGATAATTTACCTAGTTGTCTAAGCTATTAGGTTAGGAATATAAGATAGTTTACAATAAAGGCATGAAAAATATTGTAGTTAATGTCCTTTATAGGGTATATTGTAATGAGATGCTTTTAATTGCCCTTTTTATTGTATCTATTGATCTTTTAGACAACATTAAGTCTCTCTATTATTAATATTTATAATTATTTTAAATCATCAATCAATTATAGCAAGGCTTATTATAGACTTCAATCCGTACCTTTAATGAAGGACAACTCAAATGGAATGGGAGATTAGTTATCAAAGATACTTGAATTTGCATTAACAAATCATTTCTTATTGTCATATTGGACTTCATAAAGATTACATTAAAGTGTAGGATATCACTAGAAAGATCAATTGTCCATTTGTTTTGTTTGGAAAAGGATGCGCAAGGATATTCGTCACTTTGTAAGTGAGGGTATAGTATGCTAGAAATGAAAATATGAATTATTTAATTTTAATATAAAATAATTATATATGTATATATAATATATCAAAAATTATATAAATTAAAAATAATATATGTGTTTAAATTATATATAAAAAGAAATACTAAATAATAAATTTATTTTATTCTTAATAAAAAAAACCTATGCAATAAGAGAAATTGATTTTTATGGTCAAATTGGATAAAGTCAATTTTAAATTACTTTAAATTCGAATCACTTTAAATAAAGTGATTTTTAAATTTCATCATATTTTAGGTGAAATTGAATCTTTTCATTCTAGTTGTCCAGTCCAGTTTTGATACCTTGACCTAAGGCTGCCTTGATAATTTTTTTAATGATTTTGGAACAGTGGTGTAGCTGATCAATTTTTTTCTCTGTTGGCTATGCGAAGGTAAGGATAATCACCATAATGTGCCAGAAGACATGGGTGACCTACCCTATTATATGTGTTCTGTGGATCACGGGAGAAAACAATGTAATTAGTTAAGAATATTTTAAAAAATATACATACATAATTAGTTGGTGAGCTTCACTCCACAAAATTAAACAAAATGAATTAGAATTATGTTTCTTGCACACAAAAGCCTGAAAAAAAAAAATCTTCATTTTTCTTTTCGTAATTGTATGATATTAATTTCCTTCTCAACAATAGCTATGTGACACTTTGCTCCCAACTGGCACCCAGGTTTATTTGTTTTGTCCATTGATATTTCCATCCTTGGATTCCTTTTAATCCCTTCCCTAGCTATCATATATTTTGATTGTTCAATATATGCATATCTATATATCTATACAAAAGTATACCCACCGTCTTTGTGTTTCATTAAACATCAATTGGGCAAGTCAAACGCTTTCAGCAGAATACGAATTTGTATTGCTTGCCGCTTAAACATTTCCTTAATAAAATTTTCTCACTTTAATTCTTTCAACTCATTAATGCAACAATAATGTGCCCCTTCATTTCAAATGTAATCTAAATGACGGATTCGTGATTGAGAAATATATTGAGGGGATGGTCTAAAACACTTGCATGTAATCACCAAATCATTCTACAGTGCCCCACATTTCATATTTAGCAGGCCTCACACACAAATGAATTAGAAAGTGTGGCTGTTGGTTTTGGCAATAAAATGACGGGTAGCTGCTGGCCGCAAAAACAAATGTATTTACAAGGCAGATGCACAATATGGCGTGAAATAGATTATTACCCTCGAAAGGTCCTCTTGGTTTTGTGAGTGTTGAACGATGGAGCATTCCTGTCTTAATTGCAATCAGCAGGCTCGCCATGACTTGCATAGCAATCTTTGCGACAGTGCAGAAGCAAAGAGGACTGTCCAAGTGTGCATGAATTGGGAATCCTTGAGTGGTGCAAGTACCCGAATTGCTGACCTAAAGATATTGCACAACAAGTTAGGAATGGCACTGGCTTTTGTTGAAAATTTATAATAATGTTGAGCTAACTTGGCCCCCAAGAGTAGCACTTCTGATTCTCTGTTTGATTTGGCATAAACCCTCCAAGAAAAAAATTAAACAAGAAGAAAAAACAAAAATAAAGAGAATTCTCTCCAATTGTAAGATAATGCTCATCACTGTGAAGGTAAATCTTGTGTGTGAGTTTCATCGGATTAAAAACCAAAATTGGGCAGCAGAACGCACAAATCCCCCACACATACAATGCAAACGCAACTCATCGACTCCAAGACCACATTATATAGCAGCAAAATCATAATTTTGAATATCATTGAACCACCAAACCTTTCAAATACAAAAGGCTTCTTGTAGATGTTATAATCACTGGCTTTGGCCAGCATGTTTTAACTTGCTACAATTCTATTCTCTTGTTTCGGTGGCCACTGGTCAAAATCTGCCCAGGAGCAAAATAATGCACAAAAGCCGCCAAAAATGGAATGTTATTCCACTTCCTGCTAAAAATTAGTTCATTGAAAAATGCGCCTCCCAATGCATGAGACTCTCATTCTTAATTCCTCATTCAACTTCATCTAAATGTCCAAATAGCTCTTTCCAGTTAGCTGATGCTTCTTCTTGTGTCCGAAATGTCCAGATATGGTTTTTGGCTTTTTCACGATTAGCTAAAATTTCCTGCATACAGAGGCAAGTCCAGCAACTCCAAATCAGGGTAAGACATAAAAATAAAAAAAACTGATCCCTTGCAGGAAAAATCATTGATCTATTATGTACTTTTTGTTCAAAAAAGGTAGTCAATCAGAACTCTCCAGTGATTCTAGAACTCTTGAATACAATCATTGTTCAAAAAAAAAATATTAATAAGGATGTGTAACACATGACCACAGAAGTTTATCAAAATGCAACACCTTCATGAAGATGACCAATACTTCACGTGTAGGAGACTGCAAAGTGCACTCCTCACACTCCTAAATACATCCAGCCATCCCTAGTTCTTTCACTCAATGGTAATCCAAGAAGTGCATAACTCTGAGCAACTGAAATTAGATAAATGCCTAAAACACACTAATTGTTTGTAAGTAAATATGTTTGCACATTTAAAAGTTCATAGATCTAAATTCCCAAGATACTCACACACACCGCTGCTGTAAAAAAATGGAACAACCACCCACCCACCCACACACACACAGAGACACATAAAAGAAGCTGAGCTAAATAATTAACATGATTCGTGAACAAAAGGAGCACATTAAATAAAACCTAGAAACAACACTAAGGAATAATGAGGCCATCAAAACAATGACACAAAATAAATCCAATTTGACCTGTTAGCCATATAAATTGGCATTCAACAAGGCACGTCATGCCAACATCATAAAACCTTTAAAAGATTGAAGTCCAACATTTCATCCATCAACAGGTAGTTCTTAGTTAATTTTTTTTATTTTTGGTTTGGCTGACAGGGGTGGTCAAAGATGTGGGGCACTTCCAATCTACAGAAAAAATGGTTGAAATTATGTGCTTGGAAGAAACTTAAAAGAAAAAACCAAAAAGAGTGAAGATTGTCAATAATGGAACTCAGCATGCAACTGCAAAAAGCATCATCATTGCTCAAAGGTCTTATAGAAGCATGAAAAAGGGAGACAATAGCTATGCTCCTCTTCAGAATTATCATACAAACAAAACTGTGAATTCCAACCAGAAACCACACATTGCTCAACAAATAATGGACAAGAAATACTATATAGGGTAATTGAGAAATAGCCGGACCTGCATTTCAGAATCCCTTTTAGTCTTGAGAGTCAAACAATCAATAAGAGCATTCCATTGCTCTTTGCAGTTATCAATCGTTCCAACTCTATAATACTTCTGCACCTGATGAACCGGAGCTGCCGTATTAGCAATGCCGTCGTCCCCCCGCCCCCCACCCCCCAGGAAAACAAAAACCCAAAATTAAAAAAATAGTAATAATATCCAATTTCATTTCATTACATTAACGGTAACAAAGATAACCCAATAGAAAAATCTAGAGAAAAGAAATAATAATTATAAAAAAAAAGAGCAAAGGGGTTAAAGATTGGAACTTTCATATGAAGAATGGAAAGGGAGATTGAAGAAATTGAAAGAACAACAATAGAGGAGGAGAGGGAGGGAGGGAGGTCAGTTCACGTACAATAACAGAACCAAAGGGCGTCGAAGCAAGTGGTGCAGGATAACCGCCGCGGCTGCGCCGTTGGTGCATCGCCCTCGGAACCCATGCTCTTGTCCGCGCCCCAGTTGCCTCCGTCTGTTAGTGTCGACACAGAAAAACCAAACCCCAGAACTCAATTTCCAATTCTCAGGGAGGAAAAAGGGAGCGGCGCCGCCGCAGTTCGGATGGATTGGTCCTAATCGGGCCCAGTCGGATTTGCAATTTACAAAAGAAATGCTCAAATCAAATGGCCCGGCCTGGCGCCATAAACCCAAGTTTTGTAATGATCAGAGTTTGTCGGTCGACTGAGTCCAACTCATGCTAACTTTTTTTCAATTAAGTTCGGTTTACGAAAGCAATTTATATTTACAATATTAAAAAATAATTAAATTATGAAATTTATTTGTTATATAAAATTAAAATGATAAAAATATTTACTTTAATAAAAATAATCACACCAAGTGCAAAAGCATTCAATTTTACTGTGCAGTTAGGAATATACAATATGTAATTTGAAAATGAATTTAGCAGATTTATTAATAATATGCATTATTGAATTTTTCATGAATTTAAATGAATTGAGTTTAAGATCATTTAGATTTCATTTGGTTACTGAGCGAGTTTCAAAATTGAACTTTAGAATCATAAATGAAAGAGTTCTTTAATGTTCCTTATTATTCTTTAATGTCATGCCGAGTGGCATGATTTCCAAGTAAGCCGGCAACCATATTAATGGGACAGTCTTAATGTGACAATTGCTCATTTCATTAATGAAAATTTACAAGTAGGTCAATGATGTTGTCGGGACCTCACCATGCCCCTAAGATTCGTGTTCTTGGTTGGTTGATTGGTTGGAATGACAGAACTAATTGCCTTCATTTTGTGTCGTGTTTTTGGTCAGGTTATTGTCATGGAGACTGTACTGCAAGTTCTGCAATTTACGGAAAAGAAGAAAACCTAGTCCTTGATCGCCTACAAAACAAAACAATCCCACAATGCCAAAGCTGGCGCTTAAAGTAGAAGCATTAATGAATTTCCACCCAGTCCTCTGCCCTTCCCAATTCAATTACATCTAAAAGCAGTGAAAGTTCACAAAAAGTATAAGTATTAGTAGAGTTCACAAGCCGTTGGGATTCGTTGGAAACCAGGAACGATGGATGTTCTGAGGCAAAACAAGCAACTTTTGCTTCTAGTTTCATCAACCAAACAAGGAAGTCAGTCATGAAATTTGGGTGTCGTTCGGAAGAACCAAAATGAAGATTCAGGCATTGATTTCAGGTGCAAAAACGTTCCGTTAATGGAAGCTGCAAACATCGGTTCCAAGTAGAATCTATGCCGAAAATCATATAACTTTGAACACGTGTGTTCAATGTGAAACTTGCAAAGGGAAGACTTACACTTATTCAATAATTTTATTTACAAAGCATATATGACAGTTGAGTATTTCAGCTAACTATATCTTTTGTAAGGCATGTTGTCACAAAATCATTACTTTTTTTTAAAAAAATAACTTGTTAGGTATGCAATAAACTTAAGATCATTTTTTCTATCTGATAAAGGATTTCATCATATTTTTTTTTTATCAAATTTAACGATGTCTTTGTTATATACTATGACTCCATTACCTATTTCCTCTCTAGAGGACTTGACAACAAACATTAAAGTTAGGTTGAATTGACTTTAATATCACTCCCATCTTAGAGTTATTTCCTTCTTTCCAAAAAGTAGTCTATTAGAATATTCAGAGTCAGACTCTTTTTTCCTATTTGATATAAGATTTTTTCATAATATGCTTTCTTCTATAAATTGGTTTCATCATGCTATTGAATTTAAGTATGCAGTAATATGTTTTAACCAATATTCTTGAAGGTGAAATCTCATTTAACTATGATATTTATGTTAATGTATAATTTACTAGTCAATATATTAATTAATATTAAAAAAATATAAAATATTATATATATAATGTATCAATTATTTTTTTATTTTTAATATTATTTATATTAATGATATGATAATCAATAAAGTTTATAAAATAAATATACTTTAGAAAAGTAATTATGAAGAAATTATAATTATTAGATATATATTATATAAAGATTATTATTAAATATTCTTAGTCGATATATTATTATGATAAAACACTGATGAAATTGTATGATTGTATATGTCATATTTCTTTTTTTTTATAAAGAAAGTAGTTGATCATATTGATTGAAGTATAAAGATATTTAAACAAATATGTGAGTAGTTATTAATAAAATAAGTTTACTAAAATATCGGTTATGAGAATTTTCAAATAAAATATTACTTATATGTTTAAAGAATTTCTCATTTAATAGTTACATAAATAATCCTTAGACTTAAAATTACCAAAATATTTCATATAAAAATTTGTATACTTTGATCTTACATTTGAGTTATTTGAATAAATAATCATTTATATAAATGAATATTAAATGTATCATGAATTATATATAAAGATAATTGAGTAATCAATAAAAAATTTGTTACCATAAAGTAATTATGAGAGAATGTTTTATTTGTTCTCAATAAATATTGATTTAAGAAATCCTTGCATAAGTTGGAATGATAATTCATAAAGAGTTATACTTTGATTATTGTAATTAACAATTATATGAATGTTTAAGAACGAATATAATTGAACAATATAAAGTCAACACCAATTTCATACCTTATGTCTAATTTGAATATTAATATAATAAAAAAATTGAATTATACGGAGAAATTATGGATTAAATATATTAGTCAGATCACTTTGATGGTTATACATTTAGTCATCAAGTCATGTATACCCCAAAGCAGTTTTAGATTCCAACTACCAACTCTATATATATGTCTAGAGTAACATCCAAAGTTCCATATGAAATAGTAAAGAGAAATACTTATGTAAGGCCTTGACAAATTGTTTGCACTTTAAAGAAAATAATAAAGGTTGGGAAATGATTTCTCTAAGTGTTGTTATACCTCGTGTGTGTTGATTTTATTAAACTTAAGTGTGACTTAATGTTATCATAAGGCCAAAATTTTGAGTAAAAGTTGACTCTAACAACTAATATCAAAAGGTTAATAAATAGTCAACAAGCCTAAACCTTAAACCCTAGTTTGCTCATCTATCAATAATGTCATAGCCCACATCTAGCCTCTTTTAACTTACTACCATGTATATTAACTGTTGTATTCACCTTATTTCCTTTAACACACCTATCTCATGCTAAATTAATGTCAAGCATTGACATTAAGAAAAAAGGGTGTTTGGGTCATGAATTAGTGAAACAACATGTGCTGGCAATGTGATACCATGTGATAATGGTATGACACTGTACTATTAGCTATAAGTAACCACTCAAACACATCAATATATCCTCTTAAAGGAGTATACATTTAATTCATGAATGCTATTTAAGGGAGTATACATGCCTAACTTAAGAGTTAGTTAATGTCAGTATATAGACAAAGGTCTAGGCTGATGCTATATAAGCATAAAGCCAATTGGCTAACAAAGGTCCCAAAGATGGGTTACATCATTACAAGACATTAGTGCACAAGTTGAATTTCAGGCCAATGATATGCTATATAACACACATGCATGAGTTAGGCATATGTGTCGAGCATGTGTGGGAGACCAAATGGCTTAGAATAAATGGCACCAAGTTAATATAATCTTAAGCCCCATAAAAATAGGAAGATCATTGATAGTGCTTCTTAATAATATAGGCAATGTGTTGATTAAAGGGTATTGTTAGTTAAAAATATAAAAGCACTTATGGGTAACTTTAAATAAGTAGATTGTGCCATCTTTTGATCTTGTGATGGCATCAAGACACCTCTTGGTCTTACTCAAACCCACACACAAGAACATAAGTGAAGTAATTGCATACAATAGCATATAAGTAACAAACAAGTATAAGAACCTTTTTAACTTTTTTATTACTTATCACAAAAGTATACAAAGGATATAATGTTAATACCTCTTTATATTGTTGTTGTAAGCCCTTAACAACTCACATCTATTTATAAGATTTATAGTTCACACCCCCAGCTACTTAGACTTGTATTACTTGAATGCTAAGTCAATTATACCTTAGTGAATTTTATGGTTTCAAGGGTTAATGGCCTAAAAAAGTGCTCTAACTTCCCAATTTCAAGCTTTATGTTCAATTATCTTAAACATCACACTTATTTCCTAATTTCTCCTACTTAGATGGCATAATATACTTATTTTGACAACTTGTATTAAAGTAACTTTTTGGTAGCCTTTTTAGGGCAAAATGCATATTTTCTTCACTTTTTTTAGCTACTTAATTGTTTTTTCCTAGTATTTGCTTATTTTTTTCAATTTTCTAATATATGCATGCACAAGAAAAAAAATGTATTGATATTTTATTTTTGCTAATGTACAAAGGCTTTAACTAAAATAAAAAGGGCACTACAACTATTTGAAATAAGTTTATTTTTATTAAGTTAATTTATAATTGTTAAGTGATTATGTATGATGTAATTACCTTTTCTTAGTTTATTTGATTAGTTCAAGTTAATTGACATTACTACTTAATTGATACAATTTATTAATGTGTATATTTGATGGCTGAAGATAATATTACAAGAGGATAAGACACACATTACAAGAAGATATTAGTGTGTATATTTGGTGGCTGAAGATAAGGCACGCATTACAAGAGGATAAGGCACACATTACAAATCACGTATTACAAGAGTCATTAATGCACATTGTACTTGTATAAATAGAGCATATTGCAATGAGAAAAGCACACGAAAAAAATACGTATCCCAATTCATCTTGGTTTAACATGGTATTAGAGCATCTTTCTCATTTCGTTAAAATGATCATTTGGCCTTTCTTCTGGATGGCCTCTGATGAAGCTGGAGGGATGCTAAGCAAAGAATAATGTCATGGACGTCAGAGGCATCCATGGATGGGGAATTAAGTTTTCCTGGTCTAAAACTTTGTAGTCTTCAATTAATATTAATTTGCTGAACTTTTGTAGTTTTCAATTAATATTAATTTGCTACATTTTTTTTTATTCTTGTAACTTTTGCAGTCTTACAACTATCATGTTTCTGTCTTTCTTTTAGGATTTATAAACTTAAATTTTCTTCTTCTTCTTCTTTTTTTTTAAGTAACTGGTTGCTCTGAAACGATACCAAACCCCTAAACTATAAATCTTAGGATGATGGCAAATAAAAAAGTTTCAAGTTCAAAAATCAATTCACCGTTCTGATTGAGCGCAAATGACAACCCAGGTCCTCAGAATTCAGGGGGGGACTGAAAAGACAATGGAGTAGTTTGCTCTCATTATCAAAAACCGGGACATAACTTGGACACATGCTTTCGTCTACATAGCTATCCTGATTGGTGGACAGGAAATTCGTCTCAAGGAAATGGCAGAGGACGTGGTCATCAAGGATGTAGTCATGGTAGAGTAGCACTAGCTAATGTTGCACAAGAGGCAGTAGGGGCGGCTGCTAATGTTCACCGTAGGAGACCACTTGATGATTTTGATAAAGTTGGGTTGGACACCTTGAGCAAGGATGATTGGGAGACTTTGAAGTCTCTCTGGAACACTCACACAAATAATACATCTGTTTCTTAGCCAAGACTTAATGGTAAGGTGTATTTACCATGGTTGTTTGACACAGGTGCTTCGCATCATATGATAAGAGAGGAAACTGCATTTGTAGAGCTTCAAGGAATACCTTCTTGTCCTGTAAAAATGTCAAACGATGGATATGTTATGGCAACAGGAGAAGGAACAATTCTTGTAGGAAAATTATTTCTCAAGGGTGTTTTATATGTCTTTGAAATACGATGCAATTTGATATCAATTTCAAAATTAGCCTGAGACAAAGTTCATACTTTGACATTCACTAATCGTTTATGTGTTGTCTAGGACCACACTTCGAGGATGCTGATTGGAGTGGGTGAAGAGCTTGAAGGACTATATGTCGCATGAGGGGAGCTTCTAGTCAGTGCTCATGGAGTCGTTACAGTCAAGATTATGGGTTTATGACATAAAAGGTTGGGACATCCCTCTATACGAGTCATAGAAAAGCTCCCTACAATAGAAGGTAGTATCGAAATAAATAAAGGGGTTCATGAACCTTATGATGTTTGTTTCTGAGCAAAACAAACTCGTATTCCTTTTTCTACTAGTGACAATAAAGCTGGTGATATCTTTGAATTAATTCATTTTGATCTGTGGGGAGCTTATCGAAAGGCTAGTTTTTGTGGTGCTACTTATTTTTTGACTATTATTGATAATTGTTCTCGTGGTGTATGGGTCTATTTGTTAAAGGGGAAACATGAGGTCTCATATGTTGTTAAGAATTTTTTGGCTATGATCAAGAGACAATTCAATAAATAAGTCAAAATTATACGCAGTGACAACGATACATAATTTACTTGTTTAGGTAATTATTTTAAGGAATGTGGCATTATTCATCAGACTTCCATGGTTCAGGCACCTTAACAAAATGGAAAAGTTGAGAGGAAACATAGACACATTTTGAATGTTGGTAGGGCGCTTCGTTTTCAGGCTAACTTACCTATTCAATTTTGGGGAGAATGCATTCTCACTATAGGATATTTAATTAATCATACTCCATCATCGATTTTGGGTGGAAAAACTCTATATAAAATTTTGTTTGGAAGCCCTCCACCTATTTCTCATCTTAGAGTATTTGGTTGCCTATGCTATGCTAAGAACATTAATCGAGAAAAAGATAAGTTTGCAAGTCGAAGTCATAAGTGTATATTCATGGGTTATCCTTATGGTAAAAAGGGGTGGACAGTATATGATCTAGATAGGAAGGTTTGCTTTGAAAGTCGAGATGTTGAGTTTGTTGAGCACGTGTTTCCTTTTGCCCATACGGACTCTGCTAGGTCGATAACTCCAAATTCCCTGCCTACTATCATTGAGCCTACTATATTGGAGGATGTGCTTGAGATTAAGGCACCTTCATTAGCTTCTAAATATGACAGACAGTCTGTGGAAGAGGGTCTGACAGCAAATGGAGTCGTACCAGTGCCTGACGTTATAGAGGTTACAGGTGCAGTAGACAATCGTGGTTGCTGAAAATGAGTGTGACAGTCTTCAGTTCATTTGCATGATTACGTGTTACATACAACTGCCCTCAGTCCCTCGAGCTCTCCTTCATCTTCCTTGGCATCCTCAGGTACGCCCTACCCCATCACAAATTATGTGAATTGTGCTAAATTTTCTTTGTCGCATCGTCGATTCGTGGCTGCAGTAACTACAAGGATTGAACCAACCAATTTTAAAGAGGTCATGCAACATTCATATTGGCGTAAGGCAATGAAAAAATAGGTTGAGACACTAGAGGATAATGGGACATGGACAGTTACTACTTTGCCTAAGGGAAATAAGGCTCTTAGTAGTAAATGGGTGTACAAAATCAAGTATCATGTAGACGGAACAATTGAGTAATACAAGGCACGCTTGGTTGTTTTCGGGAATCACCAGATCGAAGGTCTTGATTATAATGAGACGTTCGCACCTACTACAAAAATGGTCATAGTTCGTACCTTCTTGGTAGTAACAACGATCCGTGGGTAGGAATTGCATCAAATGGATGCGCATAATGCATTTTTGCATGACGATCTTGAGGAGGAAGTTTATATGCATTTTCCACCAGGTTTTACGACACCCGGAGCCGATAAAGTGTGTCATTTGCACAAGTCTCTCTACAGGTTGCGACAAGCACTGCGATGTTGGTTTGCCAAGCTTGCTGTGACTCTGGTTCAATATGGATTTCAGCAATCTGCCTCAGACTATTCTTTGTTTACGTACGGCATGGTAAAGTTTAGTTGACCATTTTGGTCTATGTGGATGATCTGATGATAGGTGGGACTGATAGTGATGTCATTCATGCATTTAAAAATTACTTGAATGCTTGTTTCCATATGAAAGACCTTAGCAAATTAAAGTACTTCTTTGGTCTTGAAGTACCGCGAAATTCGACTGGAATTTTTCTTTGTCAAAGAAAGTATGCTCTCAATATTATTTCTGAAACCGGTTTGTTAGGTACTAAACTTGCCAGCACACCAATGGAGCAAAATTATCACCTCTCTTTGGCTAAGGACATGAGTCTTCTTGATCCTATGTCATATTGGCATCTTATTAGACATCTTATCTACTTAATGATTACTTGACCTGAATTGTCTTATTGTGTACATATCTTGACACAATTTATGCAGGAGCCACGGCACAGTCATTGGGAAGTGGCTCTTCGGATTGTTTGTTTCTTAAAACTTCATCCTAGGCAAGGTCTTTTGCTCCACTTTGATTCCTCTTTTCATCTTACGAATTTTTGTGATGTGGATTGGGCGAGTTGCCCCTTGACTCGGCGTTCTTTGATGACATATTTTGTCTTTCTCCAGGATTCTCCAATTTCTTGGAAAATGAAAAAACAGCATACTGTATCTCGATCTTCGGCTAAGGCAGAGTATCAATCTTTGACTTTTGCGACTTGTGAATTGAAATGGCTTAAAGGTTTGTTAGTTTCGCTTGGCATCCCTCACCTATCTCCTATGCGAATTTATTGTGATAGCCAGTCAGCTCTTCACCTTGCTCACAATCCTATGTTTCATGAACGTACCAAACACATCGAGGTTGATTGTCACTTTGTTCGTGATGAGATTCGTCATGGTATCATTCTTCCTCAATTTGTATCATCATCTCACCAACTAGCTGATATCCTTACCAAGGCTCTTAGCAAACATTCGTTTGATGTCATTCTGTGCAAGTTGGGCATTTCTGATCTTCATGCTCCAACTTGAGGGGGGTACTAGTATGTATATTTGGTGGCTGAGGATAAGGCACACATTACAAGAAGATATTAGTGTGTATATTTGGTGGTTGAAGATAAGGCACGTATTACAAGAAGACATTAGTGTGTATGTTTGGTGGTTAAAGATAAGGCATGCATTACAAGAGGATAAAGCACACATTACAAATCACACATTACAAGAGTCATTAATGCATATTGTATTTCTATAAATAGAGCATATTGCAATGAGAAAAACACACGGAAAAAAATACAAGAGTCATTAATGCATATTGATCTTTGATTAGACTTTGTGTCATTAATGTCACACTTTAATTTATTTCCTTGGTTCAATCGTGATTTAAAGCTTAATTTGGGTTGTTTTTATATAATTATGCCTTAAAATGCAAAAAAAAAAAAAAAAAGAATTAAAAGGTCTTAAAATCCTATTAATTATCTTGTGCACAAGTTATAAACTTTATGAAGGACTCAATATGATTTTAATTTTGATCAACTATTTTATATGGAAATCATATACTTTATAAAGAACATATATAATGTTTAATAAAAATGGAAGAAAGAATAAAAAGGGTTTATAATTCTATTATAAGTATCTTTATTATTGTCACTATTAATTGAAGGATGTTACTTATTCTCTTAAGTTGTTGCTTATACATTTGATAATTGGATGAAGATCTACGTTACTTTAAATGCTTACAATGGTTTATTTAACATTTAAAAATACCTTTTTAACTCTTTTTGTATGACTTGATTACATTTATTACTCTATCTTATTTTCACTATTTAAAGAAATTAATTTGGCTAAAAGAAAAGATTTTTTAGGCTTAAAGAATTCCTTTTATCTCTCTTTTGTGTGAAAGAGATCTTTCTACCTCTTTTAAGAATTAAAGCCCCCAAAACTCTAAAATTCTTCTAAAACAACCATATTCTAATAAATGCTAGCCCCTTTTTATATAGTAATTAGCTTGATATAAATAATTAATTCTTAAACTACTTTTTTTTGAATGGTTAAGATCAATTCTACTTTTTTAGAGTTGATATCAATTTTGCTTTTTATTGAACAATTTGAATTAATTTACCTTTTTGCTAAATAGTTGAAATTGATTCTCCTTTTTAACATTTTGTGGGCATTTGACTTACATGACTTGCATTTGAGTTGAATTATTAGACCTTGAAGGAAGGGTTATGTTGATATTTCTGCACTCGTATACCATGTATCAAACTTTGAATTGTGTATTAGACCTTGTAAATTAATTTGTAGCAATTTAATTGTTTTTTTATATTTTGGTATTTTTTATTTTTTTCCAAATAAATACAATGTGATCCAAATACAATTATATTTTACTCATAATCTTGCATAAAAGTGAGAGGTCCTCCTTAATTTAATTTGTACTTTTTTATTTTTTTGATTTTATTTTTTGGTCTAAATAAATATAATTATATTCTACCTATAATCTTGCACAAGAATGAAAGAATGAGAAGTCTTCAATTAGGATGGACAAAATAAATGTATAATAATTTTTAATTAATTTTAAAGTCAATCAAGTTTATTAAGATTAATTATTAATGAAAGTTCTCATTTGGAAGACATTTTTCTTTTTAGGCAAATTCCAAGATTCTTGTAATGGCTCAACTAAGTATTATCTATTTGGTATTTCATTTTTTGTATTTATGTTTTGTGTTAAGTAATACATAGTAGAATTGATTTATGTTGATATTATCAAGTGGTATTATAGTAGTTTTTATTTTAATTTCTACTTGGTTACTAATTTTATTTTGTCATTAAGTATTTTCTCATTTTGCTATAAATTCTAACTATAAATAATTTTGTAAGCTTAGAGAGTGAATAATTTGATCAATTATCAATTAGTTATTAACTATCAATGAATGTTTTATTTTGAAACTTACAATCATAATCTGATGGTTTCATAAACCCAATGAAGACTTAATCAAGTGTTGACATTTATGTACTTTTTTTTTTTTTTTGCTTACTTTTATCTTGCACCCATTAGTATTAGTGCAAGTTTAACCTATATTGATGTTGTTCAAAGTAACCTTTTCAACAACAATAATCACGAAGGAATGACTTTATTTAAAGTATTCTTTTGGGATTTTGAAGACAACTAATTTTGTGTTGGAGATTTCACTTGGAATTAATCTATATATAGACATATTCTTGATTTCTAAGATATTCCTCTTTTTAATAAAATTTTGTTTTTTAAAAATTTTGTAAAATGATTAATTAAATTTGAGATTTACTTTAAATACAATGATGTTTTTGAGAAAGATAATGTGAAACTTGCATATTACAAACTTTAAGATAATACAATTAATTAATGAAACCATATTCACTATTAATGATTTAAATATAATAAGTTAAAAATTTGATTATAAGAAAATATGATAAATTTATCAATACTTAAATTATAAAATGATGATATGTTTAATGAAATTTTAAATTGGGTAAAAAAAAAATTTAATTCTTAGTTTTTGTCGAATAATGAATTACATAAAAATATGTCTACTTAGTCTTTCATTGTTAGTCATTTTAATTTAGGTGTTTAAGGAGTAGTGACTTTAGAATTAAATCCTAACATCATATTGGTATATTAAGACTTGATGGGTGAAAAAAATGCATTAGTTATTAAAGACTTTTTAATTAGACAAGTTAATTTCTTGTGTGCTTATAAGGAAACTACAAAAGAGAAAATTGTTGTGTTAGAAACTTGCATTACAAAAGATGATGTAATTGAAAAAATTAAGATATTCATAAATTTTAACAATTTAAAAGATGGATCCAAAACTCAAAAGTTCCAAGTTCTTGTTGATCATTTTATTGGAATTGAGAAATTTAATCATATTTCAACATTCTTATTAATTCATTTTTACTTTAGTAGAGATTTATATACAAATATGTCATTGCACATCTAAAAACTTAAACATCTTAATTTATTCCAAAGTACTTGTTTTGGTGGTATGAAAGGAGTTAACTTAAAGTTGATTTTTTTTTAAAAAAATGGAGGGGTTTAACGTAATAAATGTCATAAATGATATTTTCTATTATTCTACTATTAATATTGTGATCATTATTATTTTGATTTTGATTTTGTAGTCTATTTGAGTTATTTTCTAGGACTTATAATATTTTCTATTTTAAGGTTTTTTTAAATGGAAGGATTTGTATCATGAAGTATATTTTTTATCCTACCATTAATATTATAATTATTATTAGTTAGACTTTTTAGTCTATTTTAGTTGTTTTCTAAAAGGAATTTATTTTTTTTATTTTAAATAAATTTTAGTTTCTTACTTTAATTTTTCTTTGTTATCAAATTTACTTGGTCAATAAGTATTTTCTTTTACTAATTAGGTAGTTTCTATTATAAATAAATCTATAAGTTTTAAAAATATTAGTCAATTAAGTTTATTCAATTATCAAATATGAATGAAATTATTATTTTTTGAGAGATATTTATCTTTTCTGGTAAACTCCACAAACTTCTTTAAATGCATGCTTAATTAAGAAATTTGCTAGAAAAAATAATAATTTTTAAAATATAATTTATATCTCATTTATATGATAAAATTGACAATATATTAAGATAATTTATAAACATTTATATTTAAAAAATTTTAATTAAATAGGAGAATACTTTGACTAAATGAAAAAAGATAAGCAACAACTAAAGGTTTATTTGTTGATTATGTTATTTTGGTAAAATCTTTTCAAAAGAAAATATATTACTTTCTAGTGTTTGTGTGTGATACTGAAATAAAATTTCTTGGGTTTCTATATATTAGTTATTTACCAAGTATAATCTCAAAGATAAAATAGCAAACAAGTAGTGTGAATTGTAATTACCAAACAAGAATTCTATCTTGACCCAATAAAAATTTTCAGTGTTCACTTCCGTTACCATGTTCGCTAACCTCGGATCGAGGCTTCCCCTCCAGAAGACACCTGGAGGCAGCTGATTTGGTGTTTCTTGTAGGGTTGGCTGGTTCTGGAGTGCTGCGTCGAGTCTTCAAGGCATTCTGCCAGAACAAAATCAGTGTAGTGGTCATATTCAAAGTTGGAAAACAATAAGAGTTATAAAGAAGATCCTTACATCTTATAAAAATAAATGTTACACATTCCAATAAATTAATTTTAAAAAAAAAAAAAATCTGATGACAAATAATACCAATGAAAACTGATCTAATCTAAATATAATGTTTACTACCAAGTGTTTTAAGTTTAAGAGTAAATAGAAAGATCCTGATTTACGATAAAAATATCAATAAATTTGATAAAAAAAAATATGTGACTAAATCGTATATTGAAAAGGCAAAGTAAGTTCTTGGATATTATGGAGAGGGTAATATATAAGTAGTACTGTAAGGATACTTTGAACTGTAGATGCAATTTCACATTCCTCGGCAGGCCACTAATAGTTTTGGCGGCTAGCGGTGACAACATGGTTCAATGCACAATCTCACTTATCTCTGTAGTTGCTCTTATTGAAGATACATACAATAATGCATTCCCCTATCAAATACAGACTATTACAAGCTTGTTCTACCTCCCGTATTTATCCTACAATGCTGTCAAATTCCGTACAATTCGGTAAAACTGCCATTGGATGAGAGATCAGGAAAAAATTCGAAAGGGAACGAGAAAAGATCCCTCACGTAGGCACATTTCAATTGTGCAAAAGAATATCAAAATCCCGAACCAACCCTGTCGGAAATTCCTTTTTAAGTTGACCACAAAAGAGCTCATCCTCAATTCCACCAGCCCTTGCGTCATGAATTTCCTTGTCCACCACTGAACTCTGGGGATAGATTGGCGGAGCAGCTGTATAAATCAAATTTAGATACGTATCGAACAAATTTTCATGTCCGTCACCTCCATGTGGTTTACAGCAATCCAGCCAGAATAGCCCCTGGATCTGTTAACGCTGCTGGAGGACTTGTTGGCTGAGCTCCTGGAGGTGCCTGAACAGGTCCACACGGTGCCATTGGAACACTAACCAATTGCTCCTTAATGAATTCCTTCAGCCTGTGCACATTAATAAGTCAGAAACCAATGGGAAACAGCCAGTGGCTGGTTAGTCAAGTCAACCAGATATCAGAGTATACTCGTAGGTAAGCGTCGGGTCCCCTGAGGCAACTGTCATCCGTAACTGTGTTCTATCCGCTGGATCTGTCTCAATTCTAACCTGAAATTTTGCATAACAGGGATGTCACAAGAACTACTACATCATGAGTAGTGCAGGCATGCACAACAAGAATGTGAGGAAAAAATGAAACACGTAACTATATTAGGCAAACTCCCTGAGAATCGTGTTTGATTCCCATAGCTCCAAATGTTGACTGGGGTGACCAAGCCCCAGTAATAAGAAAATAAAATGAGTGTGGAAGAATTCTGGAATGCAATAATCCCCCTTTTAAATTCTTTTCATGAGACCTATGGGCACACACACCCAAATTGACTCCAGAACCGGGATGACTAAATAAGCTGAGAAGTTCCAATGGGAAAAAATTGATTCCCAGCTATCTCTTAACTTCCTTTCCTCTCCCCCATCCCATCACAGGAAATCAATACTACGTGTTGTATGCTCCAAAGCTCTAATATTGAATAAAAGTAATAACTTACCAAGCAAAGCATGGCCCTCTTAACTTTCCTTCCTCTCCCCCATCCCAACACAGGAAATCAATACAAGGTGTTGTATGTTACATAGCACTAAAAAAATGAACAAAAGCAATCCCTTACCAGGCAAAGCATGGCCCGTGTACTCTCTGAACAGAAAGTTGTACAAGCAACCATGTTATTAGGATTTGGATCCTAAGACACCGAAGAGTGAGTCAAAGGAAAAATCTTCAATATAATGCAAAGCAAAGGAGTCATGTAAGAATAAAGCATGACTTACCAGCCCTGGACAAACCATTAGTTGGAAACTATTGAATAGGTTCCTCATATCAACAATCAGAAGTGGTCTCACACCTCTAACCTGTGAATTAAATAGAAAGTATGGGCACAGTAGATATTAGTCGCTGCAGAGAATGTTGTTTAACACAGCATGTTGTCGAGGAATAAGACAATGATCCACAACCTAAAGTAGTGGCTCAGGTAGTAATAACAGAATTGCCATCACATATTGTTATCTACTGTTAATAGATTTTATGGCTATTTTGCTACTCTAAAGGTTTGTGTTCACATAACATCTTATTTCCTGCCAATTGCACTTAGATGGTAATGGAGAATTAAAATCTTTCAACTCAACTAAACTGCAATTGCAAACTAATGGGTCTGGCGACAAGATTCTCTGTTCTTCCAGGAAACCAAAAATTAGTTGTGTATGATTGATTGAAAGACTTGAGTACACTATTCTACCAACTGAACTGGTTCAACAAGATATGCCAGACCAAAGAAATATGAATTTTCTTTATGACAAAACTTGTGCCAAACGTGTCAGAATATGCATACCACTTCTTGAAGCTTAAGGGGTGGCCCCAAAAGCGATCTCCATTGAGGGAAAAACTCTTCAGCAGAAACTAATATAGGCTGAAAAAATTTGTTTAAGACAGCTGGAAGTCGAAGCTTGACATTGACCTACAAAAGGCCAAAAGTTAGGTAACCAAGGGTATAGAAAAAATCAAAAGATTTTTAAAGGTTATCAAAGCAGAACTCCACAATCAATTTCTGAAGTACCATGTTTGTGCCAAATTTGTAGGAGAAGTCAAGAACAGCAACATCTCTGCTAGGTTGAAGATTCGTGACCTCAAGTGGACATTGCACCTACAATGTAAACAGGAATTGCTAAGAAGAATCTGTGAATAAAGAAAAAAAATGGATAAAGACATCCATTATCAACTTTAAAGACATAATGGGAACCATTAATCACCTGTGCCCTGGGAGGAATATTTTCAGGTACTAATGAGAGCTCCATCTTCAGATGAGCAGGAGGTAATATTAAGGCCTGAACAGAAATCAGCGAAGAAGTGTTCTTGTTTCCCAAGAAAAGAACAAGACGCCCATGTTGAGACCGCCACTCTGCTTTAATACCAATCTGAGAGATATGTCACAAGTAAATTAGAGTATATCCTGTGAACTTTTAACACATTGCAAAGCAGCTAAATATAATGGAGGGGAGCCTCTGAAAAAGTAAAGTAGAAAACTGGTACTAGAGTAATAAATGTGAGAAAAGATAGGGGCAAAAAATAAGAATTGATACCTGAATGAATGGATCCTCATACAAAACACCACTATCCTTTAAGCATAAAGCATAAAATCTTTCATTGATATTCCCAATGGGCTGAAAATAATGAAATGAAAGTACCAATGTCATATATACTTGGACTGTCAAAAACATTAAGAGTGGGGGAGAAAAAAGGAAACAAGAGAAACTAAATGACCATGAATTTGGTGGGCATGAGGAAGCGAATCTCTTTTTTTCCTTCTTTTATTTTGTTTTCCTTTTTTTTAATCCTAAAGAAACTGATAAGATACACTGAACTTATGTCCTCTGTAATGAATTTGTTGACTGTTATATTGAATGTTTTGTTTATGTACTGAATTTTGCAACCCGAGTGCTAAATCTTATTTGAGTTGTTGCCAAGAAAATGAAAACTACTGTTCATGACTGTCCACTGCACCTATGAGCCCCACATCAAACTACTCATGCTCAAAGAAAAAATTGACACATTTTATCCCAACCAAATAAGGCAGCAAATGAACAAATCAGCAATCAATTGAAGATTACTAGTCCAATGACTCAATTTAGGAAATATATTGTGACAGGAGAAGTCAAGAAATTTGCTGATAAGAGAAGTTGAAAAGTTACCCCACTGAAATTAAAAGCACATCATTTTTCTGTTAAAATCTCAAGGTGAAACATTGCATGTTCTGCTCACATATTTAATGTAGAGGGGAAGAAACTTACAATGAAATACACATTAATATCATATAACCAAGTACCTGAACAGAATTTGTTTGTTCGCCAACAGGTACAATAGCTGCACCATCTGCTGTGCTAAGACCACCTTCCAGTCCAGAGGCTGCAGAGTGCTCAGAATGGACATCAACGGCAGGAGGACCTTCAATAGCCAGTGGGCCCAAAAGATCACCCAGCAAATCTGCTGAAGGAGGTTGAGGATCTACTTTAGTCAAAATCCCATTTGCTTGGGTTGGTACTTGGTCTGATAAAGCATGCTCCTATTAATATGGACAATGAAATGTAACCAAAAATGAGTAACTGCCTGAGAATGTATGCAGCGCAGAACCTTAAGATATGTCCAAAGAGCAAAATACTAACTGCATTCCCACTCAAACTGGGCACCTTTACTAGACTAAGCTGGCCAACATATTGCGGTGACCCATTGGCAGGGCGTTGGTCAGTTACAACCAAAGCATTTGACATTTGCTGCTGTGCCCGTGACTTGAGAGCACTTTGATCTGCAGTATCAGCCTCTGTATCTTCAGCTTTTCTAATTAATGCAGACTGAATTGCAAATATTGAATACCACAGTTAGGATGAACCGTTTAAAACCTACTTAGCAACCATTCAGAATTCACAAATCATAACCCCATGGCAGTAAGTTTCCTTAACCAATATGTGAAATGAATACACATATGACATACCTGACGCTCAGGAAATTTAGGCATTTCAGCCAATATGTCCCTTAGAGCTGCACCCTTCCTACACAAGGCAAAATACTCAACTGCTCTCTGTTGTATCTCAACATCAATGCAGCTCTCATACCTACACTAATTCAAATGGATGAACATCAACAAAAGGACCAGCAAATAATGACCCACAAATTTAAGACCCATATACTTGGGATGATATGATGAAAAGTAGATCTTACTTATTAAAAATTGCCCAGGTTTGGTTTTGTAGTTCAGGGTCAGGGGGTTGAGTGTGCATTAGGATCTTAGCATATGCTGAAAGTAGGATTGAAATGGTTGAAATTCTGCATAGATAAATCAGAGCTCTGAGATATGGATCAATGGAAACTGTCAAGAAACCATTCCACCCAAAAGCTTAAAACAATACAATGACATCAGTGGACAGAGGTTAGCTGCTCTTACGACACAGTAGGAAGTTTCTCATGTAGGATGGTAAATATTTCCCTTGGAGTACATCCGGGCCTCCTGGCCAAAAGGTGACCATACTCTCCAAGCAGATAAGCACTGACCTGTTGCAGGCATGTCTTAGTACCAAAATGAAGAGTGCATCTGTATTGTACAGTCCAATCTATTTTTGAATAATATATCATGTCACCTTTGATACAGAAAATGTTAATGACAAAAGTACACACCTTAACCATTGTCTCGTGAACAGCAGCTTTGTTAAGATACTCTCTTGCTTTTGCTGCTGCATAAGGCTGATCAAATGTTTTTCAAGTCTAAGTTGAGAATCAACTGATTGAACACTTTAACAAGAAATAGGATGGATCTATGTCTATGCAATTAACTTCTATATCACCTGTAGGTCTTCATTGTTTGTAACAAACTGCACAACACGAAACCATATATCATCACTCACAAAATCTCCAGCCTTGTCAATTAGCTGAAGGATCACATCCACATACCTGCATTTAAACAGAAAGAACACACAAGAATGATCAAATATGTGCAAGCTGCCATTTCAACAAAGAAGAGGTGACTCAATCTTTTGTTAAGGAACCAAGCCTAATCCCAAAAAGTTTGATAAACATCTGCTGCATAAACAACAAGAAGAAGAACAAACCCCAAATCCAGAATTTAGTTGGGTTAGCTACATGAATCTTTTCTCATCATTCCGTTTCATCATGAACTAAGTTTGGTATGAGATCTAATTGTTCCAAATCTTTCCTAACCAAAGATTCCCATGTCAACTTAGGTTGTCCTCTCCTTTTCCTCCTGCATCCTCTTGGATTTGGTCACCCTCTTAGTTGTAGCAGTTGTAAGCCTACATTGGACATATTCAAAACAACACAAATGCTACTTCCTCAGCTTATCTCCAGTTGCTGCTACACCTTTGCTATGAATGTGCTCATTTCAAATTTGGTCTTTCCTAGAGTAGCCACCAATCTGTCTAAGCATTCTCATCTTTGCTACACTCCTTTTTTTGGGGGGGACATAGTGTTTCTTGACACCCAATGGTCACTGCAGTACAACATCATTAGCCTAATTGATGTTCAATAGAATTCACCTTCCACTTCATGGGAATTCTGTAGCATAAATATTACCAAATTCATGTGAGTTAGTTACAAGATAAAATTTTCGAATAGTTGTTTGGTATACAACCATGGAATTAATTATGTTGTACTATCAATGACCACTAGGTATTTGAAAGAAATAAGTGATTAGAGAAATACAGAAATAGCCCACAAAGGAAACATTATTTGTCTCCCACCCCATGAACATGAAATTATGAAAAGCATGAAGATTGGCACCAAGTATTAGCAGATGTAAAATTCACATCCTTAATGGCATTCCCCACTGTTAATCTGAGAAATTAGGTATCCTGTATGAAAATGTGTTAATCTGAAAATGCAATTTTGATATAAGCTTCTCATCTACTGATAAGCCTTAAAAATTCATGATCAACTTAAAGTCAACTGTGTCCACCACATTCACATTCTCTCTCACATCTTCCTAGAGAAGGATCTCAATAGCACAAAACTGTATCAGACATCTCATTTTAGTGCCAAAAATGAATTCATTTTTCCAATTTTAGAATTGAATGCATGTATATTGTATTTGCTTAGCTCATACACAAGCAGTCTATATCTTGCACAATTTCTTTGCCCTACAGTTTCTTATATTGCACTAGGAAAAACATCCTCACCAAGACAAATCAGGTGCAAACTTCTCTGCAAGAATAGCAGCTTTAAGAGCCAATTCCTCACGTATTGCAAAATCTGCTGTGCTGAGATACTGAACAAAAAAAAAGAAAATTATTGGTGGCATTCTCACATCTCTAATTAATCTACCATTGCATAATTAGACAATAAGTAGCTCTTCAACTAAATTCATGTAGAAAAGTCATCCATGAAGTAGTACCTGCAACAGTTCTTCCACTATGTCCTTTGCATTTGAAACATCACACATGCCATAAAGCAAATCAAGAGCACGCCGCCGAATACTGGATAAAAAAATTGAAGTTAGCACAAGCTAAGGAATATAGTTGACCTGAACAATGAAAAATTAGACAGTATTTGAGCTGTGAATTCACTAATTTTATGATTATAAAAATAATATACATGACTCAAGGTGCACATCTGACCCATATTTCACATCTAAGATGAGCTCCTCATAAAGTTTCATAAAGGACACAATAAGCAGCTTGACAAGAGAGGAACACCAGATTTCAAAGAGAATCAATGTGCCAAATTACAATGAGCATGTGCATCAGCAACAAAATCTGACAAATACAAAAACTGCAACCTACTTAACCTGATATCAGGATCTTTCAATGAGGTGATGATCTGAGCCTGATGTCTTTTGATGACATCTTGGACATCCATAACCATCAACATCCGAGTCATATTCTCCTGCAGAAAAGCAACAATAAAGTAATGTCCAATCATGAGGCTATATGATAGCAATTGAATACACCCATCAACAAGAGAATAACAAGTTCCACTTTGGAAAGCTTGTTTAGTTGCTTCAGCAAAATAGGTTGATAAGAAACAATAAGACAAACTAAAGTGTTTCAGAACATACCAACCCAAGATAACGAATATTTGGTTCACGCACAACAACAAATTTCCCAAGAAGGGCAGCACACTGAGACATCATATCCCTTTCCGCATCAAGTTGCATGACCTACAATGGGGTATTCAGAATACAGAAAGCATAAGACCAAGCTTCTCCAAATTTTAAAACAAACAAATGTTCCATGCAAATCCACTTGCCCAGAGGAGAAAAAAAAAAACAGTTCTAAATTTCCACTCAAGTGTACAAAGTTGAAATTAAGTGAAGGATGGACAATCAAACCAGAAATACAAACACAAATTTAGAGAAAATTCCATTTCATTTAGATGAAGGATTAACCTTAGTGTAATAGTAAGATTATTCCATCATGACTCAAAGGTCACATGTTTGAGTTGCAAAAACAACCTTTTAGTGATAACAGAAGGCTATATGCATCTAACCATTTTGCCAGACAACCCAGTGTGGAAGCCTCATTCACTAGGAAGTCCTTTTTTTTTAACCATTTCATTCAGATGAATATACATAACTACCATTAACTTAAAGGAGAAGATTCGTGCTCCTTTTAAGCCCTAAACCCTAAAAATCCTTGATTCATATGTCAGTTGAGTGTTGTTCCACTATAAATCAAAACATAAGTTGCAAAATTACTGACCATGGAAGGTTGGAGCTATGTACAGATAAAATCTTCTCTCTGCATTTGAACAGAGAAAATCACTTTTTCAAAGGTGAGTAATATGAAATCCTTTCAGAAAACCAAATTGTTAATTGCGTAGATCTCTGTTGCACCAGGTTTAAATTCAGCAAGTTCATTCTAGTGTTGTCAGTAACCACCTCCCCACCCACCCCACACCACACACACACAAACAAAAGGGGAAAAAAATGAAGAGGATAACAGTCAAACAAAAGTAGAGCAAATAAACAGAAAGTTGTCCAGCAAGTAACATATTCACATACTGAAAAGAAAATGTCAGCATTGAACTTACAAGAGAAAGGGCCTCAAACAGTACAGCATGTGATGCATTGTTCTTATTTACATTTTTTACAACATCAGTTCCCATCAATATCCGCTGTAAGACCTAGAAAATGATGGTAAATTTCTTACAGTTAGAGTTCCTAATTAAATATCAGCATAAGTTCACTGAGTAGAATCAAACCTCAAATAATGATCTCCTAGTGTTAGGATCTTCAATGGTTGGAAAATATTGAAGAGCCCTCATTGTCTTAACCTGTGTATTGAAATGATGAATTATTCAAAATTCAATTAAAAGCAAAACAAAAGCATTCATAGAAATATGAAAGAGTTGCTATTTGATCAATACAATCCATTTTCCCTTACATAAAGGTAACAAGCTTCCATCAATATATCTATAACAAAAATAGATAGTAATGAAAGAATGCAGACCTGAAGCCAAGGTGATGGGATACCGTAATAAGTATATTCTTGTGGAATATCCTGGTTCCTAGTGAGTCGCTCTAATATCTTTACACACTTTGGAAGACAAGTCCAATATGCTTCATGGTTATTTGACACTAAAGCAACAAGAAGGCTCATAGAAGATGTTAAAACACCAAGATCATGCTCATCCAATAGCTGTGCCATCCTATCAGCCCTGAAACATTTGATGATCCAGATGACTCAAATTTATGCAGGTGAAAATAATATTGGTTAGTAGCCTATAGAGTAGCATAACACATACCAGCCATCTACATTTACAACATCAGGATTTTTTCTATACAAGCGGAGCAGGCATAATGCAGCTTTCTTTCTCACAAGAGGTCTACAGCTACTAGAAATCTGAAACCGGAAAATAATAGACAGGAGCATCACATAAACTATCTCAGCTGTATGCCAGTAAAGATCACAAAGCTATCATTCTTACAAGTAACTTTTGGACATCAGGTGCTAGTGATTCAGCGAATTCTCTCCCACCAATATTTCCAACCTAAAATGAAAAATAGATAACTCAGTATCTAAAGTTAGAGTCTGAGTGATTTCAATCCTGAACCATATCATTAAAATGTCAAAATAAAAGGCAAAAGATAAAGGGAAGAAAGGATGCAGAAGGCAATATCAAACAAGCTGACCATGGTGATATGCTAAACAAAATCTCAAAGAAATGGCAATATGTTTTCATTAGCTTATTGCATATGCTAAAATAAAAGGAAATTTCAATGCTACAACTTTATCTACATAAGAATTGAACACTCATTAAACCTTGCTAGCAATCCCAGCTAAGTTTTAAAAAAAATGAAAAACAGAAAAAAGTTATTGTTGCATGAGAATAGGAACAACAACAAACAACTCTCAAAACTAGAAAAAGTTTCTAGTCATACCATGGTCAATGCAAGGCACTGGAAGGTTTCATTTCGACCAATGATGTCATTGCGGACCGTGTTTATCGCTAATCTTAAAAAATCATGGTTCTCATTGAGCAAACATGATGTCACTATGTAGCCAACCTGCAGCCAATTTCAGCTAGATCAAAGTAAAGACATGGCAGCATAGTTGACTTAAATCAGATCATCAGGAACACAGAAACCTAAGCACAATCAAGGATTGACCACTATTGCATGAGAAGTTTAACTCTTGGGGACAACATGGCATATACTTCACATAGCAACCAATTGTATCATCTACAAAGATCTTCAAGGTTCCATCACACCATATACTAATCTGGTCTCAGATGTTAAAAATTCCATTCTTATCAACTACATACACATGGATGTACATATGGAGACCAATGAATCTTTAAACATATTTTGTACAATTGGAGTACATCAGGCCATTGCAGCAAAAAAGAATGCTATTACCTCAATTCATTGATTTCACTTATACAAGCCAATTGCTAGGAAGCAATGCAAGTACAACTCTTTTCTTTTCTTTTCTTTTCTTTTGTTTTTGATAAATCATGCAAGTACAACACATTATTAAAGATTGTGAAATGCATGCCCCTTAAGGGACACCCCACCCTAGAGGTTAAGAACTTAGACTTCCATCTTGAAGGTCTTGGGTTTTAATCCTGGTCTCAGATGTTAAAAATTCCACTCTTATCAACTACATACACATGGATGTACATATGGAGATCAATGAATCTTTAAACATATTTTGTACAATTGGAGTACATCAGGCCATTGCAGCAAAAAAGAATGCTATTACCTCAATTCATTGATTTCACTTATACAAGCCAATTGCTAGGAAGCAATGCAAGTACAACTCTTTTCTTTTCTTTTTTTTTTTTTTTTGATAAATCATGCAAGCACAACACATTATTAAAGATTGTGAAATGCATGCCCCTTAAGGGACACCCCACCCTAGAGGTTAAGAACTTAGACTTCCATCTTGAAGGTCTTGGGTTTTAATCCTGGAAAGAGAATAAGAAGTTTATCGAAATGGGGTCTGTGGCTCACAGCCAAGCCGGCTCCCTAATGGACCCAAAAAAAAAAAAGATTGTGAAATGCAAGGAAGAAAATTACCTGCTTTTCTGGGTACTTTGGTGCAGATATTAAAGAAACTGCTTCCATATGACCAAAATCCACATCATAACCAAGCATATAAATGTAAAGCATTTTCCAAACATATTTCTTCTTTTCATAAGGAGTTGGACCCTGTTAAAACCACAAAAACCATCCATAAAAAATTGATCAGCCAAAAATTGTCATAGAAAATTCATAATATTGCCCTAGTTATATCATAAGAAGAGCAAAAGCATACAAGAACAAACAAGCATTTAACAGGAGGACAGATTTTGAAACAAATTCACAAAAGTAAAATACATAAAAGTATATATAAAAAATATTGTTGGTAAATTTGATGGAGGCAAATTTTTTAGCACCATTGTGTTACCCTAAAAAAACCAAGACAAATATTACACAAATAACAATCTTCAGGTGAAGCCAAGATTGGCTTGTGTAGACAAAATTAGACATTAATAGGATGCTTGATGTGATAAATCTAAATAGAGAGTTGGGGAAAAGGCAACTGCATCATGAAAAGAGTAGTTGAGTACTGTGCATGTATAAGAAGCCTTTTAAAATTAGTTTTTATATTTCAACGTCAGAGAATTACAAAAGCAAATAAGAATTTATTTGATGAAATAGGAGGGAACAAAATAAATATTTTGAGGATATTACTAGAAAAAGGGTCCATTAGGTAAAGAGCTTGCCAAAAGTTGCAAACAAACAATAATGGCAGAACCATGGAGGCTAGCATTTAAAGCACTTCTTTTGATGAAGTTTAGATCCAAGGAAAATCAATCCAAAGCCAGCACAGACATTTGAGACTGCAGATTCCCTAAGTAATTAATTCCTCTGATAAGGCTATGAAGGGTAAGCCTCACTCTTACAAATATATTCCCAATGACATGTAACAAACCCAAGGAAACACAGCCCAGAGTGACCGGTGATAAAAGATAGAACCTAAAAGAAAATAAAATTAATGTAGCTCATCAAAGAACTTCCTAAAAATAGTAAGAAAAAATAAATTTGTAGATGAACATCACACAACAAACTTCAAAACCTTTTAAAAAGAATAACTATATAACTCTCCCAATTTAACAACTTGACACATTTTGTAAACTGAAAGAAGCCAATCTACATGAGGAGATGTCATTGAGCATGGACATGCAAGGATGCATGTACAACTGAATGAGAAATATGAAGTCTCACTTAATGCTTTCAGCAGTGCAACACAACTGGTAGTTTCAACAAGTTCATCTAATCTCTACATAGTAACTAAGTCACTAAGGATATAAACTGTTTTAGCCCGTCAAATTGATAAGGATAACTTGATCCTTATGACTGTGGGCCCTTCTAGCATAAATTTTTTTCTATGGTGATAATAGCATTAACCTTAACACAGAACTTTGTGTTACCTCCTTTATTCAATCCTTTCATGATCTTAAGAAGTGAAATTACAATAAAAAACCAAACACCAATGAAAAAGAACACAATAACAACAAAGAAGAGTATGAACATAATTAAGTTATTGACACAAACCCTGTCTTAACTCAATAAGCTACAGCCTTTTGTAGGAAAACGTGATTAGTGGCTTATATTGTACATAGTTAGCTATTTTTAGAATATATCTTTAGAAATAAACTAATTTAGGTAAGTTTTTTTTTTAAGGTCCCCATAAGTTATGGGATTTGATATATTTTTTACATTTTTATCAATTTCCTTTTTTACTAGGTCTAACATCTATAAAGCTATTGTCTAATGCATTATTAAGAAGAAGAAGAATTATTACTCTTTCAATCTCTAACATGGTATCAGAGCTATGTTCTTTCTAGTCTTCTTCCTTCTGTTTTATTTTTTCTCTAACATCAAAACAAAGTATTTTTGCTAGCCTTTATTGCTGGTGATCTCTACTTCACGTGGAAGGCCTTAATTGCCTAAAATTGTTATTTTTCCATAAAAGATGTCTGAGATTGCAAAGACAATTTCTACAACCCAATCAGAGGGGGTTCAATCTCAACAAATTGGAAACTACAAAGTATCCAAGCTGCACATAGGTTGGATGGAAAAAATTATCTAAAGTGGTCCCAACTTATTTGGACAATGCTAAAAGGAAGAGGGAAGATCAGTCATCTTATAGGTACAAGACCTAAGCCAGGAGATTTGGGTTTTGAGGCATGGGATGAAGAAGACTCCATGATTATGGCATGGCTATGGAGTTTTATTATCCTTGAAATTACTGACACATGCATGTTCTTAACTACTACCAAGGATATTTGGGATGCAATTCAACAAACCTATTCTAAAGCTAGAAATGCAGTTCAAGTATATGATGTCAAAGTAAAGACAATGACTGCAAAACAAGGAAATAAAATAGTCACTAAATATGCCAATCAATTGAAATCCTTGTGGCAAGAGCTAGATCATTATAGGGTGATAAAAACCAAATGTCTAGATGATGCAACAGTTCTAAAGGCATTTATTGAGCAAGACAAGGTCTACGAGTTCCTCATTGGTCTTAACCCTGAATTTGATCAAGTAAGGGTCCAAATTCTTGGCAAGTCAGAAGTTCCATGTTTTAATGAGGTGGTGGCAATAATCCGAAGCAAGGAAAGTAGAAGAGGTCTGATGCTAGAATCACAAATGATGGATAACTCAGTCATGATAATTAGAGGTGACAACAACTTAGTCACAAATATGGAAAGAACATCATATTTTGGAAGTGGACAACTTAATCAACCAAAAGGTCAAAACTGTGATAGCTTGTGGTGCACCTATTGTAATAAGGCATGCCATACTCGTGAAAGGTGTTGGAAGCTTCATGGAAAGCCTCCCAATCGAGAATGGGGACAGAAAGGAGAAAAACTAAGGAACTATAGGCAGGTTCACGTTGCTGTAGTACAACTAAGCGAATCAACACCAAAGGAGATAGGCAGTCCTAACCAATAAGTGATCAAGAGGACAGGATCACTTATCAATAGTCTTGAAAAACCCTTAGGTACCTGTTCTTTGGCATATTCAGGTGAGTTTCCATTCTCCATTGGGTTAAATGTTTCGGGTACAACCTTTGCCAACTCTTAGGTCATGGACTCAGGAGCTACTGACCATATGACTCACTTACCAAATATTTTTTTCACGTATTCCCCATGTCCAAGAAGTAGAAAAATAGCCACAGCAGATGGTTTTGTGACCATTATAGCAGGTGTAGGGAATGTTAAAATAGGTCCATCAATGATCCTAAAAAATGTCCTCCATGTCCCTAAACTGTCCACAAATTTGATTTTTATACAAAAACTTACTCAAGATTTACATTACAATGTGGTTTTTCATCACAACTATTGTAAATTTCAGGACAGGGCTTCAAGGAAGATGATTGGATATGCTAAAGAATGGTATAGTCTCTACTACCTTGAAGTACCAAGTCAATTAAACATTACTAAGGGTAGATTATCCCATTCTTTTATGTCAGAAAATTTTCATCCAATAAAGAGAAAGTTTGGCTTCATCATCGCCGACTTGGACATCCATCTTTTAGAGTTATTGAAATTTTGTTTCCTTCTTTGTTTAAAAATCTAGATGTTGAAAACTTTCATTGTGAGATATATGAACTTGCTAAACACAAGCGTATACAAATTCCAGCTAGTAACAAAAAGAGTTTTGTTCCTTTCTATCTTGTTCACAGTGATATTTGGGGTCCTACATCTATTCCTAATATTTTGAGGGCAAGATGACTTGTTTTATTTATTGATGACTGTACTCGTGTTACCTGATTTTTTTTACTCAAGCATAAATCATATGTTATTATCATTCTCCCAAATTTCTGCTCCATGGTTAAAAATCAATTTGGAGTCAATATCAAAAGGTTTAGGTCAGATAATGCTAGAGAATATTTCAATCAAACCCTAAGTCCATATTTTCAAAAAGAAGGGATAGTACATAAATCATCTTGTGTCAGTACCCCACAACAAAATAGAATAGCTAAAAGGAAAAATGGTCACCTTCTAGAAAAAACCCGAACCTTTATGTTCCAAAACAATGTGCCTTAAAATTTTTAGGGGGAAGCAGTTCTTATTGCTGCCCATCTCATAAATCGTTTGCCGTCTAAAGTTTTGGGATTCAAAAGTCCTATGGAGATACTCTCCACATTCTACCCTGACCCACAAACTACAAATAACTTTGTTCCCAAGATATTTGGGTGTGTATCATTTGTTCATGTTCATTGTCCAACTAAGGGAAAATTAGATCCAAGGGCAATAAAATGCATCTTTGTGGGGTATTCCTCAACTCAAAAAGGGTATAAGTGCTACCATCCTCCATCAAGGAAGTTCTATGTCTCAATAGATGTTACTTTCAATGAACATGAGTCTCATTTTACCTATCCTTATTTTCAGGGGGAGAATTTAACAATAGAAAATAAGGATGAGAATGTTTTACTTGATCTATCGCCATTGTCCATGTGTAAACCACCCAATTCATCTTGTCCCATTATACCAAACCGTGTCCTTGAAAATCTTCCTAAACATATAATTGAAAAGGAACCAAACTATATGTCAAAAAATTCTCTTAAATTCATGTCTAAACCTAAACTTATGTCTGAATATCCTCAAGAAAAAACAAATTCTACACTTGAGAATGTAAGATTTGGCAAGGGCAAGGTGTTCACAAGGAAGAAGATGACCATTCCTGAATTTATGCAGGTCCAAGAATCCAACCCAAGTCCCAAGAATAAGGTAACAATATCTAATCCTACATTGCAAAATGAAACTAAATTTCATATGAGTAAGGATGACCAGGATTTTCCCATTGCCATTGGGAAAGGAACAAGAGAGTGCACAAAACAACCTTTATATCCTCTTGCACACTTTATGACTTTTAAGAAATTTTCACTATCTCATCGATCTTTCCTTATTAGCTTAAACACTATTACCATTCCTACCACCTTATCCAAGGTGTTGTCTAATGAGAAATGGAAACAAGCTACGAATGTGGAAATGGAGGCATTGGAGAAAAATAGAACTTGGGAGTTGGTAAAGTTACTAATGGGAAAGAAACTTGTAGGTTGTAAATGGGTGCATACAATGAAGTATAGAGCAAATGGATCGATAGAAAGATACAAGGCAAGGTTAGTGGCCAAAGGATATACTCAAAGTTATGGAATTGATTATCTATAAACTTCTACTCCAATTGCAAAAATGAATACTATTAGAGTTTTGTTGTCGTTGGCAGCTAACTATGGTTGGGAATTACAGCAATTCGATATAAAAAATGCATTCTTGCATGGAGAACTAGAGGAAGAAATTTATATGGAGGTCCCACCAAGTTATGGGAAGAACTTAGATTCTCAGACTGTGTGTAAATTGAAGAAAACCTTGTATGGTCTAAAACAAACACTACGAGCGTGGTTCAGATGATTTGCTAGAGTTATAATAGCTATGGGATATAAAAAAAGCCAAGGGGATCATACATTGTTCATCAAACACTCAAGTTCAGGGGGAGTCACAGCTCTCTTAGTTTATGTTGATGACATAATAGTGACAAGAGATGATGAAAAAGAAAAACAAATCCTGAGTCATTGTTTGGGCAAGGAATTTGAGATCAAGGCATTAGGAAGGCTAAAATATTTTCTTGGGATTGAGGTTGCTCACTCTAAGCAGGGCATTTTTATCTCCCAACAAATGTATGTCAAGGATCTCCTCAAGGAAACACGCATGACAGTATGCAAACCAGTATGTACTTCAATAGATCAAAATATCAAACTTGGAAAAGCAAAGGATGTTGCGGTAGACAGGGCAACATATCAACGCCTTGTAGGAAGACTCCTTTATTTGTCTCACACACGACCAGATATAACATATGCAGTTAGTGTGATTAGCCAATTCATGCATAACCCAAAGAAAGTTCATCTACAAGCAGCTTACCGAGTATCACAATATCTTAAGGGAGTACCAAAGAAAGGTATTTTATTCAAAAGAAATGGAGGTTTAGTACTTGAGACATACATAGATGTTGATTATGCAGGGTCAATTGTTGACAAAAAGTCAACCACTGGATATTGCACCTTTCTTGGTGGAAACCTTGTGACATGGAGGAGTGAAAAACAGAATGTAGTAGCCAGGTCTAGTGCAGAAGCAGAATTTTGAGCAATGGCTAAAGGTGTGTGTGAAGTACTTTGGTTAAAAATCATTCTAGAAGACTTAAAGATTAAGTGGGATGGCTCGATAAGACTCTATTGTGACAACAAGTTTGCAATTAGCATAGCTCACAACCTAGTACAACATGATCAAACGAAGCACATCGAAGTCAACAGACACTTTATCAAAGAACACTTGGAGAGCGGGTTGATTTGTATCCCTTACATACCTACACACAGCCAGCTTGCTGATGTAGGGTTAAACAATTTAATGTTTCCAAATATAATATCCAAGTTAGGAATGGAGAATGCCTATTCACCAGCTTGAAGGAAAGTGTAGGAAAACATGATTAGTGGCTTATATTATACATAGTTAGCCATTTTTAGAATATATCTTTAGAAATAAACTCATTTAGGTAAGTTTTTTTTAAGGTCCCCATAAGTTATGGGATTTGATATATTTTTTACTTTTTTATCAATTTCCTTTTTTATTAGGTCTAACATCTATAAAACTATTGTCTAATGTATTATTAAGAAGAAGAAAAATTATTACTCTTTCAATCTCTAACACCTTTCCATGTTCACTCCCAATTATATTTTTCTTGCCAGATTCAAAGATGATAATGTCCATATATCGAACAGAATCCAGCATCAAACTGATATCTCAACAACCATAAAACCTAAATTACAAACTCAAAGTGGGGTGACCTACAAGATAAACACAAATTCTTTCTAAAACTTGACTAGTGTGTTTGACAAGGATGAAGTCCCTTTCAAGAAAAATTTCTTCTCATGAATATACAACACTGCATTAAGCTTTTAGCTCTAAAGCTTAAAGTGTCCCAGACCCAGGGGCCATTTCCAAGAATGGCTCCTCATTAGGAAAGTAGCAAGAAACTGAGATAAAACTCAAAAGCTTGCATATTGATTACTATTAGTCCATACATACCATATAAGATCTAATGGGTTTAGTATCCATGGAAATTGAAAGATTTCAGAAGCATAAAAGAAACTACATTTGCACACCAGACTGTCACATAGGCACACAGTTCACCCAGATCCTTCCTTCTACAGCTCTTGCACACTCCAAAAGCAAATAAAACTTAGAGCACAATGGCTCATCAGCAATGACTCCAAATTTACTACAAAACTTCACCCCTTTCTTTAATATATTCACAAATTGATTTTTTTTTTTTTAAGCTGGCAGTTCTCTTCCCTGAATAAAGTTTTTGTAAAATATTCTTAAACATGTACAGAGCAATCTAGCACAAAGAACAATGATCCAGAAAAAAAAATTGAAACAATCAAATTCATTTCACCATTATCAACACAAAAACAAAAAAGAAAAAAGAAAAAAAATGCCACAAAAAAAAGAAGAGAAGATCCCAAAGAAACAGAAAAAAGACAACAAAGAAAATTGAAAACTCATTCAGAATGCTCGACTCCCACACTATGTCCCAAAGAAATTATTTCCGCGCACACAATTGAGTAACTTTGATAAAGGAAGTTAAATTTCCACGCCGTTCGGTCACAAGACCTCAGTTGACCTAAAATCCTATTTGACTGCACAAATTCATTCTTTCTTTAGGCCTATTCATAAGTAGTTTGTGTCAACAGTGGAAATTCTCTTCACTGAATAAATTCTTTCTGAAAAATTTCCAACAAAATCCGTTCGCGAATAATTATGATCCAAATCAAAATCCATTTCACATTTCTCTAAACGAAATGCCACCAAAATTAGAAAGAAAAGGAAAAAAGATAGCGAGAAAAAGAGAGAGGCAGCCTAACCTTTTCGATCTTAAAGCGAGTGCGAATGTTTCCAAGCTCTTTATCAACACGAAGGCGCTCTTGCTCTTTGTTCTGGCAATTTCTGACGTCGCTTATAAAAACGGAAAGACCTCTCATGCCTGAAAGCGCCATTTCCGTCTCAGATCCAGCAGGAGAGAAAGCGAAGAAGGTTCTCTAATTCTTCTAGGCTCCTCCACCGAAGCCTCCGCAAATGAGATCTAACCCGGCAATATACGGCGATCGCCAACAGAGATCTGCGCGTTTAATTTCTTGAATAATAAAACAGATTGTTAGAGACAGAGAGAGAAAGAGAATGCAAAAATCTAGTCAAAGGGAGAAATTGAACAATTTTAGAGAGAGAGGGGTGGGGATGGTGGACTCAGAAGAAGAAATTTGGAAAAGCCGACGCGGGCAGCACGAGAGACGACTTTGTTTTTTTTGTTTTTTTTTTGGGTTAATTTGCGGTCGTCGTCTGCGCTGCTAATCAGTTAAATAATTCAATAAACAAAATAATTACTTCATTTTTTTATTTGACCATATTTCTTTGAGTTTACTTATAGACAAATTTAAAAATGAACTTACGCATTTAAGAATTTTTAAAATACTTCTTGAATCTTGTCGATACAGTAAAAGAAAATTTTGTTTTAATTAATTTTTTTATTTTATGAATTAATAAATTTTTATATTTAATATTTTATAATTCTTTTTATAATTAAATATATTTTATCTTGCTTTAATTTAGTTTATTTTTTCAACTTACTTTCATATAATTTTATTTCCACCTTAGCATTATTGTTGTTTCTTATTTCGGCAATTAAAACTTTAAGTTAGGATTTTGTTAATTTCATTAATAGAATTTAGTTAAAATGATGTTATTTTAAATATAATCATTTTTTTAGTTTAAATAATAATGCTTTCTTTTATAATTTTAAGTAAAAAGATTAAATGCATTGAAAACTACACTAATTTAACTAAGTTTTACTAACAAATTTGACAAAATCCTAACATAAAATCACAACTATCAAGATAAGAAATCACATACCTCATGGTATAAATTAAAGCCACCAAAAAAAAAAAAAGAACTAGCAAAATAAACAAATCTAAAAAAAACACATTTAATTCTTAATTTTAAATATACTTTGATTTATAAAGAGAGTTTCTTCCCACTAAAATTTTGAAAATTTTTATCAGAATGAATTATGAGATTTATCAAAAAAAAAGAAAAAAAAAGAAATGACTTTAATTAGAGAAAAAAGAAATTACAACTAAAAGGAGATTTTATTATAAAAATAAAAAATCTATTATGATAAGAAAAAGGACTTATTTATATGACTTATAGTACAATTATCTTTTATTAGAAATGAAAAAGAATTCACTTTTTGTGGGTTATGCCTTTTCTAAGTTTCCTTTAGTGAGAAATGCAAAATAACTTATTTTAAAATATTAAAAAAAGTTTAATTTACTAAAAAAGTTATAATAAAATTTATATTTGACTCAATCAAACCATTGTCGCTAGTAAAAAAGTGCAACAAAATTATGATGGCATCATCTTTTACTTGTTTGGATTTAAGATATCGAATTAAACTAAGCATGAAATTAGTTTCCTATTCCTACATAATCCATTCTTAGAAAGGGGTTTTTTTTTTTCAATGACTATAATAACCACATACATTTTTTGTTTGATATTATCATTTATTCAAATTATGGTCATGCAAAATTTCATTTACTCATTAAAATAATTCTAATTTATTTATTCTACTTGAGGATTAATAACATTTAACTTACAAATTCTATCATTCTTTCTTTTCATAGATTAGAAGCTTACAAGTCATAATAAAAAATGTGTAAATGTGTTAAAATCACAAGAGACTAAAATATAAGTGCAACATCAATCATAAAATTAATGTCTTAGTATCTAATTTTTTCTATTTCTTTTTTTTTTTTTGTCCATTGATTGCAACCAAAATTAAAACAAGAGGTATATGTAAGTATTTTAAAATATTTAACTTTCGTTGAACTATGAGTTAGCACCCTTTGTTTTTCTATTTAATTAACCAAAGATTTAACCTTTAAGAAGATAGAATAAAACAAGACATAATTATAATAAGGCATTTGTAAGCTACTCATAAATACAATCTACTTTGATATCAATATTTGCTCAATTATTTCCATTATGATTATTACCCCAAATGGCATAAACCTCTTCTTAATAAGTAGCTTAATCACCAATTTATATTATTTAAAGGCATTACTTGCTTGAGAAAAGAAAAATAATTATAATGAAATACATATTTTGAAATATTAACTTAGTTTCCATAAATGAACATGACATAAAATATAAATATATTAAATAATTATGATATTTATTTTTATTTATTTTTGTTATTTTATTATTTTAATTATATTAATTTTATTTTACTTTATTTGATTATAATTTGTAATAATCTTTTACATTTTCTTCATATTTTTAAAGTTTTCTCAAAAGTCAATGGAAGGGGGATAAATTTACATTTGGGTTATTAAGTTTTTTATTATCTATGTATAAGTGAGTAACAAAAAAAAAATCTAATTAGGATTAGTATTATTGAAAAAATTTTATAAATTGATCAACATCAGTAGTTTTTTTTTTTTGACATTATTGTTAATTATTGACATCACTTATATGTTATCTTATATGGCATAACTCATTAAGCCAATTCAAAAAAAAAAATATATCATGTTAATACATCTCTTTCTTGTTAAACCCCTTTTAAAAATATGTTTCATTTCTCTTTGTGTGTCATGCTATGACTTTATGACCCCTTTTTTATGCCTTAGAAAATTAAAATAAGAAAAAAAAAACCCTAAAATCTAAAGAATCAAAGGAAGAGGAGTGAGAAAATTTGAAACCCAATTTGATAAAAGGAAAAGGATTAAGGATAATTTAAAACCTTTAAAAGGAAGATCATAAATAACCTTACAAAAATATCATTTATATTTTGAAACTCATTATTTTGAATTTTAGTTTCCCCATTTTATAAATAAACTACATTGTTAAAGTTAAATGAAACACTCATTATTTTAAACAAAAATTGAAATCTCTAGTTATTTATATATATTAAAACTCAATGCTTATACATATATATAAACTAACAAAATTTGTGTTGAGTTTGTGTATATATATGTCCTTTTAAAATGATGCAATGTGGTAAGCAATGTGTAATATTTTATAGTGCTTATTAATAACAAACATAAATGCCTTCTATGTGTAGTATTAGGCATAAGATAAGTGTGATGGACTTTAATAAATTCTATGTTTTGGAATTAGAAATATTGCTAATTATTTGCTTAGAGGTGAAAATTAAAAGGAGGATAAAATCATGGTTGTGTATTATATAGGATTCTACGGTAGTCATTAAGAAAAGGGCTTTAAGCATTTAATAATCATGATAATTTTTATGATACGATTAAACATATCTTAGGAATAAAGATACATATATTAATTGTTATGTGAAGCATTATAACATTAATGATATTAAAGTAATACATACACATAATATTTTGATAGGAAGGACAAAATTAATGATATGAATATAAAGTTACACATTGTGGAAAGAGAGCTAGGAAAATTTAGAGTTACGAAAGAAAATGTTAATGGAATCAAAGTTAATAAATAAAATGTAAGGGATATAGATACCTTGGATACCTCTAAAACTTTATTGATGTTCATATTAAAGAAACACCTAAGGAAAGAGATAAAAAGCCATTAGTTTATAATGATTGGGAGGAGGATTAAAAGAATTCTAAAAATTATAAGTTGGAATTTACCCATGTTCCTATTAAAAGTCATGTTAAATACTAATAAAGAGCTTCTCAATGTAGTGCAAGGCAATATGTCCAAAATTTCTATAATGTTATAAGTAAGAGTAATATAAACAAAAAGGGGATTTGGTAGGGAATTGGTACTAATGGCAACAAAAATATTAAAATAGCAATTATTAAGGATGATAGCGACATAACTAATATATTTAAGTTAAAAAGGAATGAAAAGGACAATAGGCACCAAATTAATTACTTTAATTAATGGGAAAGAAGAGCTAAACCCAAACCTTAACTCTGATGCTTGCTGTCAAGCGCTTCATGGGAAAGAAATAAGCAGGGGAGACATCGATTCTCGACGAGGACGTCGATGGATTTGGTAAGGGAGAATGTAACGAGTATATCAGAAGTAATGGGTTGGTCTTTAATTATGACCTAACTCTCACATCGGATAGGAAGAAAGGGATCTTAGGCCTTAAAAATATGGGCACTGCACACTTCAATAAGTTACCTTTTGGGGAGAGCGTAATGGCCTCGTGACAATATGTAGGTGTTCTCCTTTACACTCTTTGACCAGATAGTAATGTCATGCATTCCTCAATAGTATGTCTATCTTTTTTGTATCTTTCACAATTTTCTTCCAATATATCAAATCTGTTTCTTAGTGAAATATGACTTTTTTTTCATTTGAAGTTATCTCTTTTCTTAATAGAGTTTTTCTCTACACTCTTGCCTCATATTTCTCTTTATTATAAACCCATTACTCTAGCAATATGCCCATACTTGCTACAATTCCAACAAAATCCTTCAAATTTGAATTTTCTTCTTTCACTAAGTTCATATTTCCTATTTTCAGTACTATTTTGGCAACCTTTTTTCCGTCTTTGACAACCTGTCTCCTTTAGATAGGAGTTTCTATCACATCTTTCCTAACCCATTTTAATTTAGGTTGGTTTCTCTTTATCATAATGTCATTGTATTTGCTTTCAGTTACAAACACAATTTTCTTCTTTTTTGCTACCCTCTCATTTGACTTTTCAATATAGTTAAGTCCTTTCTTTCCTATAAAATGAGGTCTTTATTTGCCTAAACATTCATCCAACTTTTTTGGTAGTATTATTCTTAATAGTATGTGTTGAAGAGGACTCTTCTCTTACTTTTACAATCTACATAAAGTTTTCTTTATACATTTTAATTCAGATTTAGTCTTGTGGAGCTTGGCTTGCAAAATCAACACTTATTGCTCTTATGCAATCACCTTAACACCAAAATGTGATAGAATTTTTCCTAAATCACATTATCCACTCTTGTTATCAAAGGATACAGTTTGGTTATAGAAGGATCACTTCTTAACCACTTACAATGATCAACCAATCAAGGAGTTAATGTTTCGATCACTCTAAGGGTATCTCACCCTTTTTCAGCAAGTTTATCAAGGATTTATAGTAAAAATTTTCTTAAAGAACAATCACTTTATATGTATAGAATACTAGTGCAGAATATAGATCTTCTCATTTTTTTGTTACTGGTGTTATCTCACCTACTATCAGTGTTACCTATACACACTGCTATTATTTGTTCACATTATTGTTACTATTTGTATACGTTGCTCTTGCTAATTTGGTTGCTGGGGGCGCTACACTTGTTGATATAGCCTTCTGAACGTGCTAATACTTTCCACATATACATGGACTGCTATCACTACCTGCATATTTTGTATTGCTATCCGCACGCATTGTTATTGCCATCTGTATGCACATGCTGTTGTTGTTGTCTGTATGTGCTGCAACTACTATCCGCACGTGCTATGGCTACTGTCTATAAGTGTTATTGCTTATTTCCACATGAGCTATTACTGTTGTTCATACGCACTACTACTTCTATCCACGCTCGTTGCTCTTGTTGTCTAAACACATTGTTGTTATCCTCGTACATTATTGCTTATATTCGTATATGCTACTTCTACTATCCATACACGTTATTCTTGTTGTTTGCACAATGCTGCTATCTATGCACACTATTGCTATTAAATTGGTTGTTAGATGCACTGCACTTGTTGGTATTATCTCCTGCATTTGCTGTTAGTGTTGGTAGTCCCTCCTGGACATACTGCCACTATTAGGAAGCCTCTGGACATGCTGCCACTACTGGGAACCCTTCTACAAGTGCTGCTATTGCTAGGAAGCCTCCTAGGGTGCTGCTGGCAGTAGTATAACCTCCCTAGGTGTTGCTAGTTTGCTAGAAGGCCTCCTGGTTTACTAATTGCTTCCCGAACCTACTACTGCACTTTTTGCAGGTGGCTACTGATTCCTGAATGATGTTACTGTAACTGGTGGTTTACTGCTTGATGCCCAGACCTATTGTTGCAATTTGTAGGTGGTTGCTTCATTCTTGGACTTATTGCTGCAATCTACAAGTGGTTGTGATGTAGCCTAATGTAGGCTACTCGGACATTAGGATCAAGAGATTGACTTGCACACGCGGAACAGGATGAACAGTAATTATAGTCCTGCGCAAACTCAAGAAAATGGATGTAACTTCGTCGATACAGATCAAAATGACCTAATTCCAAAACCAAATGAACAAAGACTTTTGAATTAACAATTTCTCTATTTGATTTTACTCAAATAAGCACTGTAGATAGGATGAAATTGGGGTGGAAATAGACAGATGTAAATGGACAGAACAGAGGAAAAGATAGAACTTTGTTGGTTGCTCTTCCAGGCCTCCAAGGAAGGGGATAGGGCACCAATTCTTCTAGATCGATGACTGCAACTCTTTAAGGATGCAGATTTGAAAACCTCCGACTCTTCAAGGATGAAGTAAAAACTCTTCAAGGTTTTCAGGGGTATGAACTCTTCAAGGTTTAAGATAATTGCTTAATGCAAAATTTTTTCATTGATCAAATTCGTCTGTTGAATACATAAAGTAGATGGTCTTTTATAGCCAAAGAAAAAAAACAAATGAAAAGACTTAAGCAAATGAAGAGACTAAAGAGCATTAAAGATCCTAGAAGGCATAAAACATTAAAGAACTTAGCAACTAGAAACTAAGTAAATGAAAAGACTTAAACAAATGAAAATGTTAAAGAGCATTAAATATCCTAGAAGGCATAAAACATTAAAGAACTTAGAAATTAAAAACTAAGTAAATGTTCAACGTCTTCTTGATCATCCCAAAGTATCTTTTAGGCTTCCAATATATAGGAAAAGATAAGGACTTTATTGTGGCATGGACCTGCGAATGAGACTCTTGATCTTCGGATTGTGCCCCTTTGATATCTCCTCGATTGGTCGAGCGACTTGTCGGGCTCAAATGCGGGCTGATCTCCTTGGTTGAGTAAGCTCGTCTTCGATGCGGGCAGCATTATCAATCTGGCCTACATCAAGTTATTTCGTTCCTGGACTTGCTGCAATAATTTATAGGTGGCTATTTCATTCTTAGACTTGCTGTTGTAATCTACAAGAGGCTGCTTTGTTGATTGCTAATGCAAGACACCTCCTGTTGTTATTGCCTCATTGTTTGCTGGTGCAGGACACCTCTTACTGCTACTACCTCTTTGTTTGTTAGTGCATAACACCTCTTGCTGTTGTACCACATTTTGTCAAACATATTGCCTCCTTGTTTGCTGATGTAGGCATCTCTTAGTTTATTAATGTAAGCTATTACCTCCTGGTTTATTAATGCAAACAGCTGGTTTATTGGTGAAGTTGTTGCCTCATAAAGAATTTTTTTTTACCTTTGACACTTGAACTTCCAACTTTGGAATAATTGAATTTCTTTGTTGTCCTTGTTGTAGCTGGCTCATCATTATCATTACTATTTGCTTCTTTTCTCTTTAGGCAATCCACAATAAAGTGTCCAATTGCCCTACAATTAAAGCACTTCAAGGTAATTTTTCCTTATACTTCCCTTTTCCTTTCTTTATTTCTTTATGATATATGTCATGATTGTATCAAGTTTAGTATCACTATCTTCAACTTCAAAGCTGCTATTAGATTCTTCTTCTTATTCTTTAATTTTTAATTTCTTCATTACCTTAAAAGTCAACTCCTTTTCTACCTTAGGCTTCTTTTCTTTCTTCATTAAAGTTATTCTTATTTCATAAGTCATCAATATGTTGTGTAAATCATCCAAGAGGAGTCTATCCAAATCTCTATCTTCTATGGATGAAACTTTGGCATTAAAAGCTTCAGGTAAAGTTCTAAGTATCTTCCTTACCATAATAGTATCATTGATCTCCTCTCTATAACCTCTAATGGAACATACAATTTTATTTACTCTTGTAAGGAAGGCATCCACAAATTCATCATTCAACATCTTTATATCTTCAAATATGCTCTTTTAGATTTATAATGACTTCCTTTATAACCTTGTCTCATTTATAAATATTCTTTAGTTTATCCCAAATTTATTTGGCTATGTTGCATCTTATCACTTTAGTGAATTCTTTAGCTAATAAGGAGGCATATAAGACATTTCTCGCTTTTCCATCATACTTTAAATTTTTCTAATCAGTAGGTGTCATGGCAATACCTTTAGTAATAAGGGTAAAGCCACTAACAGCAGATTTAAACACATTTAGACCAAGTGACATCAAATATGGAAACATTTTATTCTTCCATAACTAATAATTTTATCCATCAAAAGTGGGAATATCCTTGTTGTTAACATTGTTCATGCTCTCCATAATATTAACTAGTAGTAGATGTAAATATTCACAGTAGTAACAAAAAATTTCATATCAAAGCAAATAGAATGGATCAACAAAGGAACCAAGTTCTTATACCATCTGATGAGGACCTTCTTAGGTCTTACACTGAGAAGGGGAAGGGGTAAATTAGTGTGATATGCTTATTTTTTACAAATATGTCGTGATTAAACCTCTGTAACCTGTTAAAGTCAATAATCCAATTTTACTTTGCTTATTTATGTGAGAACGGACATATAAATATCAAGCAAGTACAAGTACTCAATAACACATAGAATTTTTATGTAGTTCACCCACAATGTATAAGTTATGTTCACGGTGTGATAGGATCACTCCTAGATCATATGATTCATTTTTGTTATCAAGGGATACAACTGATGTTGTGGAAGAATCACTCCTTAAACACTTACAATGATCTCCTAATTACTAAAAGAGTTGATCTTTCAATCATTCCAAGAGTCTCCTACCATTTTTCAATAAGTATATAAAAATTTTATGACAAAAATTTCCTGAGAAAGATTACTCAATATGCATAAGTTACTATAGTAGCAAATTGATCTTCTATTTTCTCTCTACTGTTCTCTTCTTCTTCACTACTGGTCTCTACCTTATGTACTACTGATCTTTGCCTTTTGCATTACCGGTCTTTACATTTTGCACGATTGGTCATAGCCTTCTCCATTGCCAATCTCTGCCTTCTACATTGCTAGTCACAACCTCTTACTTCTTCTCGTTTTTTACTTTGCCACTGCCTATTGTTTTTTGTTGTATCGTTGCTTGTTATTTTACAGGTTCTCTCTTATATAGGTTTATTTTGCTAGTTCTCTTCTTTGCAAGTTCTCTCTTTTATAGATTCCTCCTTTTATCTTTATAGATTCCTCCTTCTACCTTTGTAGGTTCCTCTTTCTGTCTTGGTAGGTTCTCTCTTCTACTGTTGATGTTGTCTCTTCTCCTTGTTGTCAGTACTACCTTCTTTTATTGTAACTATTGCCTTATTACTACAACTACTGTCTTTTCCTTGCTATTACTACTGCCTTCCCTTTACTACTACTATTCCTTTCTCTTTATTGCTGCTGTTGTCTCTCTTATGTTTTATAGAACATGGTTATGGTTTTATAACACACATTTATGGTTTTGCAACACATGCTTTCTCTTCTTGTCTACAACACACCCTTTCTTCTAATTTGTAGAATGTCATCTCTTCTGGTCTACAACATATCCTCTTTTTTGGTTTACAGCACGTCCTCTCCTTTTGTCTATAACACACCCTTTCTTCTAATTTGTAGAACATCCTTTCTTCTAGTTTACAGCATGTGTTATCTTCTGGTCTGTAGCACACTTTTTCTTCTGCTCTGTAAAACATCTTATCTTCTGGTTTGTAGCACACAACCTCTTGTTGTTTTCTCTTATGGTTTACAACTTACAAGCTTTTATTGTTTTCTCTTTGTCGTGGTGGTTGCTCTTTGTCATTCTACCTTTCTCTTTATTACCTTTATGCAACACACACTTCTTTTGACAACTACATGGATATATTTATAAGCCTTAAGTTTAGGATTGCCTTATCATTAATAGTCAACATTGATTCCTAAGGGTTGCCCTATAATCAATAGTCAATATTGATTCCTAATAGTTGTCCTACAATCAATGGTCAACATTAATCCTTAAAATTTAAGGTCAACGGTTAGCATTGACTCTCAAAATTTAGGGTTAACAGTCAACATTGACTCATTGACTTTAGAGTTGACCTGCCACTAATGGTTTTGACCAATGATCTCTTTGTATCTCAAGCTCTTTGATGAATACAAAATGTACCTATAAGTAGTAAACACATCTCAACAAATCTATAAGATATTGTTGACAACAAATCCAATATTAACCATTAAAGATGAGCTCAATAAAGAAAGGGCTACTTATTTTTTTATAGCATGCATTTGGCATTTGAATATTGTAAAAAAGGATTTTTAAAAGGTTGTATGAAATTGGTGGGAATTGATAGTTTTTTCCTCAAAAGACATATTAAAAAAGTTATTTAGCCTACTATTAGTTAATATACAAATAGCTAAATGTTCCTTAATGCTTAGATGATGGTGAAAAAGGAGCTAACTACAACATAAATGTGGTTTGTCTTTTTGGTTAAAATTGACAATAATATGCTCAATGGTGATAGTTGATTTGTAATTTTTTTAAAATGTCCTATAAATGTTAATTTTAATGCTTATGATGGATTTATAAACTTGTCATTTTTGTTTCTACTCCTTATTAACTTATCTTTTAATCTTCAATAAAATTGACTCATTTATGAATAATAAAATAACTTAATTACATTAAAATATAAATTTTTAAATAAATATTAATTTATTGATAAACTTATGTTAAACTTAGTGATATTGATCTATCAATAAACTTATGTTAGACTTAATGACTTAATAATGAACTTTTAAAATACCTATAAACCTAAATTTAAACTTGTATGCAAGATATTTTAAGTTTTGTTAAGAAGTGTTTACCTAAGTCAAAACATATATTTTATAAAAGATACATTTTTGCTAAATAAGGAAATAAGCATAAAAGCCACAAATTATTCATTCTATAATAGGATTTACCAAGGCTTCCAATATCCTAAATTTAAGGTAGAACTTATTAAAAATAAATTTGTTATCATATCATGCATATAATAACTCAATAAAACATCCTTTAGAAAGGTGGTGTAAAACTTACTTAAATACTTCAATTAAATGTGCCATTGTAGATAATAATTTATACAAGACATTCAATGGTAAAATTTTAGGAGCTAGGTCAAAAGGTATTTTATCAATGCTCGAGGAAATTAAGGTGATAATGATGACTAGACTAAGGACAAATAATGATATTTGTAACATAAAAAAATATGGTCTTAGGTATGTGGTTAGGAAAAATCTTGAAATGTAAGCTATTGATTATAAAATGGTTTTTAATAGTATTACTAAAAATGAGGTTATGTATAGAGGAATTAGGCTAGTAATTAACTTGCAAAAAAGAACCTGTTTGTGTAGAAGGTAAGATATGTCTAACATATCCTATTATCATGTCATTTATGCTGCCTTAAATAAGTAAATAGACCTTACAAACTACCTTTATCCTTGATTTAGCAAACAAAATTATTTGGAAATATACTCATTTTAGGAAAAAAAAATGAAAAGGACCCTATTGAGTCACCACCCTTAAATAACATCCTTAACAAACCAAAAAAGAAAATAATCAAATCTAACCGAGACTTTTATTTGTATATAGGTAAACCGAGTAAAAAAGGAGCAATTTTGATTTGCAAAAACTATCATGAAGTAAGAAAGGAAGTAGCAAAAATGCTTTAGTTCCTTATCTTCCCAAACTATCAAGACCAGTAAGACATCTAACTTTATTTGCTTGTTTCTTTATTTGTTAATCATTGAAATGTACTATATGCAAATTTGATTTTAGACAAAAAAGATTAAAAGGATAGAAACTCAATTGCCTCTATAAATATATGGTTTAAATGTCATTAATCCTTAAGATTTGCAATAAGAAAGAAAACAGAAAATGTCAAGCCTTAGAAATGTTAGATCCAGTTCAATTGCAAGGCCTATGTAGGGTGCATACACTTAAGAGTTCACATTTGTCTACTTACATATCTCTTTGAATTGAACCATAAACAAATTATCCCTAGCAATTGCATATCCCCTCAAATTAAGAAATTAGTCCACCTTAGCTTGAAACCTTAAAACAAAACCAATCATCTTCTGTATTCATTAACTTGCTTCCTATCAAATTTGACAAAATCCCATTTATAAAAGACTAGCTTTTTGCTTATAAATGCCATTTGACTTTATTGTTCTACCAAGTTCTTTTCATGAATTTTGGTTGCATCTACATTTTCTTTCCTTCCTTTTATTTTTCTTTATTTTCTCTTTTAAACTAAACTAAGCTAAGTTCGGTTTTGTTCTTCCTAATTAATTATATAACATCAAAGTGATGCATTTATGTGTGTGTGTAATTAAAGTGGATGGGTAATATCATTATTCAATGTAACGGTAGCATGCCACAGGTTTCTTTTCTTAATCATTTAGTGCGTATAATTAATCTAGAAATGGTATTTATTATTTAGGCCAATAAAAATCTCTAGCATTGGTGGAAAATATTCATTTAAAGCTAGATTTATGAAAAGAATTTGACTTTTAATTTTTTTTTTTTAGTGACTAGTGTTTATTTTGCTTGCATTAAATAATTGTAAAAAATTTATGCTAATTTTTGCCTCATTTCTCCTTCTCTATCCTTAAGTGCTTTAATTTATTAATATCTTCGTTACCTTACCAATTACCATCATGTCATTAAAGGCATTAGACTCACTTCTTTTAGCATATGCATGCAGAGAATTTGACCAAGCAGGAATAGATTTGGAATGCCATAAAATTATAAAGGGGAAGGTAAATGACAAGGACGGTTCAAATAAGATTATTCTTTTTCCAACCAGGATTCATATAGCCATATAATTAGAGCATAGCCAGCTGCCTTTTTGCTTGGCTAAGATGTGGAATAGAAAAGCTAAATTGATTAAGATTCTTCTGGATAATAAAATGGAATCATACGAAGGAAGAAGGTGCAGGCTTTGCGTTGTCCAGCTTATAGTTTACTGATAACTAATACGCTCTGCATTGCATCCCATATTGTTGAATGCACTGGGCAATGATAGACAACATCATCTCTTCAGTTTGGTGATAGTGATGATCATAATGATGCAAGTTGAACACATGTTATGTGGACTAAGCTTCTGATTTTATTGGTTTTCTCCCATATACACTATATTAAAGCTTTACAAGTTATAATCCAAATACTAAAAATGCATTTTTAATTCCTGTTGCTAATACCCATTGTTGTGGAGTAATCCATTTAAAGAGATCACAAGCATTGTCGCCTTTGCCACGAAAGAGAAATAGAAAAAATTGGCAGCTTGCAACATTACCTTTAGATTTAAAAAATTCAATTCTCAACCTTAATTTAAAATTTTTTTTTTCTTATCCTTAAAAATAATTATCTTTTCGAAAAGGTAAACTGGTAGCATTCTGACATATTCTTTTTCATCGAATTTATCAATATGTACCGAAATCTTTTACTTATTTTTATATTTAAAGTGTTTGATAAAAAAGATATTTTTGATATTTTTTATTAAAATACTATTATTTTCTTTCAAAAAATAACTTTAAAATATGTAACGATTATAAGTTACAAAGACCTTTTCCTTCCCTGTATAAGATTCCGTCACTTACAAGGTCGATTGTTAAAAGAGAAAAAAAAAAAAAAAAAATGAGAGTTTGAGTGAGACCTTGAAATAAAGTGGAGAACCGATCACGAACCGAACAGAACAGCAGAAGGCGTGTTTGGTCTCTCTTATTCTGCTGTCTGGTGGGGGAGGGGAGCGCTGTCTCAGTCGCACTGCGCACTCAGGCTTCTCCTTTGTCCCGAAGCAGGAAGAAAAGCAAAAGAATCTCTCTGGTTTTAATTCTAATCGGTAGAATTAGGAGAAGAATCATGCTCCGGTGCACAAAAATGGAGAAAATCAGACGGGCGTCTCATGCCGGCTCATGGTACACAGATAATCGTAAGCCATTCGATCCTCACCTTTGACGTTTTGACCTTTTGGCTACAGCGAGAGCTCTCCATTTAATCTAATCTTTATCTGGTGGAAAATTACAATTGATTCATTTCACGTGTGTTTCTCCAGCTTTAGGAATTTTCAATTGAGGTGTGTTTTGTAGGGGGTTGGTGTTTAGGTAATTTTAAGCCCGACGGAGTCTGTTATTTGTTTGCTTAGCCTTAGATGATATTTAAAAAAAAAAAAAAAATACTGTGAAATAAATTGGGAAAATGTATTTTGAGTTCATTAACCATCAGCCCTAGAAATTTATAATTAAATATGAGAGTTCGAATATAAAACCTCTTAATCATAAAATTCAGATATCATATCAAGAAACCATTTGTCCAAAAAGTTTTAAGTTATTGGGTGAGACTGAAGAATGAATCATATAATAAATCCTAACATGGCCTAGCAGTTGAGACAATAGCTTTCCAAGCTGTTTTTGAGACATCAAATTTTTGCAGATGGATGGAGTTTTTTTTTTTTTTTTCACAGTAAGTCGAGTGGCTAGTGGAAGAGAAGCAACTTGCATTGCTTTTATTGTAAAGTAGTTGTTGATTACTGGGGTACACTTCCCAGTGTGTGTGCAGGAGGGATCAATGCAGTAGTTGTTCTAATGTAGTTTTATTGTCCATTGCCAGCTAACAAGCTAGTTGAAGAACTGGATGGATGGCTTAAGGCTGCTGCTCTGCCCAAATCTCCTGAGGTGCGAGGTGTGATTGCTCCGTAAGCTTTCCACTGGCTTCCCTTCTCTTTTCCCTGTCAGCTTCATAGCCAGTTTTGAGGCTATCTGTTTTTATTTATTTATCTATTTATTTAAGCTTTAAACTGGCTCCTCTTTGGCTGGGGAACTTCAGGCATGCAGGTTACTCATATTCAGGTCGTGCTGCTGCTTATGCATTTGGAAACATTGACCCAACAAACATGTGTGTTGTTCTTTTTTTCATTTTCACCCCTTTTTCTTCTGCTAAATGAATGCTTCTTTTGAGCAAGTACTTGTTTTGTGAGTGGCAGTCCTGGTTATATCTCTGAAACCTTATTATTTTATTTCAGTTCTCGGGTATTCCTACTTGGTCCATCTCACCATTATTATACCCCAAAATGTGCTCTTTCAATAGCAACGGTTTACAAGACGCCAATAGGGGATTTACCCATCGATTTGGAAGGTACTGCAACTCTCTGCCACAGTGATGTCTGGGTGGGATATTGGTGGTGATTTGTTGGTTTGCTTCTTACATTGTATTTGTGTTAATTTTATTCCTTATTCTGTTCATTTACCTGGACAGTTTTTTGGATGAATGTTTTACTGGAAATTTGGGTAGGATATTTTGATGTGCTGCTTAGACTTGTCTTACACATGCATGGGACGCTTGTTTAATTTTGAACACAGGAGAATACACCTATGCATGTATTATATATTTTAGGTGCCACATTTTCTGTCTTTGGTGGAGGAAATGTCAATGCTGGATTTATGAGGTTTGCAGCTTCTAAGTGGTTTGCATCCATTTTACCTTCAGTTTATACACTAGTGTTAAATGGTAACTTGGTTTGGTATTTCCCAGATCTAGTGTTCTGACAACCGTGACTTAGCTTTCTATTATTGTGTTTTGGTTCATTTGATCATGCTGTGTTTTTGTTCCATGGTCTCTTAGTTATCGAGGAACTTAAAGCTACAGGAAAGTTTGAGTTGATGGACCTACGTGTTGATGAGGATGAACATAGCATGGAAATGCACTTGCCATATCTTGCTAAAGTGTTTGAAGGGTAAATTCTGCTTGATACTGAAGTTTTGGTCTTTTTATTCGGTTATTTCTGACTCTTTAATGATGCTAATGCAGCCATCCCATCAAAGTTGTACCCATCTTAGTTGGTGCTGTTAGTGCTGAAAATGAAGCCATGTATGGAAAGTTGTTGGCAAAATTTATTGATGACCCAACCAATTTCTTTTCTGTCTCCTCAGATTTTTGTCATTGGGGTTCAAGGTATATGCTTTTCCTGTTTTCATTTTTTCTTGAATTGTCTGCTTGCAATAAAAGCTGATAAGCCAATATCTGTTTTCCAGACTCTTATTAGTAACACTGTTAGAACACTTGTTTTCCAGAGCTGTCATCCCCTGGCTTCATGACTTTATTGTATGTAAATTTTCGACAAATTGTAAGGGTCATCTGGGCTGGCTTGATGCATGGACTCAAGGAGTCTTCCATGACTAGTATGATCAATTCTCTTCATGTGTTTGTTTGCATGTTTGATGCATTAACTATAATCCTCTTTATGTAGTATGATCACAATGTGCATATGTGTGTTTTGGTTCATCAATTTGCATAAAAGAAAGATGGCAATCACATGTTGTTTGAAGATGGCTTTATGTTTTGAATGGATTCTCGTTGTTTCATTTTGATGTATCTGTTACAGACTAAAGCAGTTTGGTTCTGGGTCTGCCTATTAGATTTTTGCAACATTGTTTTTTAGTGGGTTTTCGGTATTTCTGTTAAAGTACTTTGAGTTGCCAGATATGTTGTCTGTCATGTCTTGACTTGCAATTTCCTGCATTAGATTCAATTACATGCACTATGACAAGAAACATGGGGCCATACACAAATCTATTGAGGCACTGGATAAGATGGGCATGGATATAATAGAAACAGGAGATCCAGATGCCTTTAAGCAGTACTTATCGGAGTATGACAATACCATATGTGGGCGCCATCCAATCACTGTCTTCCTCCATGTAAGTTCACTGAAATTTATTAACATGGCATAGTGTTTGTGTACATTTGATATTTACTTGCTGTTCTACCCTAATTCAACCAGTAATAGAGCACAATTATTTTCTTGAGCTTGAAAACAAATAAGGTCAGTTGTCATCAGCTCAAAATATTTGGATGTCTGTTTTTCCTCTTTTTTTTTTTTTTGGTCCCTTTTTTCCTTTTTCTTTTCCTTGGTGCTGTACAGTTTAACCACTCTTACTTGAAAGAATAGGAGAATCACTTTTTGAGAATCATGTCACAAGTCAAAACTATATTAATGGAGACTGCATACTGGCTCTCACCCCCACCAAGATCATGTTGGCAAACACCTGAAAATTTTATTCTTTTCCTTTTTTGTGGGTGTGGGTTACGTCTCTCCCAAAATTTTTCTTGTTCAACCGTAACATGAGCTAATGGTGGGAAACACTTTTTTAAGGAGAGCTCATAGCCAGTATCCCTTCTCATCATTTTTGTGAAAGTTGAAATGATTTGAAAAAAAAAAAAAGCCCTTGAGGTTTTGTCATGAGGGATACTTTAAGTCCACTAAAGTTTGAGTTTGAACATGTTGGTTCTCGGAGATTTGTTTTGCATCTACTTTTCAACAAACCTTGTCAAATTTTCCTTTAAATCAAAGCAGAAGTGTTGAACCATTAAGAAAAAAGGAACTCCATTCAGTCACCATGTTTTGTTTCATGTGTATACTTTAGCTTTGTCTACATTTTAATCTTACGAGGACAAAGTGTTAAACTTTCTTGGACAAAATGCTCTTTGGGACAAAAACTCATGGGCATTTGCGTAATTAGAAAAAAGTTGAATCATTAAGAACTATGTGTGTAGACAATTTTAGCATTCTGGAAAGCCGGACCTTTGGCTGCAAAGGTTAGCTGGGTTGCCTATATTGCCAAATATTTTCCTGGATCTAGTGTTTCATTTCTATCTTTTGCGTTTCCTAGCTATCTTTTTGTTGCTTGACTTCTAACAGACAACAACTCTTTAAATTTTCTATTGACACCCTCTCATCCATTTAAATGATGTTTTTCAGATGATAAGAAATTGCTCCATGAGTATAAGGGTTAAATTCCTCCGGTATGAGCAGTCAAGCCAATGCAAAACAATGAGAGACAGCAGTGTAAGTTATGCATCCGCAGCAGCAAAGATGGATGCTTGAAAGTGTGTTTATTAGCATTTCAAAATTTACTGGGTGATAACAGTGAAAAAAAAATTCAGGTTTTACTCATTGAATGTACCGTCTAATCAGGCACTGGGATTTGTGAGACTAACACGGTTGTGCAACATTGAGAATGAAACTGCTAGCTCATGTTTTGCTTGCTTGCTTGCTTGCTGGCCGCTGAGACAATCCCGCAAGGATGTTTTAATGGCAGCAAGACCCCACGGCCATCTGTGATTTTTGATTATTGGGCACTAAGGTAACAACAATACCTACATGCATGGGCACATTAGCCAAATAGGCAATTTGTGGGGGGAGGGGGGCGGGGGGCGGGAGTGAAGGATGCATGCCTCCGAACGTCATAGTCTAGTGGTAACGGGAACGGATCGTTTCGTGCAAAAGGTCTTGAGTGGGAGTCCTACCCCAAGGTGGGTGTTTGGTGAGGTGAACTGTGTGCTCTATAGCCTGCACTGTTGTTGGAGTAGTTGGTTCGTGTTATCAGTGGCTTCCCCTCCGGCCAGTGGATTAGGCCTCCGTATGGTTCAACGGACGCTGTCCCTACGTGACAAACTTTGAGGGCAGCAGTCTTGCTCTTCCCATTTCACGAAGAAACGAAACGAAGCAGAAGGGGTGATGCCTGCTCCCACCTCTCTGAGAAGGGGGCATCGGCAAGTCCACTTCTCGGTGCCTCTGCTTTGGGGCCATGATCAACTCCAGGCTCCAGAGCATATTTGAACATAACTGATTTCTCCCCCTCTTTCTCTGCGCGCCATCGTGCTTAATGCGACATAACATTGTCCCAAGTGTTAAAACCTGTAACCATCTGATGCACTTATGCCGACAAGAAACCACTTGTGCAAAAATTATCCTTTGGGCTTCCCTGTTTTTCATCAGTTTTCTTTTTCTTTTCTTCTTCTTCTTTTTTTTTTTTTTTTGAAAAAATGGTCCTCAACTTTATTTTACTCGCAAAATTAACCCTTTTCGCATTGGCGGATCCAAGAATAGTTCATGGGACAAGTTTACCTTATAATCAATAAAATAATATTAACAAAAGCAATGGAAAAAGCCTACAAAAATGTGGTAGAATATTAAGATTGCATTTTTAAATGAAAGGTTTTTGTGTGGGGAAAAAGCCTACAAAAATGTGGTAGATAATTAGCTGAGGTAAGATTTATATCTATTAGTCATTTCCGGGACATGAGAATTTATTTTTCGAGAATTAGGATATGATCATTTCGTTTTTCACATTTTGTAAAGCAAATATTGCTTTTAAAACCGTAATTTTGCAGCCTTTTGATCCCAAAAGAATGCTTTTGCTATAGTATTGTGCTAAGTATGTCTGCAAAAAAATTTGCATATTGAATAAAAATACGAGTTTTGTTTGTACAGAGTGTAAAAATATTATATGAGTATAGAATATTATTTCTACATAATATTGCTTTTGCCTTGCATTATTTCTCATTTAGTATTAGAAGTGCTTGGATTTTCTACTATTTGTAATTAATATATTATATCTTTTAGAGATAAAACTAATTATTAAGTATATTTTAGATGAAACTATTTTGAGCGGAGAAAATATATAAAAAGAGAATGTAATACATACATTTTACGACAATTGTAAATATTAGTAGATAAATAAAATTTTATCTAGTTATGTTTTTCTTTTATTTTTATTGAATGTTAGTATTTCAAAATTGACATGTTTGAGTGAGTAATCAAATAGAACTAAAATTAAACAGTTAATTGAAGTTGGATTTGTAATTATAATTGTTACTTATGTCATATTTATTTGACTATTTAACTATACTATTTAGAATATTAGTATTTTAAAGTTAACATACTTGAATAATAAGTTTTAAATTATAACTATTATTTTTAAAATTAAATAAATAATATAACATTTTTTTTTTTTGCGATCAAGAATTATTTGAAACTATTAAATGTTTTCTTAGTTTTAATAATATAAATGCAATGCAAAAAAAAAAAAATGGTAACAAATACAGTGTTAGTAACGTGGTGAGGGCATCCTAATGTGACATAATTTAGTAAGAGAACTACTAAATTTTAAAAAAACAATAATAAAATATCACATGAGTGGTTAGATTACAGGTTAAGATGTGACATCATTTGGTAAAAAAAAAAAAATATTGTATTAAAAAAATAAAATATCTCTCGCACACCTTTCATTACTTTGTTATACAATCAAACTCATATAATATATATGCTTAGAGACGATGTAACTCGCAGCAGTTGTAATGGTTGCATCGATTAGCCTTTTGATTAATAAAAAACACAGCATAGAAATGTTATATCTACGGACCGAAATTGTGACTACCCATTAAATATCTTCATTTGACTATTCTCATAGAGTCAGTTTACCAAGCAGAAATCCACCAGTGCTTGGCATTGGCAATTAGTAGATTTAAGTACATTTTGTTTTCTAATCTTCCAAAAAAAAAAAAAAACTATGGATTTCTCCTGGGAACACAAACAGTGGATGCAGTCACGGTTAAAACACAAAACAATAAAAATAAAATAAACATGTAGCATTTTGCAATTTAGAATTTTGCCAAATCCATATGCCTACCAGTTCAAGTAAGAGAGTAGAAAGCATTTCAAAACAATCATGTAATGATGATTGAGGGCGGCTAGGCACTTTGTGCTTCAAGGGTCATTTGGTTTGGTGGTGGTGCAGCAATTGCCTCTGCTGCATTAATCCTTCCTTCCAATTTCAAAATTTTTACATATCTGTAAGCATCCATTACAGCGGCCTCATTTTCCAAAGAGTATGATCAGACAATTTCATTTACTGCGACTCTAAAGTCCAAATAGTCTTTGAAGTGCCCCACTTTAGAATGAAAGCCATCCCATCTATCGGATGCCCACCAAATAAATAGCAAAACTCCACTATCCAATTGGATTGGATGAAGCCAAGCAAAAACATAAGGCTTCCTCAAGGAAAGCTGATGCTTTGTTTCACCCGTATGTCTAAACTAAAAGGGTTCTTTTCCTCACGGAGTGAACTGTATCTCTGGCTGTTGTGCGAAGCAATTGTAACAGAACTTCCTGCTACTGCACCCCACTCCATTTTGCCCATTCCACAAATTGCATTCCACCGTAAATATTGTTGGCAAATCGCACGCCAACCGTAAAAGCCATTGCAACGGGTGGGACCTGCTTTGCCAATGGAGATGCCTCGACCAAAGATTCCAGTCCATTAATGATTTGATAACGAGTATTGGAAGATACCGCAAGAAAACACCTGATCAACAAGACAGACCAAACCAGAAGATACAAATTTTAATGCAGCAAAAGATAAGGCTAATCATGGAAGCAAGTCTGCCCAAAAACTTAACGTTATACCTCATTATTGTGAAAGAGGGTACACAAATAGTAATATAAACTATAAATTTTCTAACAGCTCTACTAGCCTCAAATAACAGAGAAAGCCAACTACATAAGTGCAGAGGCCAAAAGAACTAGCTCCAAGGACTGACAACCATTATTGACCAGAAAAAGAAATCAAATAGAAACATAGACATTCAGCATAGATAAGTACCCCAAAGAGCAGCACTTTGAACAAGAGGTGGGACAGGAATGTCTTCTTCTGATTTCTTTATGCTTCTGATGGATGAAAAATATAACAGTAAGCAGATATTCACATTAAGTAAAGAGAAAATATAATAAAAGAGAGCCTGTAGTATTACAACAATAAATGTTTTTATTCATGACAACAGGAATTAACAACAAAATTGAAAGGAAGGCAAGTGGAACATGTAGGAAAAGAAAAGATGAATGATAAACCATCCTTGTAGCAATGGACTTCACTAAATGCTTAGCTGGCAACTGCAGCAAATGTAACCAGCAAACATTCCCCTGATATGTGAAGCAGTGTGCCACCATTTGAAATTCTTTTCGCCATTAAAATATATTCTCATTTTTAAAAAGAAGCAACTTGACTCAGGCAAGATAAGTATAATTATATCCTGAAACAACATGGACATTATATTTCATAATACTTTCAGAAACCCAAATATCTTTCTGCAGACCCAGGAAGGAGAGGGAAGCAGAACTCTAACTATGAAGAAAAAAAGGCCTGAATCTATGTGAGCAAGACTCATAAAAAGAAAGAAAGAGATTACCAGCAATTTTAATATTAGATTATTTTAAGTAAAGCTCGATAATGCATCCATAACAAAGCAACCAAAATCCTTATCACATGGGGATGAAACAAACACAAAAAAAGCAAGCATTGGGATTGATCTGTACCGTTTGGCAGTCATTATTAAGTTAGCAATGCCTTGACCAATTAGTCCACATCCAAAGCCCACTGAACCGTACAATACACCCTGAATTCAGTTTCCAAAATATGCAAATCATATCACAATCAGAAGGACAAAAATACTAGCAGAAATACTGCAAGCAATCTGATGTCCACATGATAAAAAGACAACATTCAAGATTTTTGCAAGAAATGAATAAGAGTGTAACTTAATTAGCCAACAATTGTAACACATTGTACCTTATAGAAGTATGCAGCTATTCGTTGGGCCACAGAGAATGTACATCCTGGCCTTTCAGCTTCAAAAACACTGCAATGGAATGGCATACAGTGAGTAAAGTACAAAAAGTGTAATCCTAGGCAATGGCAGAATCAACTTGCGGCACCTTCTCTTGCCTTAGGAGTGCGAGGAATTTGATGTCTTGAATCCAAGACCCACCATATTCCCCAAATAACAGAAATAAGGATATACAATGTCAAGTCATAGGGCAGCAGGAGATACCCTAGAGACAAATGTGTTGAGGTATTTATCACTACAAAGGAGCTCAGTGTAACGGGTGAACACTACCCAACTCCCACATCGCTGAGGAAGAGGGGGATCTTGGACTATATAAACATGGGCTCTACACACCCCAACAGGTTGCCTTTTAGGGAGAAGGTAATAGCCCCGTGACAGGTGGTATCAGAGCTTACCCCTATCTCGCCTCATTAAGGAAAAGGAAATCTTGGGCCATATAAACGTGGACACTGCACACCCCAACAGGTTGCCTTTTGGAGAGAGTAATGGCCCCGTGACATTAGCCTCTACCCCTCACAATATATACTAGAACTTCTTTTTCCTTTTTGTCCCTTGTTCATTTTTACAAGGTAAAATCTATGGCAACTTCCAGGTCATGGGACTCACTTTATGGCTTTTTAGTACAAAGTGACACTTATTAATGCAACTTTGAAGATACACATTTTTATAGAAACAGTTACACCACACATAAAAAGAAGCTTCAATCTTGTTAAATAGCAAAAAGGGACAGAACCTCAACTTCTTCTAATGAAGTCACACATGTTGATAACATTACACCCAAGTCCCCATAAGAGGTACCTTTTGTCAAAGCATGTTTGAAAAAAAGTTAAGTGTCATATTTACATTTAGAACAAAGATACAATCATTTCTAATTGAATATTTCTCATACAACCGTAGATCTTGAGCTACCTGAATCTGACAGATACCATATTCAAATTTCACCATCATTTTTATTCCAATAGCCATTCGAAGAAGCAGGACCACTAGCCCTGAAACTAATGTTCATCTAAACTTACCCTACTTTCAATTATGAGAGCACCCACACAAACACACAAACATTCTTCTCAAAAAAGTGTTTCCATACTAAGGAATAATCTGACACAAACCAGTCCAATAACAGACAAAAAAAGCACACTGCCCAGGGAAGAAACAGGCGCAACAAATCAATAAATGCTAAGAGTTTGCAACACTGACCTACTGGGAAGAGCTGCAGAAGCCTGCTGTATGCTTCCAAATAAACCTCTTGAAACTGATCGCTGCCCAATTCGAGCATAAGGTGCCAACATGCCAACCAAAGCAATGTCAACAACAATGCCAACCAAAAGATCGGCGGCATACAACTCAAATTCTGACCAGAAGTCCTTTCCTCTTTTCTGAACCTCCGCAAAAGTCGCGCAACAAGAATCAATAACTATCTGCGCCATGCCATTTCACAAATAGCAGAATTAAATCGTCACAAAGCACAAGGAACAAATGAAAACTAAGATAACCAAGTATATTTCAAGAGGCATAGAACTTAAATTGTCACAAACCTCTGTTCCAACTTTAAAAAGAAAAGAAGGATCAGCCAGCATTCGATTCCGCAGCATACTGCAGTTCTTCATTAAAAAGCCTAGTGGCCCAACAGACCCCTGCAACTCCCAAAAATTAAAACAAAAGATATATATATATATATATACACGTACATAGATACATGCATACATACATACATACTCATGTATATATGTATTCAAAGGCGCGATCATAAAATTGCGAAAAGAGCCATCAAATTACAATAAAAAGAAGTAACATATGAAAATACAAATCCAGAAATGGTTCAAAGAACATGAACCACCTGCAAATCGAGGTATCGGAAGAGGAACATTTCGCGAATGCCATTGGTCTTGGCGGCCTCCGACATGTCCGCAGGGAGTTTAACTCCCCGCGCCTCCGTCTCCTTCATCACTTGATCAAACCACAAGATGGGGCCAAACTCTTTCTCTTCCTCGCTATCACTCTCTTGTCCACCACCACCACCACCACCACCATCACCACCTCTGCCGCGGCCGCCGCCGCCGGAAGAAGAATCTCTATTATCACCACCAGAATCATCATCAGTTGTCAGCTCGAAACCACTAGTCTTGAGTCCCCGCTCCGAACCCGAGGCCGCGGCAGCCGCGACAGAATCCGAGTTGACGCATTTGAAGAAGAGTTTGCGGGGTGTATGGCAGCGGTAGTTAATGTTGAAACAGAAGGTTGTCGGGGCGCGCGGGGGTCCGCATTGCTTGATTGGAGGTGGTGGTGGCGGAGGAGAGACGGCGTCGTTTGAGAAGCTGCTGGAAGGAAAAGAGTGATTAAGGTTCAGTGAATGAAGACACAACATTCCCTTTTTCCTTCCTGAAGTTGGCGGCCGGCCACGCCTTCTCTTCTCTTCTCTTCTCTTCTGTTCCAGGGCCAGCCTTTTCGTTTAGGTTACCCACGGATTCAAATACCTTTAAAAAAAAAAAGAGGAGGAGAAGAAAAATTGAAAACCCACACACGCACGCACGCACGCCTGCCTGCCTCTTAACTACACTGGGCCAAAGCGACGATCACATAGGATTTATTATTATTATTATTATTATTTTAAAATAATTTTTAATTACTAAAATTTTTAAAAATGTATACAATCCATATTTTGAAAGTAAAAAAGAAACCATGATGTTGTGGAAAAGGTAAATGCAAATGCTAATGTGTAATAGTTTATTATGAAAATGAATAATTTTTTATTTCATTAAAAATAATATTTTATGATAATATATATTTAATATTTAACATAATTTTTTTTTTTTGGGATACAAATGTGATTTCACCGTCATCATCATCTCTAAGCAATGAAATTAAATCATAATCTTACGTACGTTTCTAACTTTTTGGTTCTAAAATTAAGCAAAACAACGGATTTTATGCATTTCATGATAAACTTACAACTTTGTTATTTTAGGATATGAAGGATGAAAATTATAAGTTATATAAATATAAATATTATATATTTTAATAAATTATTTAAAATAATAATAATAATCTTATATCAACAAGTAATATCATAATATTACTTCTGATGGATTTGATGAATTCAATGAAAAAGAATACGACCCGACTCTCATATCGGATCGGATAGGAAGAGACGCGTCAATAAGTCTTCTTTTGGAAAAGGTAATGGTCGATACCTAAACCAACCCTAATCCTGCAACAAAACAGTAGAGCGAATTTATTATTTTTTTTAAAGAAAGATTTGTACCGCACTTTTCCTGCTTCTTTTCTTTTCTTTTCTTTATTTTATTTTTGGAAAAAGAGTCCAGTTTTGTTTTTTCAGCCGTCAAACAAAAGAATGAGCTTGCTCAACTGATGCTCTCGGATGAATTTTGCACCCATTTTTTCAAGCAATTAAAATATAATATAATAAAAAATGTATTTTTAATTATAATAATTAATAATTAATAAATATAAATTTATAATTATAAATATTTTTTCATAATACTGACTAAAATTTTTAACCGATAGTTTATAAGTTTTTTTTTTTTAGGTTAGACTATGGATTACATTAGTTATTAATTTTTATATAATTTTTTTATTAAAATAAGTGATTATAATTAGTTTAAATTTAAATTAATTATTATAATAATTAAGTAATTATTATTTAATTATTACCTTCACAAATAATTTTTTTTTCATATTTATTTTGATTCACATAAGTGATATTCTTAATAATAACTATTATATGTGTTAATTAGTAGTTTAAATATAAAATCCATGAATTTCAATCTAGTGATAAAATTTCTCAATCATAAAACCCAAACCCTTGCTCAATCATAAAAAGTCTATATGGTATAGTCTCATAGAGGTAATAGCAATTTACTTAATTCTTTTACGGGTCACATCACCTCCAACAAATATAAAAATATATTTAATAATAGACTTTCTGCCATCTACATATCCAGCAAACCCTATCACTTCATTTCACTTATGAAAAAAGGTCAGTGGCATCTGTATCGACGTTTCTTAGCCACTTGGGTACTTAAAATTTGAGACTAGTCCATTCTCGTGCGGCACACTTGCTCGTCATGGGAGCTGGAAACCTGGCTGTGCTGGATCCTGAAGGCAATTTTAATCATTGTCCTTCAGAAATGCTATGGATTTTATCTTATCCTTGAACAAGCACGCACACCAACATTTATCTTATCCTCGAACAAGCACATCTAGTAGAAAAATCTTCGAGCAGCGGCAACAATGAAAGATGCTTTAGAAGACCATCTGGCTGCCCTTCCAGCTCTAGGCCAAACCAATTGGGAAATGACCTTTTTTTTTTTTTACCCACTTCGTTAAAACAAATAAATTGGTATAACCCAAGGAATGAGCCGACCAAAGGACCTTTCAGCCATGAGCTTAAGAGCAGAATAAAATAAAAGGAAGAATAGAATCAGTCCAGCTAAGTGAATGTTAAAAGAGAAGGAAGAATCCTTCGAATCCAGCGATCAGAAAGTATGCATTTAGAAATCAGCAACAAAACAAAATTGACCAACGGTCAAACATCACACAAGAGCCCCTCAAGTATTCTCTACAATCGATGGCTTCCGAAGCAAATTGTAATTTTTTTTTTCTCAAATATAACGTTTCCAGCTTAGCACAGAGAATAAACAGCTTACTCGCTTGGAACTGACAAACAAATATCAAGAAACATGAGACTGGAAGGGTCAAAACAATGAATACAACACTGCCCTGAACAACCATTACAGAGGAATCACAAGAAAACCTCCCACTGAACGCCCCCCCTCATTAGCTCAGGTGACATATTACAGCACTAACCTGATAGGGCCTAATATTCCCACGGGAACAATAACTCCATTGCTGGACTACAGTGGGCTAAGCCTACTGACATGAGAAAGCCCCCCCCCCCCCCAAAAAAAAAGAAATGTTGTGTAAATTATACCACACAATATTTTATTAGGATTTCGCTTAAAAGAATAAGAACACCTGCTAATAAACAGCCAACCAAGAATTTCCCTTCTCAAGGGTCATCCACGCATCACGTTTCCTCAGCTGGTTGTAGGTTTTCCCATTACCTTCTTTATGGCCTCAGAATATGTTTTATGTTGATGTGTGAGGGTTGAATCGAGCAAGTCCCATAGCGATGTCTTGGGGTTCCAACCTGGTATAAATGCAGTCAATATGCATCAAAATAGCATAATTATCAGAAGCCCAAACTACTCAAAATGTATCCGAGTATACAAAAGGCATTACCAAGCTGCCTATTGATTATGGTCATGTCTGGAATTCTCTTGTCACTATCATCGTACCCCTCACCATAAAATTCCTTGGAACTGATGTCAATCATTGGCACATCTAAAGGTGGTTCTCCACTCACCTTAGAATAGACCTGTTTGAAGAAGTAAATTAGTCCCAGTATCTTTAGTTCTTTACTTACAAAAACAGCCGGCAAAATAATCCTCCACCTCTGTCATCATCTCAGCAAGCTGCCTAACAGTAACTTCATTGTGAGGGTTGCCAACATTAAAAATCTGACCATTGGCCCTGTCTGGGTTTTCCTAAATAAAAGATCACACAAACAGAGCTACGTCAAATGGATATTGGTGGAAAGGATGAGAGGGATAGCAATAGATAATCAAAACGCACAATCATCAAGAGCACAGCTTCAATGGCATCCTTGATATAAACAAAAGTTCTCTGAGACTGGCCACCATCCACAAGCTTGAGTGGCTCATGACGCAGGAGAGCCTGAAAGGAAGGGGAAGGAAACATTAAAAAATTATAGACATTAAATAACTTCATCTCCTACTTCTTGGAAGGAAAAGTTGAACTAACATTGCTAAAGCATGCCAGAACCCTGGGAACACCCTCACTAGGGCCATCAACACCAGGGATAAAGTCCATTCTGGGTCCAATCCAGTTAAAAGGTCTCACGATGGTGAACTGGAGTCCATTCTCTGCACCCTCAGCTGTAACAGATAAAACACAAAGTCAGCAGAAAAATGTGAAAATCATCTTAATGACAGCCACGTTACTGGACAAGACAAATTACCATATATAAGCCTCTCAATCAATTGCTTTGCACATGCATATGACCACCTTTGTTTCTCAATAGAACCAAAAATACAGGGTGATGTATCTTCCTTTAGAATATAGAATGCAGGATCCTGTTGAACATGGCATACATAGCCAGTCAGGTTCATATCCTATCACAAGTACCACAAGCAAAGCAATGACAAATAGGACAGGAAAACACCTAAGAACTTGAAAATATCAAGTTATCTAACAACCAGTAGCAAGGAATCAACCAGAGGACATGAATGCCATGACCTGTACCAGGTATTTCATGTATCTAATTTGGCCTACAAAACCCACATTTGATATTCTGGATTTATCTATGCTATAAACAATATATTTAGCATGACATAATTAATTAAAAAACATACTGCTCCTGAATCAATACCACTGCCAGCTGCTAGGGCATCAAAATAGCAATTTCTTCAAATTTGTATAATACAAAAGAAAGAATACCACACAATCCTACTACAATCTGGTGTTAAAAAGCTAAGTCAAAGTTCTATGCATGTGGAATTAGCACTGAAATATAGCACGTTTTCCCAAATCATAATTCCTTATCACTTGGTCCTAGCAATACAGGCTTCAACATATAAAGATAAAAGAAAATTATTAAATCCTACCACCTAAATGGAGAACCAAGGACCTCACAAATCAGCAAAATAATTTAAGTTAAACATCAAGCTGGTGCATGCAATGGCTAACAGAAGAATGATAATGAAAATCCTTGGAACAGCCAAACCAATAAGTCACATGTATAAGATCATTTACAAGATTGATGCGCTTTATGGATGAGTATTAAACACATAGTCCAAAGGGTTGCTGCATTCAAATCTAATCATGGAAAAAAGAGTTTAACAGAGGCATTTTGATCAATCAAAGTTCAACATGTTGCTTCCTAAGCTCAAAAAGCTTTCTCAACTTAAAGTCCCAAACAATGAAGACTTATGAAGATCCAATGTGGCTCATTTATCGAACCATTTAATCAAAATCTCAAAGTGACACCTGCTACATAGCTTTAAACCCTACAATCAAAATGACCAAAAAGTAACTCGCTCATCTAAGAAAAGATGTCCCCAGCACCAGAAATCTTTGTGCAAGACCCCTCAAACTACAAGTTCTCTGTAACTAAGATAATTGTGTACATCAAAATGTCAGAATCAAACAGCATCTAATTAAGGAGCTTAGATTCAATCAGATCTTCCAATTCTATTGTGAAACACCACCATAAAGTCATAAAAAACAAATGCCCGAGCTACAGGGTCTGAATTGTACTCACATCTGAAAAAAAAAATATATATTTGTATATAGACTAGCTAAGTATTCAAAACCTTTTTTTTTCTTTTTGAAGAATGAAAACAACGCGCATTGCAATGCTATAAATGACAGAAAACAAAGGCTCACCTGACGGAGGGGGCTGTCCTTAGGAAGAAAGGACCCAATCGTTTTCCCATACACCTCGCAAGTGGAGAAATGAATGAGACGCTTGTTATTTTCCGAGCAGTACTTGACCTGATCATAAGAGATGACCCAAAAAAAAGTCACCATCAAATCACAGAACAACTTCAATTCAATTTCAACTGACCTAACAACAACCAAATCTCCTCTATCTTCAACTCCTTTGACAAAAAAAGCAGTAAGAAAAGAGGCACAAAAGGTGAAAATGACAATAACTTAAAAAAGAAACAAAAACCGAAAGAAAAATATATATGAATAGACTTAACAACAACCTAATCTCTTCAATTTTCAACTGAAGCCGAACGGTAAAGTAACAAAATCAGCCACAAGCCAAAATGACAAACATAGAAACAAAGACAGAAAGCAATAAAATGCAAACGTACCACAGGAAGCGCGTCGATGAAGTTGCTGTAAATCGTGTCCAACGGACGCGTGTTGTAGTCGGCCGGCGTACAGATCGCCGCCAGATTTATCGTCTACACCACGCAATTCCACCGCATTAACAGCCCCAAAAAAAGAAAAAAATTAAAATTGAAAAAAAAAAGGGGAACAGTAAAACAGAGAAGCAAGAACGAGAAAAGCGTGGCTGGATAGATAATGTCCGTACCAGATCTGCCATCTTGATAAGGCCTTCGAGGCGAGAGTCTTGCTTGATGTTGAGGCGGTGGAACTGGATCCGGCCCGCCCAAGGGCCGGAGGAATCGCCTTCGAGGAGGTGCTTGATCTTGTCATTGTACACGTCGAGGGCCAGGATCCTGTGTGGCGTCTCTGCCAAGACCTTCTCGCAGAGGTGCGATCCTATGAAGCCACCGGCGCCGATCATGCATATCGTCATCGGCTTTATCGGCCTCCCGTCCAGATCCATCTTCACCGACGTCGCCATATTAAACCGTCGAAAATCAAATACACTAATCCAGAGAGATGAGCTAGCTGGTGGAGGAAGCTAACGTGCGCGTGACGCGCGAAGCGAACGAGATCGAGAAAGTTTCGGATAGAGCGAGGGGGACGGAGGGGTGAGTATTTGGAGATGGAGTGAAAGGACAGGCTGCGGCGGGGAGGCTTTGCCTTCTTGCTTGGGATCCCACGATCGGATGCCACTCTCAATCGTACGTGTTCCTTCGCACTCGCCGTCCTTTTATGACACGTGTCGAGATGCCACTCGCTAATCCAGCATCGCGTAGTGGTGGTCCCGGCGGATCCGTACTTGGCATTTCAAATTGGATATATATATATATGTATTGAGTGGGCAAGCTTTTGCACATGTGAATCTTAATTGACATTAGTCATTGTCGTTTATATTCAAACTTTCCTAATCAAGACAAGGAAATTGAAGGCAAAACACCGACTTGTATACACTTAATTCGAATATTATAAATGAAAAATACTTAAATTTAAGTTTAAAATTTATTTATTAAACAAGTTAAATTTAATTATAGACAATTTTAATTCGTTTAAATTTATAAACAACTCATTTATATGGTCATTAAAAAATTGTTTATTATATTGTTAAATTATACATATTTATTTTTATACATTGGAAATAAATATTTATTTTTTAATTTATTAGTTTTATTAAAGTAATTTTTTGTCATATTATTTATAATAACTTTAATTATTCATATTAATATTATAAATATTAACAAATTATTCAAAAAAAATTCAAGAATTTGACTAAATAATAACATAAGGGCCCAAAAAGAAAAAGAAGAGAGAAATTCAAGCAAAGTTTGACTAAATAATAAATTTGAAAATTTGATATTATATTTTAATTTAAAATTTTAAGATATTAAGTTTATGAATTGTTGTCACTTATAAATTATTTATTTATTTTTTGATATAAAATTATTTTATTTATATTTAAAATCTCAATCTCACATCTTTATACTTAAAATCTTAATAACAAATAAGACTAAATATGAATTTGATACTATAAGTTAATTTAATTTTTAAAATATTAAATTTTATAGTATTAATAACTTTAATAAAATAAAAGAATTAATTTTAAAAATTTGAATATAATTGAACAAATAATGAAATTTTAAATTTAACATAATATTTTTATTAAAATTTTTAAAATATTAAATTTATAAATTATATATATATATATATATATATATATTAATATAAATTTAATTTAACTATAAAATTTATGTACATGTACCTTAAAATCAAAACAAATATCAGAAGCCGGGGGAGGTGGGAGAAGACAAATACTACACATTATAGCGCGAGTGATCGCGGGTTTGGCACCGTTGGCGTGTGTGTGTGGCCATCTTTGCAGTGAGCTGGTTCTGACCTTGCATTCTCACGTTGTACATCTTCCCATCATCGTTGTCTCCATCAAATTCCAGCATGCGTTCATCTTGGGAAACCATGACAACAAATGAAACCATACCAAAAATGAACTTTAGTTAACCCATATTATGTTCATCTTGGGAATGTTTAATAATTCTCCTAGAGAGCTTTGCATGCAAAGGAAGAATTACTTTGATGTGATAAGGTTAACTTCAAATTAAAAGAAGCTTTGTTAGTGTTCTTAAAGACACCCTAATATCCATTCAAAAAAAAAAAAAACATAAGGAAAAGATAAAATATTATTTACTTTATGTCATTTAATGGTGTTTTTTTTTTTTTAATTTTTTCCTTTTATTTCTATTCATTCATGTTCCTTACCTGGTAAATAGAAAACCATAGGCTAGCCAATGCCTTTACTATATCAAAATTATACGAAAATTTCACAATTTTATAATAAGATGCATGGATAAGATAAGATGTTTTAATAAAGTTATAACTCTGAGAAAAACATATTGAACTCAAATTGAGTTGCAAGATTAGGGACATTTTCCTTTTAAGTATATACTTTTGCTTTTAGCATCTAGAGCCAATTTGCTTAGAAGTGCATTTTGAGTTCAATTATGGGTAGTTTATCTGGGATGGATGCGTCCTAAAGAGTAATAGAGGTGTGCGAAGGTGGGCTCAAGCTAAGATTCTACTTGTAAGCGTAATGGTATAAGCTTGCCTAACTGTGAGATCGATTGGTTGAATAGAGACGAAAGTTAGCTATTGTGACTTCTTAATAAATGTTGGAAAGAGGATAGGACAAATTTGAAACTAGTTAATATAAACTTGCAATAAATAACCAACTTAGTCATCTTTCATTAAAATTACAAAGTTAACATTTCTACACCAAATTGCTTTTCATAAAAAGCACAACAACTATATAACAAATTTAGTGGTTGTTTATGTTGGGTTCATTGGTCTTTTTTTACGTAGTTTGAGAGTTTAATCATTGTGAAAATAAAGTATATATATACACATAGTCTATAATTCATAAAAACTTAATGAAGGTATGAATATCTCTTTTTGGTTATTGAAAACTTAATTAAGAAAAATAGAGAGGTGAGAGAATGACTTGTTATAGTGATTGAAGGCATATGTTTTTGACCTAAAGCCCAAGGTTCGACCTTTTCTCCTACATAACTCTTTATCCCAAATAATGGTACAACCATCTCCGACAAACCAATTAAAAACAAAAAAAAAAAAATAGAGAGACTATAAATGGAAAAAAAAAAAGAGTTAGGTGGTTGTTAGAATTTTTAGGTTATAGTTAGAAGAGCAAATAGTATTTGATTGAACTAAAACTTGGATAATTAATAAAAGACACCTTGTTTTTTTATTATAAATGGTAAATATTGTGTTTTGAATATTAAATGTTTAAGTTTTTTGTCAGTTTCACGAGTCTATATTTTGGGCATTTTTTAAGTACAATTTTGATCAATTATACAAGTGAAAGATTAGTCATGGTCTGATTGAGCTAATTTTTGGTTAGTAGTGTTGATAATTGGATTGTATTGTTATGATTTATAAGGGCAAGTCTTTGCTTTAAAATTGAGACCTTTAAATTTTGGTAACTTTATGTTCTCTCATTTGTAACAATTTTGATAAATTGTGTGGATGAACATTGATCTATAGTTTTATTGAGTTAAATTTTGATTAGTTAGTAAGGGACATTTAGAAGTTCATTTTGAATGGTTGGATTGCTATTCTAAGGTTTACTTGTTAAGTTGTGGTTAACAGAATATGACTAATTTATTTTGGTCAACTTATTAGCCTTTTAGTAGGTTTAAATCGAATTTGTTCAATTTATTTGATATAATTAAGATTGTATATCTTTATTATACCCATTGATTATAATTGATTTGATTTTTAGATTGGAACATCTCATAGTTTTTCTTCCCTTTTGATTTAGAGGAAATTTTCATGTAAAAATTAGTGTGTTCCCTTATTTGATTATTTTGATTATGACATTTGTTATTCAATCATATCCTCACATATTCAGGTGAGTAAGAGAAGTTTCTTAGGTTATTTATAGATTATCATGCTTTTTCTAAATATGTGGAAAGGACGTTGAAATGTCCTAGTTATAAAGTTATTTGTAGTAATGATATCTTTTTATGTATATATAGAAGTATGAGCAAACAAATCTATTTTTGGCACTTTATATGACAACACTTGCATGAGGAATTTAAAATCATTTGACATGTAAGAATAACAAGGCACTATTAATAACACTTCATTGGTTTATAGCTTATAATCTTACCATGTACCAAAAACAAAGTACTATTAATAACACTTCATTAGTTTTTGTCTTATAATCTTATAATAAGTTCATATACATTCAACTTATGATATAAGAAGTAAGGTTTTAAACCTTATAGAAAACATTATTTTTCATAATGTTAAAACTAAACTAAAACTAGGCATTATACTCTTTTTTGTTTTTTTTTTTAAACTATTACCTTTCAAATCTTGATTTGTTAAAAACTATATTGAATGGTGACATCCTAAAGTATGAATGCAAGTTAACTAGTTCATTTAATGTAATTAGTTTCTATATGTATAAAACATGTCTCAGTGTTAAAAAAGTAGCATATTGGATATGTTTCATAAAAGATAATTCTTTTAATATGTACATTCATACATGTGTGTACATAGCACTAAATCACTTAAATACATATACTTAGATGATGGAATAGTATTTATAAAGACATAATTTTGTATATGACCAAGGAAAAATATTTTTAGAGTAAAAGTGTCTTGAAACTTAATATTGAGAATTAATAACTAGATAGGTTATTGGAGAACATACACTGGTTAAAGCAACTATTGTTTATATAATAAGCATCACACAAAAAATTAACATTGTGACTCATGCTACTAGTCTTCATAAGTAGCTTATACAGCTTGCACAAGAACAAAAATAATATAAGTGTAATTCTATAAAGAGTTATCCAAGTTGATGGTGTGACATAATACCAAACAAACAAACTTGTGGAGCTTGAAAACCCTTTGAATAATTTAAGTTTATCTAATTTATTGTAATAAATTTCACAAATTTATTATTATGAGTTAAATAATTTACATTATTAACAATTAATAATTAGGTTGTCAACATAATGACTAACATTTGATATAATCCTTAAATACCAAACGCTAATTGTGAATGATAGTATGTGATATTTCATCATGGATATGATATAATAAAATGACAAAGTACATGTTGAATAGAAACTATTTAATTTAAAAGTATATCTAGATCTTTAACTTTGATTGGTACTTTATGACATATAAGAGAAACATATCTACCTATATATAAAGTCAGTCTAAATATATATATATATATATATATATATATATGTCAAAATTTGTTAAGATGGAAATTTGATGTAATTTTTATTAAGAGAAATTTACCATCATTTTGTTAATTCATGCCTCAAAATTGAAGTCTAATTTTCCAAATAAAGGTATTATGTCTCTTATTTCCCTTTCTTTTTTTCCTCTTCTTTATCAAGTCTTCTACAAAACAAGTCACAAGCTTTATATATAATATATTATAAATATCAAAAATAAAAAAAGGAAAAAGAAAAGCATTTCTTATTTTCATTATTAATAAAATTTTTATTGATATTTGAATGAATGTTTCAAAACTTCTAAAGGTAATTGTATGTGTCCCATTTCTGTCATATAACATAAAGACAAGTTAATTATCATAATAGTAATACCATTATAATAAATTTCATAAATATATTATCATAAGTTAATCAATTTACCTTATTAATAACAATTAGGTTGTGAACATGACCAGCATTCGACATATCATCCATGAATATTAAACATTAATTATGAATGATAGATTATGATATTTTATCATGGGTATAGTGTGAACTATTAATGTGCAAATATAGCTATAATACATGTAAAATAGGAAAAGTTTGATTTCCAAGTATATTTAGATCTTTAACTTTGATTTGGTACTTTATGATAGATACAAGAAAGACATTTCTACATGTATCAAAAGCCAATTTAAAAGAATCTATAAAGGTCAAAATTTGTTAAGATGGAAATTTAATGTAATTTAGAGAATTTACCATTATTTTGTTGATTCATGCCTTAAAATTGAATTTTAGTTTCTCAAGTGAAAGAATTTTCTCTTATTTCCCTATCTCTTCTCTCTTTTCTCTATTAAGCCAATTACAAAGCAAATCACAAGTTTTTGTATATAATATATTACAAATATGAAAAATAAAAATAGAAAAAGAAAAAAGCATTTCTTATTTTTTTATTAATAAAATTTTTAGTGATATTTGTATGAATTTTCTAAAATTCTAAAAGCAATTGTATTTGTCTTAGTTTTATAATATAAGAGAAAAACAAGTTAGTTATCATCATAATAATACCATTGCAATAAATTCACAAATCTATTTTAGCATAAATTAAGAAATTTATCTTATTAATAATTAATAATTAGATTGTTAACATAATGGCCAACATTTGACATATCATCCTTAAATACCAAACATCAATTATGAATGACAACTTATGATATTTCATAATAGGTATGGAGTGAATCATTAACATGCAAACATAGCTAAATTATATATTGAATAAACATGATTTGATTTCCAAGTAGGTTTAGATCTTTAACTTTGGTTAAGTAATTTATAATAGATACAAAGTGATTTATCCACACATATCTAAAGCTAATCTAAAGAATATGTAAAGGCCAAAAGTTGTTAAGATAGAAATTTAATATAATTTTTGTTAAGAGGAATTTATCATTATTTTGTTGATTAATACCTCAAAATTAAAGTCTAGTTATCCAAGTATAGGTATTTTATCTTTTATGTCCCTTTTTCTTTCTCCTCTTCTTTATCAAGTCATTTGCAAAACAAGTTATAAAATTTTTTATATGATATATTATAAATATATTGAAGTTCCCAACATCACCATAAGATTTACTAGTTTATAGTACTGAGAAGGGGGGTAAATCAGTATCACACTCCTTAAAAACACACTTTGATAATTTAAGTCAAAGCATTCTACTTCTTTAATACTTTCACTCTCGTCGATACACAGGTATATAAACAATTTCAACATCTTCTTAAAGGTGAACTCTTTCTCAAATTCGATTAAGGTAGATCTATTGTTACCTACTAATCACAATAGTCCCCAAAATTACCTTTTAAATACCTTGCTGATTAGATAAATTAGATGTTCTTGATTAGGTCTTCTTTAGGTTATGGGTTAGATGATACTTTAGCTGTATTTACAACTCAATTCAAAACACAAAATGTAAATCAAAGTAAGGACATAAAAGATTTATGTGGTTCCATCAATGTGACGTACATCCACAATGGTAGGGACTCTTTCTCTACTTAGACAATTCACTATACTTAGAAATACCAATGTGGCACTCTGGATGTTCACAATATAGTTACAATAAATGTCTTAATCCTTTATTCCTTTTACTATTACAAATTCAAAGCAAGTACAATACAAAGAGTGTCACTTACTGTGTCTACCCTTTTTCTAACTTGTCTTACCTCTATTGAATTGAATAGGTCGCTTCAATGCCACTTAGAAGTCTACCACAACACTCTCTAACATCTCTCAAAGAAATCTGGAAATATATTGAGTTCTTTCCAATGCTTCATCGAATTCTTTCTTTAGGTTGTTTCGCATAACTCCTACTTTCACCATCTCACGGCTTCACAGCTTGCACTCTGGTATGTTGTTTCACGTCCTGGTCTCACATCATTGTATGTTTTGGTCTCACACCAATGTACGTTTTGGTCTCATATCGATGCACGAGTCTCACGTTTCAGATTTACATCCGCTTCACTATTCTCACGGATACTAGATCTGCTCTCTTCCAGGTGGTCTCATGGTTTTCCTCTAGCCGGTGGTGTCCTCTTTCATGTCGTTGTCTTCTTGCCAACCGTTGGTGTTTGGTTGTCTCCGGTTTTCTCTTTTGCAACCCGCTTATGTCGTCCATTTCTCTTTCTACCTCTTTGTCGTGTTGTCTCCTTCGGTCATTCACCTCTTTTCTGTCCACCCCTTCTAACCATATCGGGTTTTTCTCTTTTTTGTCGGTGTTCTATTTTGGTGTCTAGCCCCTATTTTGATTTTAGCCGTCTTGTATTTTCTCTCTTTATTTTTTTGCTGATAGTCTATTCTTTTTTGGCTGTATCCCTCTTTGTCGTCCACCCTTGTTCTGTCGTCCAGCCGTCTTTGATTTTGGTTGTGTTTTCGCTACCCACTCTTGCCGTTTCGCTCTCCTGGTTCTTTCTAATTTATTTGCCATTTTGCTTTTCCGGTGGTATCACTCTATTCTGTCGTCCAGCTCCTTTTTTTTTTTCATATTGTTTTGCCGTCCCCTTCTTTTTCAGCCGTTCTTGTGTTTTCGTCGGTTGTTTATTTTTGCCATTCTATCTCCCGGTGGTGTATTTGCCATTTTGCTCACTTTTCGGCCATCTTCCTTATTTTGCCGTATTATCCTTTTTTCTTTTCTCCCGTGTAGGTTTTCTCTCTTGCAAGGGTGTGGTTTTATTTTCTTACCTCTCCATGTAGTTTCAAATTACTTGCACACTTAAATTTAGTTGACAAAAATTATAACCCATACAAGGCTGTGGGAATAACAATCTCTCTCTTTGTAATTGTTGACAATACTCATAACAAAAACTATTATGTAGTAATTACAACTCTCCATAAATATGCACTCCCCATGCATTATTGCTTCTCTCCCCCTTTGCCAACCAATTACAAAAAAAACTTACAAAGTAGAGATAGAGGATTCACCTAAACGTCAACCTTGATGAGGCATTTACACAAACAGACTCATTTTATGCTTTTCAAACAACTTTGTGGACAGAAGTTTAGTTAGAATATTTGAAATTTGATCTTTAGTGCCAATATACTCCAATTGAATTATACCCTATTTCACTTGATCTTTAATGAAGTGATATCAGATGTCAATATGCTTGCTCCTTGAATGTTGAATCAGATTCTTGCTAAGATCAATAGCACTTTGATTATCATAAAGTACACTTACTGGTAACTTTACATCAACACTCAAGTCTGCCAATTGTCTTTACATCCATATCACCTGAGTACATGCTGCACAAGTAGCCATATACTCAGCCTCAGCTGTGCTTAAAGCAACACTATTTTGCTTTCTACTTAACTATGCAACACACTTTAAACCCAAGTAGAAGCTGTAGTCGTTGGTTGATTTTCTGTCTTCTATACTTCCTGCCCAGTCTGCATCAGTGTATGTAGTTTTACAGAATTAATGGTCGGATACCACAAACTCATTTCCAGTTTCCTTTTAAGGTATCTTATGATTTTTTTCACCGTCAACACATGAAATTCCTTAAGATCAACTTGGAATTTGCTGGTAATGCACACAACTTACATAAGATTAGGCCTTGATGTTGTAAGGTACATAAAGCTCCTTATCATCTTCCTGTACTCTGTAGGGCTTGAACTCCTTCTCTCTTGATCTTTTGTTAACTTGCAACCCATTTTCATAGGGGTACTAACAGGTTTGTTATCCTCCATGCCAAACTTTTTCAGCATCTTTTTGGCATATTTCGTTTAAGAAATAAAAATACCTTTTTCACAATGTTTTATTTGTAATCCAAGAAAGTAATTCATTTCTCTAATCAATGACATATCAAATTCCTTACTCATCTTCTGTGCAAAATCTTGGCATAGCTCAGAGTGATCCCCTTCAAAGATGATATCATCTACATATACTATGGTTATCAGGCCTTTCTCTGAGTTGAACACATATAGGTTATTATCAATTATTCTTCTTTTGAAGTTCAACCTTCTCAAGTACGCATCTAGCTTGCTGTACCATGCTTTTGGGGCTTATTTAAGGCTATACAAGGCTTTCTTTAGCTTGCATACGTGTGTCTCATCCTCACTGATTTGTACTCCATCGGGTTATTCAATATACACTTCTTATTCCAGGAGCCCATTTAAAAAGGCTAATTACACATCCATCTGATAAACTTTATACCTCTTATGTGCTGCCAAAGTTAGGAACATTCTAATAGTTTCTAACTTTGCCATTAGTGCAAAAGTTTCATCAACATCTACTCCTTTTATTTAAGTGTAGCCTTTACAAACTAGCCTATCCTTGTTCCTCACCACTTTGCCATCTTCATTATGTTTATTCCTAAACACCCATTTTGTTCTTATGACATTCTTATTAGTGTGTCTTGGAACTAGCTCCCATGTATCATTCTTCTCGATTTGATCTAGCTTATCATTGATAGCTTTAACCCAGGTTTTGTTTTATGTAGCCTCTTCAACAGATTTAGGTTCAACTTGTGAGAGTAAAGTAGTAGCTCCCACAATTCTTCTTCTTGTTGTAACTCCTATTGATGGGTCACTTACGATTTGATTTCCTTGATGAGTATTGGTCCATGCCTCCTTCGTCCTTCTTTCTTGCACAGTCTTAATTACAAGAGAATCTCTTTCTTCATCTTCAAACTCACTCTTCTCCGAGTCTGAACTTATTTCTTGTTCCTTTTCTTCAGGTTGGTCTGATTCTTCATATACATTGAAGTCATTTTCTTCATTGTCCTCAGCTTCTCCATTCTGCATTGTTTTCCAGTTCTCATCTATTCTTATATCACTGGACTTGATCACTTTTTCCATCTATTCTCAGACCTAAAATTGAACTTTCTTAAGTTTTGGTCTTTGTTCTTCACAAAACATGGGCTACCAAAAATTCTAAGATACTTGGCTGTTGTCTTCTTCCTACTTCATAGCTCATATGGAGTCTTATCAGTATTAGGCCTTAGTAAAACTCTGTTGAATAGGTGTACAGCTGTAAATGTTGCTTCTGTCCAATATCTTGTGTGAAACTTGGATTCCAACAGTAGAGTTCTTGCCATATTAACTACAGCTCTATTTTTCCTCTCTACCAACCCATTCTGTTAAGGTGTTCTTACTACTGCTATCAGATGGTGAATATCATGCTTCTCTAGGTAATCTTCAAAAACTTCATTTATAGATTCAGTACCTTGATTTGACCTCAATACTTTGATCTTCCTTCTACTCTCATTTCCAGCCGATCTTCTGTATTTCTTGAAGCAATTTAGAACTTCTAACTTGCGTTTAAGGTGCATGATGCAGGTCCTTCTGGAATAATCATCAACAAACAAGATGAAGTACCTCTCACCATTCAACCTTTTTGTCCTTATCGGTCCACACAAATCAGTATGCATAATGTCAAGCATTGCTTCAGAATTGAACTCTTTGGTCTTATACTACTTTCTGGCATGTTTTTCCTTAGAGCATGTTGAGTAAACATACTCTTTCTCTCTCCTGAGGTCGCGAATGTCTCTGATTACATAAGTAGTGGTCAGCTTCCTCATGTTCTTCTATGTTAAGTGTCCCAGCCTCATATGCTAGAGTTGATTTTCTTCTTCTTTGGTGAGTAAACAGCTGTTTGTCTTGTCCTTATCAATCACATATGAATTTCCAGCTGTTCTCTTCCCGGCTGTAACAGTATTACCTTCTTTACTCTTTACTTGGCAACCTATTTTTGTGAATATCACTTTATGCTCTTCATTGCATAACTGGCTAATAGATGCTAGATTATATCTGAGTCTTTGAATATGCAGAACATCTTTCAGCTTTCCTTTTCCAATATTTAGTGACCCTTGACCACTGATTTTAAGTAAATCATTATTGCCAAACTTGACTCTGCCTTCTCTTGACTTGTTTAGCTTTGATAATTTACTCTTATCCCCTGTCATGTGTGAATCCACTGTTTATCCTTGTAGTCAGCCTTTAGTGTAATTTTAGTTATATTAGTCACCTCCCTTTTAACTTTATATTCCTTCTTTTGAACTAGCTGGAAGATAGCTTTTCCTTTTTCTCAGCTTTGACTGCACCGCTTGTTTTTACTGTGCCATCGAGTACCTTCTCTTACTCAGGGAGAAGTGTTATGCATCTCTTGGCATTATGGCCATCTTGCTCGCACCTTTCACACTGCTCCAAGTCTGCCAATACAATAAACTTGTTCTTTCAAACCACTAGTTTGAACTTCTACCAACATTCCTTGTTAATATGTCTTTACTTTTTACAGTATGTGCAAAAACTCACGACAGGTGTTCTCCTCTGAATTTTGTATTATCTCTCCCTATATGCAACATCGTATCTTCTCATGTTGGAGACGTATACTGGCCTTCTCCATTAGCATTTACTTGCCCTATGACCCCAAATTCCACAATAAAGACAGTAACCTTGAAACTACCTTTTCTTGGGTCTAATCATAGCTTGTTTTCTTTTATTCATTACTTGCTGTGTAGGCAAGGTTACTGGTTTCTTTACTTGTGAGGCTTTCATTTCAGCGACCTTTTTCTCTTTCTTTTGTTTAGCCATTGCCCTTGGCTGGCTGACTTTCTTTTCTTTTTGAGACATAGCAGTTATGCGCTGCTGCTCTTTAACCACAGACATCATTTTTGGCACTGGCTTTGTTTGATAACTGTCTTCTCTTTTTTCAGTTATCTTTTCTTGAGTTATAGGTTTCTCTTTCAAATTTTGTGGCAAAGTCTCATTCTTCTTTTATCTTGTAGAGCTTGTTTCTCCTACCACTTCAAATTGCTGTAAGTTCTCCTCACTCTTTTTGAGTTGTTGCTGAAGTCTCAGCAACTCTATCTCCATTTTTTCAATTGTTGAAGTTCTTGAGCCAAGCTTTATAGTAAGGTTTTCACATATTTTGATATGTTCTTCAAATCTTCTTTTCAAGTCAATTTTTCAGCCCTTATTTCATCCTTTTGACTTTTTGCTTCCTCATTCTTTGCATCAACTTGTTTTATATAGGCCTCCAACCTTCTTATGGTTCTGCTCCTTCTGATTATCTCCTTTGAAGCTGCTTCCAACTAAGCTTTAAGATCTAGTTTTTCTTCATCAACCTCCTCTTTCTCTTCAGAGGTTGAACTACCACCTTGAGCTGATGCCATAAAGGCATGCTCATTTGATGAGTTTTCATCTTCCTCCTCATTAGCTTCTTTTATCTGATTCACATAACTCTTGAATGAGTCTTGTTTCTTCTTCTGTGGGTTGGCAGTCTTCTTACTGGACATCTTTAATTTGAATGATGGTCTTCTCCATTTTGAATTCAGTTCATCATCACCATCCTTATCTTCATCATCAAGTTTCATTTTGCACTGAGAAGCAAAGTGTTCAGTTTGCCCACAACGATAACATCCTCATCTTGGATTGTCTTAATTTTCTGCATTTTGAGAGATTTATATCTCCTTGAAAATTTGAAGCTTGGCCTCCTTCATTTTGCCATCACATTCATAGACTTTCTGTAATCTGTCTCATATCTCCTTAGCAGATTTGCAGTCCATAACTTTAGCATATTCAACATCTGTCAATGCTGAAATGATGACTTTTAAGGCCTTCCCATTTATCTCAAACTACCTTAATTCCTCTAAATTTGGATCTTTACCTTTTTTTGGGGCCACAAAATCCTCCTGTATGGATTTCACCACGTTCATGCCCAAGGTTGCAAATGCCACCTGCATTCTCGCTTTTCACATATGATAGTTAGTTCCATTAAAGATTGGAACCTTCTTGCTCTAAGTAATGTTGGTGCTAGTACTGGCATTCATTTCTCATTATGCTGAACAAGTTAAAACTTTTGAAACCCTTCAAACTAGTACACTAAACTGTTAAGTTTTAAATTAGTGAACCTGTGCTCTGATACCAATTGAAGTTCCCAACTTCACCCTAGGATCTACTAGTCTGTGATACTGAGAGGCGAGTGAATCAATATTACACTCCTTAAAAACACACTCTTGTAATTTAAGCCAAAGCATTCTACTTATTTAAGACTCTAACTCTCATTAATACGCAGGTATGTGAACAACTTCAAACTCTTTTCAAAATCAAATTCTTTCTTAGATTTGACTAAGGTAGATCTATTGTTACCTACTAATCATAATAGTCCCCAATGTCACTTTTCAAACACCTTGCCTATTAGACAGATCGGATGTTCTTGATTATGTCTTCTTTAGGTTATGGGTTTGATGATACTTTAGCTGCATTCACAATTCAATTCAAAAAACAGAATGTAAATCAATGTAAGAACACAAGAGATTTACGTGGTTCCGTCAATGTGATGTATTCCACGGTGGTAGAGACTCTTCCTCTACCAAGACAATCCATTATACTTGAGAATACCAGTGTGGTACTCCCAATGTTCACAATGTAGTTACAATGAATGTCTTAATTCTCTATTTCTTTCACTATTGCAAATTCAAAGCAAGGATAATATTAGTATCACTTACTGTGTCTATCCCTCTTCTAACTTGTCTTGCCTTTATTGAATTAAATAAGCTGCTTCACTACCGCTTAGAAGTCCATCACAACACTTTTAACCTTTTTTGAAGAAATCTAGAAATACGCCGAATTTCTTCTCTAGGTTGTTTCACACAACTCCTATTTTCACTGTCTCACGGCTTTAAGGCTTGCACTCATGCTTCTAGTCTACCATTTCACGTCTCACGGCCTGCCTCCATGCTTTTGATCAGTCACACCGTTGCACGTTTTGGTCTCATGCTGTCGCACGTTCTGGTCCCATGCCAACATACAATTTGCTCTCACGTTTTAGATTTGCACCCGCTTCTTTGATTTTTGGATACCAGGTCTGGTCTCTCACCCCACGTTCCCAGATCTACTGTCTTCTTTGATTTCTTTTCTTACGGTGGTGCGTTTCTGGTTTGCTCTCTCGGTGGTTTGGTTTTCCACGTTTGCTCTCCTGGTTGTTTGTCTCTCTCTTACGGTGGTGGCTTTCTCTCTTACAATGGTGGCCTTCTCTCTCTTACGGTGGTGGCTCTTCATTTTCTCTCTCATCGTCCAGTCGTGTACCCCTTTCTCACCTTCCAGCTGTGTCGTCCATTTCTTTCTCACCGTCCAGCCATGTACCCCTGTTCTACCATCCATTTTTATTTGGCCGTCTCTTGTTTTCTCTCCTTTCCAACTAGTCGTGTTGTTTGCTCTTCATTCTGCTGTCCAGTCCCTTATTACCGTATCTGATTTTCTCTTTTTTCTACCGATGGTGTAGGGTTGTCGTGTGGTTTTACTTCCTTGCCCCTCCATGTAGCTTCAAATTACTCTCTTGCCCCTCCATATATCAAATTACAACCCATACAAAGCTGTGGGAACAACATAATGAAAATTGGTTTAACATTTCTTGGTGTTCCATTAATTATTAGTAATATGGTTTCTTGTGAGGCCAAAGATGTTGCTTTCTTAAGGTTAAAATTTAAAACCTCATACTAATTTGTATTTAGTTTATAATAATAAATCTGGATAGCTTATAGGGATACAATTTTTCCATAAAGACTAAACACTTTATGATTCATACTCACTCTTTGTTCGACAAACTAGATAGAAGTACAAATCAATGCATTCACACAAAGATTTGTCCAAAGTCATAGTCATTAAATAAATGAAAACTAGAGAAAAAAGCTTCATATTTGATTCCTATTATCACTTATTATACATTTTTTGATGATTCAAAATGCTTCTTTCATAGATGCTATAAAGTAGTAGATCTAGGTATTTTAGATTTGAAGATTTTCTTATCCACTATACCTAAACGATTTCCTTTTTAACATAGAGGATTTCTTCTTTCATGTTTTTAGCCAATCCAAGTTGGAGTAAATGATTATTCACCCTATTATACCAATCCTTGGGTATTTGTTTAAGCTTATAAAAGGCCCTTTTTAAAAACATACACCTTATTTTCTCAAGCTTAATAAAGCCTTATGATTGCTCAATAAAGATCTCTTTTTGTAAGATGCTATTTAGAAAAGCAAACTTAGCATTCATTTAATAAACCAAATAATATTTATAAGCTACCGAAACCAAGAGAAAGTTTATGGTATCCAATTTGATTATTGGGGCAAAAGTATTTATGTAGTTAATCCCTTATTGTTGAGAGAATCTTGTAGCAACCAACTTAACCTTGAATTTATGTAATATTCCATCTGCATTGTGTTTAGGTCTATATATCCGTTTGACTCCTATAACCTTTTTGTTTTTAACAGGTATAGAACCAAAATCCAAGTATTGTTTTTCTCTATTACATTAATCTCCTCTTCATGGTAGTTCTTTAGCTTAGAATGTTTACAACTTCTTTATAATTGCTTAGTTCTAAGTATGCCTTATTGCATCTTCCATATACATCAATAAGCAATATAGGGCCCTTAATAAGAGGACTATTAATACTTTGTTCCTTTGATGAATCAAAACCTTGCACAAAGGAGATTGTGAGTTTAATGTATGACTACAATTATGGTTGACAAAGATTTTGTGTTCATCCCATTTTTTAGTTTTGTCAAATTTAAGATCTTTACTAATAGAAATCTTTGTTATGATAAAATCATATACCTTACAAGTATTAAGTGTATTTATATAACCAACAAATATTAATATAAAAGCTATAATATCTAGATTATCTCTTTTACTTTAAGGTATATAAGTGTAGTATAAACTTTCAAATACTTTAAGATATACAAAAGATAATTTGACACCAAACCAAGACTCATATGGTGAAAAGTTAATAAGATTTTTGGTAAACAACTTGTTCAACAAGTAAATTGATGTAACAATTACCTTAAACTAAAATTGCTTTGGAAGTCCTTTTTTCTACCAAAAGGCATCTAGTTATATCTATAATACATTTATTTTTTTTCTCACTCACCTCATTTTCTTAACATAAATAAGGCATAGTGAGTGATTATTGTATGCTTGCAACATTACAAATTTGTTTAAATATTTTAAATATATATTTTAAGCCATTATAAGACCTGATAATCCCTTAATCACATAACTTAATTATTTTTTAATATAGGTTTTATATTTTTGAAAGATTGTTGGCTCCTTAGTTTTTTACATAAGGAAAAAGATCCAAGTGTGTCTAGTAAAATCATCAACAAAATAATATTAGTATTTTCTCTTGTTTAGAGATTTAGATTTCATAGAACCACAAAAGTCACTGTGAGTTAGTTACAACATCTCTTTTACTTTAAAAGGCATACTAGTTGGGAATAACAAGCTAAATAGTTTACCAAGTTGACATGTATAACAGGTGGTCTTAAAATTAGCAATTGTAGGCATATCATGAACCAAGTTCTTTTTTTTTTTTTTTTTTTTTTGCATTTTTTAAAGGCCTACGTTATGGTATTGAACAAGCCTCTTGTGCTAAAGCACAAAATCCTATGTTGCAACACTTAATGCAAAGTGATGCACCACGTTGGCCTTTAGAAGAAAGACTTTCCTTTCATGGTTACTTTAACTAGTTAAGTACTTTTTGATTTGTAAATGCACAACCTTTGTTTCAAAGATTAAGTTATATCTTTTCTTAAGCATTTGACCCTCACTTAACAGATTGTAATCGACTTCAGTGACAACTTAGTGGGCCGTTTTGCTTGCTACATATTTTATAGGCCGTTCGATAGTCGCTAAAATTACAATGTACACTTACGCACCCATAATTAGACCCAGCCCTTTTGAGGTGGGGGCTTTAGGGGGTGGGAGAAGAGGATTTGACTATTGGGCAGATAAAAAATTTTAAGCCTGCCAAAGTTGTTTTCTTCTGCAGACCGAAAAATAAGTTTGCCTTGCAAGTAACCACATGGATATCTACTATCAAGAGGCCTCGTTTAACCATTTACAGCTAATGCATGTTCATTGCAAAGTATCCACGAAAGCAGATTAGGAGCAAGAGAACGTCAATTAAGAGGCAAGGCATTCCAAAAATGCCAGAAACTCACAAGCCCATATCCAAATAAAATCAAGTCAAATTGCTCGTAGGAGAAGCAACCCCAGATGACCAAAACGACCCCAATGTACTTACTGGAAAAGTCACTGTTCAAAACTCGCCCAATGAGGCAATTGCCATTCAGAGAATATTCAAATGGGCAACGAGATCATTTCGTTTATCGATAGTGCCAAGCTAGCCTTCCATGGCCAATAAAATTTTGGAGCTCTGGAATGAAGAAAATATCTCACGACCTGAACGTTGGTTCTAAACTGAACAACTGCTGGCAAAAGAGGCTGGGAGAAAAATCACCATTAACGATTACAATGGGCCAATGCCACAGAGAAGCAATAGATGAATCTTTCCCAAAAGCCGGATAAGGGTACGATGAACAGCAACGTCTCAACAGCAAGAAATTACAGAAACAAAATACAATCAAATGTAAGATTGAAGACCCGCTGTATGTCTCCGTCTATCAACTGATGAACATGCTTGGCACAGAATTGCCTCGTTTCAAAACCAGAGCTATATCACCCAAAATACAAACAAATGTTCTTACATTGCATCTGCACTGCTAAATGCGGATTCCAGGCCTGAAATTGCCTGGCAAAAAATTGATATCTAGAGCTAACCTATCTTTGAAGAGAGAAATGAAAGCATGAAAATTTGTGATACTAAATACTGACAGCAAATTTTGTGATGTTTATTTTGAAGGTTTTAGCACAGGTTGGGTTCCTTGGAAGACCCAGAAGTTCCATCAATGCCTAGGTTTCCATCTCCATCTTCCACTGCCTCCTCTGTCTTCTCTTGCTTGCCCTCAGACACATGGCCATTAATTGCCTGCTGTAGAGGAGTAGGTGTGGAAGGCTCAAGCAGAAAAGGGCCCACCGTAATCCATGGATGACTAAGCAACTGTCCTGCAGTTGGTCTCCTATCAGGCACAAAATCAAGTGTTGGAACAAGGAAGCCAGACAAGTCATTAGCATCTTGCTCACTGAATTTATACTTCTCCACAAGCACTTTATTAAGAGGCCAAAATCGCAATTTTCGGATATGCCTCAAACCTCCATTTCTATTGAAAAAGTTCCTGGAGTAGCGGCCACCTAATGCGATCTGAGAAAATTATTTAGAGAGAAATGTCAAAGCAAGCACAAAATCCATATATTGATTAATTTTAACCTTAGAAACAAGCTGTTGGTTCTATCAAAATGTCTCTGTCAAATAATAATACACAAACACTGGAGTTGTCTTTTCTATTTTAAATCAACATAACAGATGACCATTCTCACCTTACGTGAAATCATGCCAAGAAGCTCCATCATCAATGCCAAGTGATCCTGTCATTGCACATTTAGGAAGTAAGACAGTCTTTCTTGCAAGGAAAAAAAAAAAACATTTTGTTATCCATGACCTAGAAGAAAATGTATGCAATCTACTGATGATGTGCCTGATTTTCCTTTGCTAGATACTGATGAATTACACCAAAGAGGGGGGAAAATCCCATACTACTAACAGCACAACAAATAAAACCCATTCACTAAAGTCACTGGCCACTACTAATTGGCATCCATTTGTCACAACAAAGTCACTAAATGGCATAGCAGCAAAAACATAAGATGAAAACAAAGATGGTATTTAAATGGTGTGCACATGCCTCATCTCTATCATAGTTGTCACCACTGTGAGGATCAAAAAGGACATCACCAGTGGCTAGCTCAAAGCAAATACAAGCAAAAGACCATAAATCAGCTGAAGTGGAGTATTTTGCTCCAAGAATAGCCTCTGGACACCTATACTGTCTGGTCTGGATATCACTGGTGAACTGTTTGTATGTCCAACATGCATTTCCAAAATCAACCAATTTGCACTTTAGGTCAACAGCAGCCAACAGCTTTTGCCTTGTGGAATGGCTCCCCTTTCTATGACCACGCTTTTCTTGGCAAGCATGACTTTTTACCAATTCGTCAGAATTACTTGACTCTTTAACAGGATTTTCATTTGACACTGTAACAGCACTAGAATCTGGAGGAATATGGGCTTCAGAACCAGCCCCATTTTCCTTGGAAGCTTCTTCCAGGGAACAATTCTGAGTTGCCTTCTTAGCCTTCTTTTGCATTTTCTTCTTCTGATTCTTAGTCAAATTACAATTTAAACTCTTACTTTCTTTAGGAGCACCAGATTCAGCCACAATTTTACTCTTGCTGACTGGGAGAATAGGAGTGCCTGATTTTATGGGATCTTTAGAGGGATCAATCATTGACAAAAGCAAAATATTCTCCGGCTTCAAATCAGTATGAATAATAGAGAGTTTCTGATGCAAATAATCCAATCCCAATAGAATATTTAAACATATTTCTTTGACCATGTGTAGAGGAACCCCTTGATAGTCACTGTACTTAATAAGAGTCAAAAGATTATCACCCAAGTACTCAAAAACCATACAAACATGCTGTCCATTTGGCCCCAAATGCTTAAAATGATCCAAAAGCTTGACAACACATTTTTTACCATCTGGATCTCCTTCAGCAACCTGCTTCAGGATCTTTATCTCATCCATTGCTGCTTCAGTATAGTGCCAAGCACTCTTTTGAACTTTCAAAGCTACATGACACTATAAACAATGAAATTCTCATGTCATTAAAGAACTGAACAATTCAAAAAATAGTTAACACATGATTGAGTATTTCACATGAGAACAGGAAAAATTACTGGCATAAATCACTTCACAACCTAAATGTCGTTGAACTAATAAGCAAATAAAAACAACTAATGCGGGAAATATCAGCATTGGTAAAAAAGAAAAACAATAAATAGAAGTCCAATATAAATCTCAAACTGCAAAATCCACTTTATCTTTTCTGTTCTTTTCGTTTTCCTTTTTCCTTTTTCTCAGAGTATGAACCTTAGAAACTGATGCCTCAGACCATACTGCATTTGCCTGTATCATTCACAAGGTCTCTAGTAGTTTTAGCCAACCAAGGAAACAAATTGCAATCACCAGCCAGCATCATTTCTTTCTTCTCCTTTGTTCTATGAACTATATACACCGCAAACTCAGATTTTACTCAACCGAAACACCCTGTCTCCTCTCCGTTGCAATAAACAAGATAACACAACAGAAATTATATTCATTCACAACCCAACACTGTCTACGAGGAAAACAATTACTTCCTGTTTTAAATAAAGTCCTCCTTTCCTAAACTCCCACTCGGCGCCCAAATATGAATTTTCGTTTTCCTCTAAGAAAATCATAAACAACACAGATATTCACAATTTTTTATCAATTCCACCCCCCCCCCGCGAAAACATTCTCACAAACCAAACGAACATTTTCATGTAATTGAAGCAAAAAGATAGGGCAAATGAAGAAAAAGAACGCCCTAAAAGGAAATAAAACACGAAATACCAATTTCTGTTTATCCCAAGCGAGCCAAACAGTAGAGAAATGACCCCAACCAAGCTTGCACTGCACCACATAACGTTCATTCTTGAATGTGTCCCCGACCTGAACAGCATGGTATCCTCCTCTCTTGTAATCCTGGGTTCCCTCGTCCTCTGACGTGTAATCAATAGACTCGCCACCGCCGCTCCGATCCTCTTCCGCCATTGAAGCACCAAAAAGAACCAAACTTTACGACTAAATGGGGTACTATAATTGACGAATTTTGATTGAATTTTAGGTTTTCTCAATTGAACCTAAGAAAAACAGCCCAAAAGGAAACGTTATGTAGCTGAAAAACAGCCAGTTAAAGAAAGATGGAAAATTGGGTATTGAAGCAAATGCGATTTTGATGGATTTGAAAGAGAGATTGGCGTTTCTAGCAGGAGGAAACAAGGAATGGGGCGATTAGCACTGGTACAAGAAGCGAGGATTGGGGTTTATGAGCGTTGCTGAATCCTTCTTGCCCAGAAATTGAAGAAACGACCTTTTATGGTGGGTCCTCAATTTCCCATTACATCTTAAATTTGTAAAAATATTAATCAATGATTAATATTTTTTTTTCTTCAATCAAATTTATTTAGGAACCAGTCTAATTGACCCTGCTAAATAAACAACATCAGAGTTAACATTGATAATTCGAGTCTAATATAATGTTGAATGATTAGCTATTAAAAATATTCATAAATAAGTATAAGAGTCCATCATAATGTATGAGTTAATTATAAAATAATAAATTATTTTTTTTATAAATCTATTTTTTTTCTTTCTTTTTCTTTTAACTATTTTATCTTATCTTATTTTTTATTCTCTTTTCATTTTCTTGTTTGTACCATTATATTATTACCAAGGTATTGATTCAATGACCAATTTCACTTTACTTTGATTAAAAAGAAAGTGACGTTAATGGTAAAAAACATTTAGCTTAAAACCACTGAAAATAAGTCAAGGAAATACGATTAATAGTTACAAAAGTTATTAGACAAGCTTAAGCACGATAGAGCCATTACCTTTAAAAATGGATAGTTTTCATATGGAATTACAGTGCCCTTATTGCAAATTACTCAAACAAAGGATTAGCTTGCATTCAAAAATTCAATCAACTTTAAAGCAAATTAAGAAAATGATTTAAAGGATTATGAAAACCCAATTAACCTAAGGAAAAGGAAGCAATTAAAGAAACCTTATTCCTAGGTTCTACTTGGGGTATTTTGCTATCATAAAAAATCTAATAAAGTGAAAGCAACTTAAAAGGTACCTAATTTACCTTCTATAGCCACACTCTAGCCTTAAAGTTGATGAAAATTAAATTATAGTGTTTTGAAGAGGATAACCCATAAGGCCTAATTGCATATTTTTAATCCTCAATTGATCTTCATAAGTTTGTTATGGTAATAATGGTACAAGAGTGATAGGTTTCTCATTTATTACAAAGGAATATTGATTCTTGATCATGCATAACTCACTTGTCAAATTGTCATGGTCTTCTTAATAGAATATAACCCGTATGCATAGGTACAATATCACATAAAACTTCATCATGGTACCTTCTAATAGAAAATGATACAAGCATTTGCTTATTTACCTTAACTTCACCACTTCCATTCAACCACTGAAGTTTATATGGTATAGGATGTTTCATAGTAGGTAAATTCAGCTTTTCAACCATAGTTATACTAGCAACATTAGTGCAACTCCCATCATCAATAATCATACTACATACCTTATCTTTAATGAAACACCTTGTCTAAAAGATGTTATTTCGTTGCACTTTATTTTCTTCCTTTACTTGTATATTCAATGCTTGAGTTGTAACGAGAGCTACTCCGTTAACCATATACTCCTCTCCATCACTTTTACCCTCTAATGATGGCATAGAATCATCATCTAATTCATTGTCAGTTTCAACATCACCATTACTTCTTAAGATCATTGCATGCTTATTTAAACATTGAGATGCAATGTGACCCCTGCCCAAATACTTAAAACATTTAACATCTTTATTTCTACTTAATAGGGGTTAAAAATTACCTATTTCTTTGATAGAACTCACATTCTTGTGCTTAGGTAGCTCGACTTTAGACTTGTAATTGGTCATCTTGTTCCTTTTACTCTAACTTGGCTTTCAAAATAAGGTAGAACCCGAATTCTGCCTAAACTGTGTAAAGCCCTTTTACTTAAGTTGTCTTTCAACTTTCATTATCATATGCATCATATCTTTTAATTTCACATAGTGTTATAATTCAACCATATTTATTATATCCCTATTTAGCCTTTACAGAAATCGAGTCATGATTACCTCTCTATCTTCTTCTACATTTGCCATAATCATGGTAATCTTGGGTATAACCTAGAAGACAAACTTGGGTAACAAAATAGGAAAATTAATGGAAGAATTAGAGTTGAACAAGAAAACTTTATTATTATTATGGCCAATATGACCAAACTATTAACCTTATCAATAACTTAAATTTGATGTTCTCTTTATTTTGTTCTTCTTCCTTCTTTTTTCTTTTTTTGTTTTCTTTTTTTTTTCTTTTAACACAAAACAACAATTGGAATTGAAATTAACACATTTATAAGCCTAAACAAACAAGCAAAGAGAGAAGGATTGCATACAAACAGATTTTTGCATTTGAGTGGTAATGCACATAATAGCCAAACTAAACAGAAATAAATAAATCACAAGGTAAACGATTAAAGAGTGAGTGGATTCCACCTGATTTAGAACTAGGTTCTAATACCAATTGATACAGAAAACCTTAAAAAGATGTGGCTTAGGGACTTAATGCACACAAGGAATCAAAGAACAATTAGGAAAGCTAAATCAGAGTTTAATAACACAAACCCTAGACCTATTATTTGAAAGAACATGAACCTAGGGTATTTAAGAAGGATATGGACGCCATACTCTAGAAAAGAAAAGAATTGGGAGTGTTGAGTCTATTGGAATGCAACAAGAAGAAGTGCCTTTTAGTAAGTTCTTTAATCCTCAAAAAACCGAGGGAGAAAAACCCTTGCTTTCTATTTCATTCAAAGTTGTCTGATTTTCTAGAGCTTATAAGGGGTGTCTATTTATAGGCTAAGATAGTAATTTTAAAAAGGCATGAATTCCTATTTAGGATAAATATTTATTTTAGAGGAATTCCTAATTATGAATAAATTCCAACACAAACAATAAACTCTTATTTAAGAGTGAATGGTATTACTTAATCTAACCCATTAAGTATTTTAATTATATTAATTAGGTCTAGACTCTTTGTCAAACTTGAATTTGCACCATTTGAAACTTGGTTAGCTTGAATGTCTTTAATTAGCCCATTTAGTACTTCTTTAATCTTTTGGCTTTATCTCGTGTTATTAGACCTTTTAGAATGTATAATGGTCCTTTTGCATCCATTGAAACTTTAGCTCATGTTATTAGGCCTTCTGAAATGTGCGATGGACCTCTATTCCAACAGTACCTATGACCTTTTTCTCTTCAAAAAAGTTATAGCAATCAAAAACCAATTCAACCTTCTTCTTCCATTTTAGGTATGCATCAAGATCATTCTTTCCTTGGAATGAAGGAATTGTCATTTTAATACTGCCCAAATTATGGTCATAGGTGCCTTGCCTCCCAAATTATCTTCGATCCCTTTTATTCTTAACAATTTTAACCATAGTAGTTTAATCGTTAAATTCATTATCTTTTACATCATCTTCATGGTCAAAGGCATGTCTCAACTACCTTCACAACTTTGCTATTGTATTAGCTTGCTCTTAAATCCTTTCTCTCTTACATCATCAAATCTAGTATTTATGCACTTAACTTATTGTTGCATAACTTTGATCATAAAGGACACATCATCAGCTCCCTCTTGAGCTACACCTTTGCCTTTGGACGTCATAATATTACTTCTACACAAAATAATTAGGATACCTTATAGAACACTCCCTCACGTGTGTCACTCAAAAATGGTTTCACTCAAAAATGGTGTCACATTTTCTCATATTTACACTCTTTATAGCTTTTTCTTTATATGAACTTTTACTTTTACCTTTTACCACTCAGATTTCCCCTTTCAGCTCTATAAAGAACTAAACAATGTAAATCAAGGGTATTGATTTTTAGCAGAATAAGATAAATGACGTAGAATTGAACAAATTAGAAAATAAGGAATCAAAAACGAAAAAGGATATCAAGGCAAATGAATTTAATGACTAAACTCACAAAAATTAGGATAGGGGTAGTACAACCTAGAGGAAAAACTTGAGTAAATAAAAAGGAAAATAGATGATAAAATTAGAGTTGAGTAAGAAAAACTTTTTTATTATTGTGGCCAATATAACCAAACTGTTAAACTTATCAATAACTTGAATTTGATGTTCTTTTTTTTTGTTCTTTTTTTTTTCTCAACACAAAACAATAGTAAAATACTTAGATACAACAATTGGAATTGAAATTAATACATTCACGAGCTTAAACAAACAAAAAAATAGAGAAGGATTGCAAACAAATATATTTGTGCATTTGAATGGTAATGCACATAATAAACAAATTAAACAGAAATAAATAAATCACATGGTAAAAAATTGAAGAGTGAGTCGATTCAACCTAATTTAGAACCCAACTCTAATACCAACTGATGCAAAAAATCCCAAAAAAATGTGGCTTAGGGACCTAACACACACAAGGAATCAAAAAACAACTAGGAAAGCTACACCAAAGTTTAATAACATAAACCTTAGACCCATTATTTGAAGGAACACAAACCTAGGGTAGTTAAGAAGGATATGGATGTCACACTCTAAAAAAGAAAGAAATTGGGAATGATAAGTCGATTGGAATGCCACAAGAAGAAATATCTCTTAATAAGTTCTTTAGTTCTCAAAAGAACTGAGGGAGAAAAGCTTTTACTTTTTATTTCACTCAAAGTTGTTATCTTTTAGAACTTACAAGAGGTGCTTATTTATAAGCTAAGTATCAATCCTAAAAAGTATAAATTCCTACTTAGGACAAATCCTTATTTTGTAGGAATTCCTAACTATGGATAAATTCCAATATAACAATAAACTTCTATTTAGGAGTGAATGCTCTTACTTAATTTGACCAATTAAGTATTCCAATTATATTAATTAGGCTTAGACTCTTTGTCAAACTTGAATTCACACCACTTGAATCTTGGTTAGCTTGAATGTCCTTAATTAGCCCATTTAGTGCTTCTTTAATCTTTTTGGCTTTAGTTCATGTTATTAGATCTTCTAAAATATGCGACGGACCTCTTGCATCCATTGAAGTTCTAGCTCGCATTATTGGGCCTTCTGGAATGTGCAATGGACCTTTTGCATCAATTGAAGCTCTAGCTCATGTTATTGGGCCTTCTGAAATGTGCAATGGACCTATTGCATCCATTGATACCTTCTACCCTCATCTCTATGACTCTCATCATTCTCCGTCTCCTCAAAAGGATTCATCCTTGAATTAATAACCCACAAGGGTGGCTTTAGATGTGCAATTACTTCTTTTATATGTATGAGATTGTATATGAATATAAATTGAAGATAGTGGTAATGTATGTTGATGATGAGGAGGATATATAGTTTCAAGAATTGATATCAACAAAGCTTATGGGCATATAGGTTGTATTTTAGACAAATTTGTGCCATTAATTTAGGAATCCTTCTTTATCATACATAATCAAAGAAATGTATAAGTTATGGTAGACAAGAATGGTGTATAATTATTAGGAGTAGTTTATCAAACTTATTATGGGAAGCAATTCACCCTTGAATGAGTCTTTCTTCATCGTCAGCTTTCTTAGTGGGTCAAGTAACAAGATTCAACCTATTATAAAAATAATGAAGTTGAATATGCTTGAGTAAGTGTATGAGATTGCATCCCTACAAAAAGTGGCAATAAAGGTGATAACAAAAAAGAACATATTAATGAGAATCATTGCTTATACGACATTAGCAACCCTAATAACAATTAGGTCAATTATTAATGCTTAAAATTAGATGAGTACTAATTTAGAATGGTAATCATAAGAAGAAGTCAAATGATTAGGGAATTGATTTTCATGCAAAAAGAAATATATGTATAAGCATCAATGTAATAAAGACAACTTCATCTGATTAAGGGGTAAGATGAACAAAAGCCAAATAAGTGACCATGGAAAAATAACTAATAGCTAAGTCATTTGAGGTAAGCTTTGATGAAATTTTAATTAATATAATTAATAACAATCCAGGTCATAATACGTTTAAATTATTATGATATGTGGGGTAAAGGCAATTAATGATACTTATCAATATTGATAACACTCACAAATTCCTAAATGTTTAATTATCATAGTCTTTTGATTACAAAATTCAAATCACCATGCCAATGATGGTAACAATGGCTAACAAAGACATAAGTACCTATATAGGGAAGTGTCCATTTATTCACATAAAGGATGTAGAGTTATACATTCATGATAAAGGTCTAAATAATTTTATTAGGTAAGTGTGATGTTAAGCTTAGGGTGGATTAAATGAAACTATATAACTCATTTTTCCTAAGCTATAAATTTATTACTTTATCCTTTTAATGGTAGGATGGCTTATATTAATGTGTCAATCCTAACAAAATCAAGTCCATGATAGTGTCTAAAAAAAATTGAAGATTTTATTTATAAGTGTAGCCCAAGTGTTTAAGCCCATTTTCTAAAATTTATCATAGCACTAATATAAGCATAGATTTCAACAAAATTTCAAACGTTTATACTTGAATTTAATTATGTCTTTAAGGAATCATACTCCTTGTTGCCGATCAAAAAGCATAACCATAAAATTTCATTGATGGTTGGTACTTCACTAGTGAATATCTCAACCTTACAAATACCTTTATCACCTAAAATAAAAAATCAAAAAATAAGTATAAGAGATACTCGATTCCTAATTAATCAAAAATATTAACAACTTATTTACTTTGTAACTATTATTGGTAGGAAAAAAGGATAGTTCATGGTATTTTTATGTTTAAAGTTCCCAATTTTTCCCTAAAATCTACTAGTTTGTGATACTGAGAGGGGGAATGAATCAGTATCACCACAATTTGTAATTCACAAGTAAGTGAACAACTTCAACCTCTTTTTAAAAGCAAACTCTTTCTCAGACTCAATTAAGGTAGATCTATTGTTACATACTAATCACAATAGTACCCAAAGTCACATTGCCTAATAGACAATTCGGATGTTCTTGTTTAGGTCTTCGTTAAGTTATGGGTTGGCTGATACTTTAGTTATGTTCATAACTAAATTCAAAACATAGAATGTAAAGTAAATTAATGACACACGAGATTTACTTGGTTCCGTCAACGTGATGTACATCCATAATGGTAGGGACTCTCCCTTATCGAGATTATCTACTATACTTGAGAATTCCAGTTACAATAGATGTCTTAATCCTTTGCTCCTTTCACTATTATAATTACTAAGCAAGTACAATATAAAGAGTGTCACTTACTGTGTCTACCCTTCTTCTACCTTATCTTGCTTTTGTTGAATTGAAAGGCTGCTCCACTAGCACTTAGAAGTTCACCGTAACACTCTTTAACTTCTCTTAAAGAAATATGGAAATACGTTGAGTTCTTTCAATGCTTCACCGAATTTCTTTTTTACATTATTTCACACAACTCCTGCTTTCACCGTATCATGGTCTCACTCGTCTCAAATTTTCTCCCTTTTCTGCTAGTCATTGTTCACCGGCTGTCCACCCTCTATTCTAGCTGTTAGGTTTCTCTTTCTTTCCACCAGTGGTGTGCTTTGCCATGCTTACTTAGTTGGTCATCGAGTTCCTTTTTCTTTCCTTCTCATCGACTCCTCTATTTTGGCTATCAGGTTTCTTTTTCTCTCCTTCCTATCAACTCCTTTATTCTGGCCATCAAGTTTCTTTCTCTCTCTCTCACTCCTATTCTACCGATGGTGGTCTACTTTTCTTTTTGGTATCGTGTTTTGGGCATGTCGATGGTGTGCTAGTTTTCTCTCCTATCTTCGACGATAACTTGTTCCAACGACTGCTCCTTTTCTCCCTTTTCTCTCCTTCGTCTGACAGCTTTTCTCTCTCTTCCATGTGTTTTCTCTCTCTTCATCCGACGACTTCATTATACGACTTTGATTTCTCTCTCTTACCGCTGGATTTCTCCACTTTGCCCAATTTCCATTTTCTCCTTCTTTTGATGACGACTACGATTTCCTCAATTGCCGACCTCATCTTTTCTATTTTGTCGTCCCCTATTCTGCCATTCTTTTGCCGTTGGTGTGCTTTAGCTATATGTTGTGCTTTTCTGTTTTCTCTATTTCGTTGTCCACACATTTTTTTTTATTTTGCTATGTATTCAATTATGTTGGTCTTACCTAATTTTATTTTCCAAGGTCTTTATATACTCTATTCTATAAAACCCTAATAGGGCTTACTTGTGACAAATTTACTGTTTTACCCTTTCATATGACTTTTACCTTCTTGTCCTTCTATGTGGCTTTACTTTCTTGCACATTGATAACAATTACAACCCATACAAGGCTGTAGGAACAACAATCTCCCCTTTTGTAATTGTTGGCAACACTCATAACAAAAGACATTATGCAGCAGTTTCAACTCCCCCTAAATATGCTCTCTCCCTTTCTTAATAGCTTTCCCTACATTTTCCCTTCTCTCCCCTTTTTCTAACCAATTACAAATATGAAAAACTTATAAAGTAGAGATGGAGGATTTGCTTGCTTTTTAGGCTTGAGGAGACATTCGCACAAACAGACTCATTCTATACTTTTTAAACAACTTTGTGGACAGAGATTTAGTTAGATCTTGTGTAAGCTCTTCAACAGATTTAGGTTTAACTTGTGAGAGTTAAGTAGTAGCTATATATATACTAGCCTTTTCCACTAGCAGTTACTCGCTTTATGACCCCAGACTACACAATAAAGGCAATGACCTTGAAACTGCCTCTTCTTAGATTTGATCATAGCTTGTCTTCTTCTATTCATCACTTGCTGTGTAGGCAACGTAGTTGGCTTCTTTACTTGTGTGACTTTCATTTTAGCCACCTTCTTCTCCTTCTTCTGCTTCTTCTGTTCAGCCATAGCCCTTTGCTAGCTGACTTTCTTTTCTTTCTTCTTGTTTGCCACCCTAGGATGCTTCTTCAAATCTTCTTTATTCTCAACTATTTTCTTCTGAGTCACAACCTTCTCTTTCAATTTCTGTAGCACATTCTTATTTTCTTTAGCCAATGTAGCTTCAAATTGCTGCACTTTCTCTACATTCTTCTCTCATTTTTCAGAACTTGTTTCTCTTATCATTTTAAGCTTTTGCAAGTTCTCTTTGCTACTTTTGAGTTATTGAAGTCTCAGCAACTCTTTCTCCATTTCTTCAATTTTTGAAGCCTTTAAGCCAAGCTCTACTATAAGGTCTTCACATATTTTGATTTGTTCTTCAAATTTTCTCTTCAAGTCAATATATTCAGCCCTTATTTCATCCTTTTGACTTTCAACTTCCTTAGAATTTGCTTCAACTTGTTTTATAAAGGCCTTTAACCTTCTTCTGGTTCTACCCCTTCTAATTATCTCCTTTGAAGCTGCTTCCAACTCAGCTTCAAGATCTGGCTCCTCTTTATCAACCTCTTTTTTGTCTTCAGAGGTTGAACTACCACTTTGAGCTAATGCCATAAAGGCATGCTCATTTGATGATTCTTTATCTTCCTCTTTATCAGCTTCTTTTGTCTCACTCACATAACTCTTGAATGAGCTTCTCTTCTTTTTCTGTGGGTTGGCAGTTTTCTTATTGAACTTCTTTGAATTGAGTGATGATTTTCTCCATTTTGAATTTTGCTCATCATCACCATCCTTATCTTCATCATCAAATTTCACTTTGCATTGAGAAGTAAAGTGTCCAGTCTGCCTATACCGATAACATCTCAAGGACAACTGTCCTTTTCCCTTCTTAGACCCCTTTTTCAATTTCCTTTTGAAGTAAGCCAACACTTCACCTTTACTTTCTTCCTCCTCATCATCATCATCCATACTGGATGATTCTTCTTCTTCTTTTACCTTCAAGTGCTTAATAGCTTTGAAAGTTGCCTCCTTCGATACCTTTATTATTACAAAGTTTCAGCTAACTTTATCATCATCTCATATGCAATAAGATTGCACTAAAGATCATGCAGAGACATAAAATTGAGATCTTTACTCTCTTTTATGACTACTACCTTTGAGTCAAACTTCTCAGGCAAAATTCTCAAAATTTTCTTCACAATCGATGAGTCCTCTTGTTCTTCCCATGACTTCTCAGGTCATTTACACCATCAATAACACTAGTAAAGAACTCTTGAACTATCTCATTATTCTGCATTCTAAGAGATTCATATCTCTCCTTAAACACTTGAAGCTTAGCCTCCTTTATTCTGCCATCACCTTCATAGACTTTTTGCAATCTGTCCCATATCTCCTTGGCAGATTTGTAGTCCATAACTTTAGCATACTCAGCATCTGTCAATGCTGAAATGATGAAGTTTAAGGCCTTCCCATTTATCTCAAACTGCCTTAACTCTTCTTGGGTTAAGTCATTACTTTCTTTTGGAGCCACAAAACCCTCCTGTATGCATTTCACCACGTTCATGCCCATGGTTGCAAATATCACTTGCATTTTTGCTCTCTACATATGGTAGTTGGTTCCATTAAAGATTAGAACCTTTTTGCTATTAGTGGTGCTAGTACTGGTACCGGCTTCCATTTCTTTGTATGCTGAACAAGTCAAACTTCTATATCCCTTCAAACTAGTTCACCAAGCTGTTAAGTTTCAAACTGGTGAACCTGTGCTCTGATACTAATTGAAGTTCCCGACTTCTTCCAAGGATCTATTAGTTTATGATACTGAGAGGGGGGTGAATCAGTATCACCATAATTCGCAATTCACAGGTAAGTGAACAACTTCAACCTCTTCTTAAAAATGAACTCTTTCTCAAACTTGACTAAGGTAGATATATTCCTACCTACTAATCATAATAGTTCCCAAAGTCCCCATTCAAACACCTAGCCTAATAGACAATTCAGATATTCTTGTTTAGGTCTTCATTAGGTTATGAGTTAGCTGATACTTTAGTTGCGTTCATAACTTAATTCAAAATACAGAACGTAAATCAAATTAAGGACACACGAGATTTACATGGTTCTGTTAACGTGACATATATCTACGGTGGTAGGGACTCTCCCTTACCGAGACTATCCACTATACTTGAGAATTTCAGTTACAATGGATGTCTTAATCCTATGTTCCTTTCACTATTACAATTACTAAGCAAGTATAATACAAAGAGTGTCACTTACTGTATTTACCCTTCTTTTAACTTGTCTTACCTCTGTTGAATTGAAAGGCTGCTCTACTACTGCTTAGAAGTTTGCTGTAATGCTCTCTAACCTCTCTTGAAGAAATCTAGAAATATCTTTCAGCTTTCCTCTTCTAATGTTTACTAACCCCTAACCACTGATGTTGAGTGAATCATTATTGTCAAACTTGACTCTGCCTTCTCTTGACTTGTTCAGATTTAAAAATTTACTCTTTCCAAATTTGCTCCACTGCCACTTAGAAGTTCACTGCAACACTCTTTAACCTTTTTTGAAGAAATCTAGTAATACGTTGAGTTCTTTCAATACTTTGCCAAATTTTTTCTCTACATTGTTTCACATAACTCCTGCTTTCACCGTCTCACTGTCTCACCTATCTCCTATTTCATGATCTCATTGTCTCACGGCTCGCCTCACGTTTCTGGTTTGATGTTACACATCTCACACACGTTTCTGGCTTGCACACCTTGCTGGTCACACGCCTCATGTATGTTTCGGTTTGCCCTTGTCCGTATCACACCTCCTTTGGTCGTATCAAATTTTCTCCCTTTTCTGTTGGTCACTGTTCATTGGTCATCCACCCTTATCGATTTCTAGTTTTCTTTCGATTGATGGTTTGTTTTTCTTCATCTGTTTCACAACTCTCTCCTTGTCGTGTCATTTGTTTGTCTCACTCCGTTACAAATCTGCTATCTGCTCTTCTGGTGGTGTCTTTCTTTTCATCGTTCTTTCTCTTGATTCTGCTATGTTGTCTCTTCGCTAACTGCTGGTGTACCGATGGTGTGCCAATCCTCACGGGTGTCTCACTGTTGCCGTCACATGATTTTCTCTTGTCGTGTAGGATTTTTCTCTTTTGCAACCCCTATTCTACTGTGGCCGTCTCGGATTTTCTTTTTGTTATTACCGACCACTCTTATTTCCGATGATTGCTTCATCCAACGACTACTTTGTTTTCTCTCTCTTCCCTTCAATGGCTTCCTCTCTTACCGTGTAGCAGTGTCGACCTGTTTTTCTATCTTGTTGTATCGTGCTTTCTCTCTCACTGTCCAGCCATGACGTCCGTTTCTCTCTCTCTTGTTGTATAGCCAAATTTCTCTCTCTTACCGCTAGATTCTCATTCTTACCGTTGACGGCTATTGTACGCTCGACGGCTAAATCGTTTTCTCTCTTCCTGTTAAAGGCTTCTATTCACTCGACAGCTACTGTTCTCTGATTTCTATTTCGCCCTTCCCTATTCTACCGTTCTCTTGTCGTCAGTGTGCTTTGGCCATGTGTCGTATTTTTCTGTTTTCTCCATTTGGCCGTCTACACACTTTTTTGTTTTACTGTGTAATCAATTGCATTGGCCTTATCCTAATTTTGTTTTCCAAGGTCTTTATATACTCTCTTCAATGAAACCCTAATAGGGCTTACGTGGCGGAATTATGTTCTTGACCTTATGCGATAGATTTACTTTCTTGCCCCTCCATATGGCTTTACTTTTATGTTTTTGCCCTTCCATGTGGCTTTACTTTCTTGCACACTTAAACCTAGTTGACAACAATTACAACTCATACAAGGTTATGGGAACAACATTAGCCACCTTCCTTTTAGCTTTATATTCTTTCTTTTGAACTGATTGAAAGATAATTTTCTTCTTTTTCAGCTTTGACTGCACCACTTGTTTTGACTGTGCCATTTAATGCCTTCTCTTGCTTAGGGAGAAGTGTCATGCATCTCTTGGCATTATAGCTATCTTGCCCGCACCTTTTACACTATTCCAAGTTTACCAATATAGTAAACTTGTTCTTTGAAACCATTGGTTTGGGCTTCCACCAACACTTCTTGTTAGTGTGTCCTTGCTTTTTATAATATATGCAAGAACTCACGATAGGTGTTCTCCTCTGAATTTTGTATTGTCTCCCCTTGTATTTAGCATCGTATCTTCTCAAGTTAGAGACATATACTGGCCTTCTCCACCAGAAGTTACTCACCTTATAACCCCAGACTCTATAATAAAGGCAATGACCTTGAAACTGCCTCTTTTTGAATCTGATCACAGCTTGGCTTCTTCTGTTTATCACTTGTTGTGTAGGTAATATAGCTGGCTTCATTACTTATGTGACTTTCATTTCAGCCACCTTCTTCTCCTTCTTCTATTTAGATGTAGCCCCTTACTGGCTGACTTTTTGTTCCTGCTTCTTGTTTGCCACCCTAGGTTACTTCTTCAAATCTTCTTTATTCTTAACTATCTTCTTCTGAGACACAACCTTCTCTTTCAACTTTTATGACACATTCTTATTTTCTTTAGCCAATGCAGTTTCAGATTGATGCACTTTCTCTACATTCTTCTCTCTTTCTGTAGAACTTGTTTCTCCTATCATTTCAAGCTTCTGCAAGTTCTCTTTGCCACTTTTAAGTTATTGTTGAAGTCTCAGCAACTCTTTCTCTATTTTTCAATTTTTGAAGCCCTCAAGCCAAATTTTACCATAAGGTCTTCACATATTTTGATCTGTTCTTCAAATCTTCTCTTCAAGTCAATATATTCAGCCCTTATTTCATCCTTTTGATTTTCAACTTCCTCAGACTTTGCTTCAACTTGTTTTATAAGAGCCTCCAACCTTCTTATGGTTTTGCCCCATCTGATTATCTTCTTTGAAGCTGCTTCTAGCTCAGTTTCAAGATCTAGCTCTACTTCATCAACCTTCTCTTCCTCTTTAGAGGTTGAACTACCACTTTAAGCTAATGCCATAAAGGCATGCTCATCTGATGATTCTTCATCTTCCTCCTCATCAGCTTCTTTTATCTCACTCACATAACTCTTGAATGAGCCTCTCTTCTTCTTCTATGGATTAGCAGTCTTTTTACTAAACTTCTTTAATTTGAGTGATGATCTTCTCCATCTTGAATTCTGCTCATCATCACCATCCTCATCTTCATCATCAAGTTTCACTTTGCACTAAGAAGCAAAGTGCCCAGTCTACCCATACTGATAACATCTCAAGGACAACTATCCTTTTCCCTTCTTAGACCCCTTTTTGAATTTCCTTTTGATGTAAGTCAACACTTCACTTTTACTTTCTTCCTCATCATTATCATCATCCTTACTAGATGATTCTTCTTCTTCTTTTTTTTTCAAGTGCTTCATAGTTTTGAAAGATACCTCCTTCAATACCTTTGTTGTTGCAGAGCTTTCAGTTGACTTTATCCTTATCTCATATACAATGAGATTGCACTGGAGATTATGCAGAGACATAGAATTGAGATTTTTACTCTCCTATATGGCTACTACCTTTGAGGCAAACCTCTCAGGCAAAATTCTTATAATTTTCTTTACAATCGATGAGTCTTTCTTGTTCTTCCCATGACTTCTCAGGTCGTTTACAGTGTCAATAACCCTGGTGAAGAACTCTTGAACTATCTCATTCTTTTACATTCTGAGAGATTCATATCTCTCATTGAACACTTGAAGCTTAGCCTCCTTCATTCTACCATCACCTGCATAGACTTTTTGCAATCTGTCTCATATCTCCTTGGTAGATTTGCAGTCCATAACTTTAGTATACTCAGCATTTGTTAATGCTAAAATGAATTGTTAATGCTAAAATGATGACGTTTGAGGCCTTCCCATTTATCTCAAATTGCCTTAACTCCTCTGGGATTGGGTCTTTACTTTCTTCCGGAGCCACAAAACCCTCCTGTACACATTTCACCACATTCATGCCCATGGTTGCAAATACCACTTGCATTCTTACTCTCCACATATGGTAGTTAATTCCGTTGAAAATTGGAACTTTTTTGTTGTAAGTGGTGCTAGTGCTGGTACTGGCTTCCATTTTTCAGTATACTGAACAAGTCAAACATCTAGATCCCTTCAAACTAGTACACCAAGTTGTTAAGTTTCAAACTGGTAAACTTGTGCTCTGATACCAATTGAAGTTCTCAACTTCTCCCTAGGATCTATTAGTTTGTGATACTGAGAGAATGGGTGAATTAGTATCATCATAATTCGTAATTCACAGGTAAGTGAACAACTTCAACCTCTTCTTAAAAGCGAACTCTTTCTCAAATTTGACTAAGGTAGATCTATACTACCTACTAATCACAATAGTCCCCAAAGTCACCTTTCAAAAACCTTGCCTAATAGACAATTCAAATGTTCTTGTTTAGGTCTTTGTTAGGTTATGGGTTGGCTGATACTAATTAAGGACATAATTGAGTTATGTTTAGCTACGTTCACAACTCAATTCAAAATACAGAACATAAAACAAATTAAGGACACATGAGATTTATGTGGTTCCGTTAACCTGACATATATCCACAGTGGTAGGGACTCTCCCTTACTGAGACTATCCACTATACTTGAGAATTCTAGTTACAATGGATGTCTTAATCTTTTTCTCCTTTCACTATTGCAATTACTAAGCAAGTACAATACAAAGAGTGTCACTTATTATGTCTACCCTTCTTTTAACTTGTCTTGCCTCTGTTAAATTGAAAGGCTACTCCACTACTGCTTAGAAGTTCACCGCAATGTTCTCTAACCTCTCTTGAAGAAATCTAGAAATATATTGAGTTCTTTCAATGCTTCACCAAATTTCTTCTTTATAATGTTTCACACAACTCCTGCTTTCACTGTTTCACGGTCTCACCCGTATCAAATTTTCTCCCTTTTCTGCCGGTTACTATTCATCGTCCATCCACCCTCTGTTTTGGCAGTCGGGTTTCTCTCTCCTTTTGCCGGTGGTGTGCTTTGCCGTGCTCACTTGGTTGGCCATCGAGTTCCTTTTTCTCTCCTTCCCCTCAACTCCTCTGTTCTGGCTATCGGGTTTCTTTGTCTCTCCTTCATGTTGATTCCTCTGTTCTGGTTATTGGGCTTCTCTCTCTCTCTTGTTCTGCCAATGGTGGTCTGCTTTTCTTTTGGTATCGTGTTTTGGGCATGTCAGTGGTGTGCCAGTTTTCTCTCCTATCTCTACTCCTCTTCTCCCTTTTTCTCTCTTTTGTCCGATGGCTTTTCTCTATCTTCCAAGTGTTCTCTCTCTCTTCGTTTGACGGCTTTACTGTGTAGCTCTAATTTCTCTCTCTTATTGCTGGATTTCTCCAATTTGCCCAATTTCAGTTTTCTCCTTCTTCCAATGACGGCTACAATTTCCTTAATTGCTGACCTCCTCTTTTCTATTTTGTTGTCCCCTATTCTGCCGTTCTCTTACCGTTGGTGTGCTTTGGTCGTGTGTTGTATTTTTCTGTTTTCTCTATTTCACCGTCCACACACTTTTTGTGTTTTACTATGTATTCAATTGTGTTGATTTTACCTAATTTTGTCTTCCAAAGTCTTTATATACTCTCTTCTATGAAACCCTAATAGGGCTTACTTACGGTAAATTTATTGTATTGCCCTTCCATATGGCTTTTACCTTCTTGCCCTTCTATGTGGCTTTACTTTCTTGCGCACCTAAACCTAGTTAGATAATAATTACAACCCATACAAGGTTGTGGGAACAACAATATTGACTACAAATATCTAAATAAAATAATTGTGATAGATAAATTTTAGATTCCAATCATCAATAACTTGTTAAATAAATTGTAAGGTATGTAGATTTTTTCCAAATTTGATTTATGTGTCGAGTACCACCAAATACATATGAAAGACAAAGATATCTCCAAAAGAACCTTTTAAACTTACTAAGTACACTATGAGTTAAAGTTCATGTCATTCGGTCTCATCAACATTGTAATAATGTTTTAGTCATTAATGAATCATGTATTTGCCCTAATATCATGCAAATATGATTTAGTGTTTCTTTTTTTTTTATAACATTTTTATTTATAACATTGACATGAAGAATCATATTAAGCATTTGAGATATGTTTTGTTACTGTTGAGATAACACTCGATATATGTAAAGAAGACAAAGTGCTTATTTAGGTAGATTTAGATTAAATATTTAAGACATATAATTTTAGCAATAAATGTCTTTACTAACCTTTTTGAGATTAAAGCAATGCAATTATGGCTAGTACTAACCTTTATTAAGTGCTTCAAAGGCTTCCTTGGGTTAATATGTTATTACCTAAAATTCATTCTATATTCCAACATCTTTAATAGAGCCATTTATAAATTTATTTAAGATGGATAGTTTAAGATAAGGCCAATTAACCCAAGAAGCATTTTAAAAACTTAAAGATGTCATATGTTAAGCCCTTCTTTTAGCATTGCATGATTATGCCAAAACATTTATGATGAAAGCAAATATGAGTAAAGTAAGGATAAGAGTCATGCTTTTGTAAGAGGGGCATTATATAGCTTACTTAAGCAAGACCTATAATGCTTGAACTAAAAGATTATCTATCTACTAGAAGGAACTATAAGCAATAATCATAGTAGTCATGAAATGGTGCCATTATATGCAAGGGTGGCAATTTGTTACCAAGACCTACCATAAAAACATTAAGCATCTCCTCTATTAATGTTTATATATGTATGTGTAGCAAAAAGGCATTACAAAGTTACCAAGGTTTGATTACATCATACATTATAAGAAAGGTAGCAAGAATAAGGTCTTTGATGCCTTATCTCACTAACATGAAACTATATACACAACAGTTACAACAATTATCCTAAAGTGGTTAAATGATATTAAGAAAAGCTATGAAGGAGACAAATGGGTAATAAAGGTTATCATAAAAATAGAAGAAAAGTCAACCAAGTTTAGCCACTAAAAAGGGATGTTTTGGAAAAAGAATTAAATCTATGTAAGTAGTCAAAAGTAACTATAACCTGAATTAATTAAGGTGATGCATGACTTTTTCATAGGTAGCCATTTTGAAATCTAAGCAACGTATAAGAGACTCAAGTAGCATATTTACTAGTTAAGCATGAAAAATTTAATGAAACAATAAATGTTAGGGTGTAAGATATGTCAATGCTACAAAGAGAAGAATGTGCCAATCTTATATGTTTACTATAACCCTTACTAGTGCCTAAACAAGCTTGGTGTGACATCAGTAAAGATTTTATAAAGGGATTGTCCAATTCTAAAGGGAAAGATGCAATAATGGTAATAGTTAATTGATTTACCAAGGCAGTACACTTTGTTAGTTTAAAGCATCCCTTTATAATGGTTGAAGTAATAAGGTTATTTCTTAAGCAAATTTTAAGACTTGATGACCATCATATAATCTTTATGAGTTAATCTTAGCAAGAGATATTTAGAGGAGGGAATAGAATTACATCTTAACTCTTTTTACCATCCACATATTGATGACCAAATTAAAAGTTCCAATCATTACTTGGAAAATAGCTTTAATGCATGTATTTCTTGAAGCCTCACCATTAGTTTAAATGGTTACCATTGGTAAAATGGTTGTATAACACCACATTCCATTTTATTTTCTATAGGCACCTTTACTTACACCAAAAAAAAAAAAAGAACTTAATTGTTGTAAGGATTCTTCTTGGAGCAGTGAGTACTAATCAAGTTACTTAAGGAGTAATTACCAATAGCCCAACAACAAATGAAATTAGTATCAAAATATTATGAACCTTTTCAAGTGTTAAAGAAAGTAAGAATGGTAGCCTATAAACTACATTTGCTAGAAAGTGGCGGAATCCATCTTGTCTTTCATATTTTCCTACTTAAAATGTTTGCAAAGTGTGATGTCTTAAAAGTTTCCTTTAATTAGTAAAGTGGTCAATTTATGATAGAACTAATAGTGGTCCACGGCTAACACATTTTACAATGTAAAAATATGGCTTATACACAGGTATTAGTCCATTGGGCCAATATAACTCTAGAGAAGACAACATGGTAAAGCCTTCCATTATACAATCATAATTTCCAAACTTTAATTTCTAATAATCCTTGAGGACAAGGATCCTAAGGGAAGAGAATTATTATAAAGCAACCCAATTATAGCTTATGACCCTATTAAATAAGAAGCATTAGAGTTAATGTTAATAATTAAGGTCTAACAAAATTATAAGTGATGGACAATCAAGGGAGTTCATGGATGAGTATAAAATGTAGTCATAATTGATCTATAAGTTAGTTATAAAGTAACAAATCAATTTCTCTCATGAATCTCTCTCTTGACTTCTTTGTTTTGCCTTGTTTTCCATTTTCCATTCATTTTCTTATTGGAATTGTTACATATCATTTTAAAAAATTGACAAATTATATCTTTAAAATATTTTTTATATAAATTTAGTATGTCATCAAAATCACTAAATATTTTTTCTTATTGAACCAATGATAAATTCCATATATAAAATCTAATGTAGCATATTAAAGAAAGTACCTATGCATTTGGGTTGGACTTTATAACTTGAAGTTCCCAACTTCACCCTAAGATCTACTAATCTATGATACTAAGAGGGGGGTGAATCAGTATCGCACTCTTTAAAAACACACTCTGATAATTTAAGCCAAAGTATTCTACTTATTTCATATTCTAGCTCTACTCAATATGCAGGTATGTGAACAACTTCAACCTCTTCTGAAAAGTAAACTCATTCTCATATTCAACTAAGGTAGATCTAGTGTTACATATTAATCACAATAGTCCCCAAAGTCACCTTTCAGACACCTTGCCTATTAGACAAATCAGATGTTCTTGATTAGGTCTTCTTTAAGTTATGGGTTTGATGATACTTTACTTGAGTTCACAATTCAATTCAAAATACAGAATATAAATCAAAGTAAGGACATAAGAGATTTACGTGGTTCCGTCAATGTGACGTACATCCACGGTGGCAGGGACTCTTCCTCTACCGAGACACTCCATTATACTTGAGAATACCAATGTTCACAATGTAGTTACAATGGATGTATTAATCCTTTGTTCCTTTCATAATTGCAAATACAAAGTAAGTACAATACGAAGAGTGTCACTTACTATATCTACCCTTTTTCTAGCTTGTCTTGCCTATATTGAATTGAATAGGCTGCTTCACTACTACTTAGAAGTCCACCACAACACACTCTAACCTCTCTTGAATAAATTTGGAAATACATTGAGTTCTTTCCAATGCTTCACCGAATTCCTTCTTTAGGTTGTTTCACACAACTCCTACTTTCACCGTCTCACGGCTTGCACTCACGCTTCTAGTTTGCCATTTCACGTCCTAGTCTCACGTTGTCACACGTTTTGGTCTCACGCTGTCACACATTCTGGTCTTACGTTTCAGATCTGCACTCGCTTTGCTATTCTCTAGCCTCACGGATACTAGATCTGCTTTTCCGGTGATTTGTGTTTCCACATTTGCTCTTCCAGTGGTATGTCTCTCTCTTACGGTGGTGGCTTTCTCTCTCACGATGGTGGCTCTTTGTTTTTTGTCTCACTATCTGCTCTTCGTTCTACCGTCCAACTGGATTTCCTCTATTCTGCTGTCCACCCTTTATAGTCATATCGGTTTTTCTCTTTTGTACTGATGTTTTATTTTTCGTGCTCACTTGGTTGGCCGAATCAGGTTGTCTCTCTCCCTTGCTGTCACACAGTTCTCTCCTTACCATGTCATCCGTTTGTCTCACACCATCACAGATCTACTGTCTTTTCTTCCAGGTGGTCTGTCTTTTCTTCGTCCTATCGTCCAGCCCCTGTTCTGCCGTCACACTTATCTTCAACTATCTCTTGTTTTTCCTTTTCCACCGGTGGTTTCTATTTTCCCCATCCACCCTTCTCCGGCTATTGCTGGTTTTCTCTATTTTTCTACCGACGGACTTTGATTTGGCTGTATATGATTTTTCTTCTTCTTCCAATGGTTAGTGTGTTGGTGGTGTGCCATTCCAGGTTTTCTTTTTTGCAACCCCTTTTTTTCAGTCGTTCTTGTGTTTCCATCGTTTCTCCTCTTTTTGGCCATGTTCAATTTTCTCTTTTAATCGTGTAGAGTTTTCTCTCTTGCAAAGTTGTGGTTTTACTTCCTTGCCTCTCCCTATAGCTTCAAATTACTCTCTTGCCATGTAGTTTCAAATTACTCTCTTACCCCTCCATGTCAAATTACTTACACACTTAAATTTAATTGACAACAATTACAACCAATACAAGGTTATGAGAACAACAATCTCCCCCTTTGTAATTGTTGGCAACACTCATAACAAAAATCATTATGCAGCAATTACAACTCCCCCTCCCCATTTCTTAACAACTCCCCCTACACTGTAGCTTCTCTCCTCTTTGCCAACTAATTACAAAAAAAAAACTTGCAAAGTAAAGATGGAAGATTCACTTGAACTTCAAACTTGAAAAGGCATTTGTATAAACAGACTCATTCTGTGCTTTTTAAACAACTCTATGGACAAAAGTTTAGTTAGAAAATCTGAAATTTGATCTAGCTCCTTATTGATAGCTTTGACCCAAGCTTTGTTTTGTGTAACCTCTTCAACAGATTTAGGTTCAACTTGTGAGAGTAAAGTAGTAGTTCCCATAATTCTTCTTCTTGTTGTAACTCTTATTAATGAGTCACCTATGATCTGATTTCCTTGATGAGCAATGGTCCACATTTTCTTTGTCTTTCTTTCTTGCACAGTCTTAGTTGTAAGAGAATCTCTTTCTTTATCTTCAAACTCACTCTTCTCTAAGTCTGAACTTACTTCTTATTCCTTTTCTTCAGGTTTGTTTGATTCTTCATCCATATTGAAGTTATCTTCTTCATTGTCCTCAGCTTCTCCATTTTGCATTGTTTTCCAGTTCTCATCTATTCTCACATTACTGGATGTGATTACTTTTCCCAGCTTATACAAGAAAACTTTGTAACCTTTTGTCTTTGTTGAGTATCCCACAAATATACCTTAATTAGACCTAGCATTGAATTTTCCCAAGTTTTGCTCCTTGTTCTTCACAAAATATAGGCTGCCAAAGATTTTGAGATACTTGACTGTTGTCTTTTTGCCACTCTATAACTCATATGGAGTCTTATCAATATTGGGCCTTAGTAAGACTCTGTTTAGTAGGTGCACGACTGTAAATGTTGCTTCTGTCCAAAATCTTGTGTGAAACTTGGATTCCAGCAATAGAATTCTTGCCGTATCAACCATAGCTTTATTTTTCCTCTCTACCACCCCGTTCTATTGAGGTGTTCTTACTACTACCATCTAATGGTGAATACCATACTTTTCAAGGTAATCTTCAAAAGTTTCATTTGTAAATTCAGTACCTTGATTTGACCTTAATACTTTGATTTTCCTTTCACTTTCTTTTTTAGCCAATCTTCTGTATCTCTTGAAGCAATTCAAAACTTCTAACTTGTGTTTGAGGTGCATGATGTAGGTCCTTCTGGAATAATCATCCACAAATAAGATAAAGTACGTCTCACCATTCAACCCTTTTGTCCTCATCGGTCCACACAAATTAGTATGCATAATGTTAAGTACTACTTCAGAACTGAACTCTTTGGTCTTATACTGCTTTTTGGCATGTTTTCCTTTAGAGCATGCTGAGCAAACATACTCTCTCTCTCTCTTGAGGTTGGGAATGTCTCTGATTATATGAGTAGTGGTCTGCTTCCTTATGTTCTTCTGTGATAAGTGTCCCAGCCTCCTATGCCAGAGTTGATTTTCTTTTCTTTTGTGAGTAAACTACTATTTGTCTTGTCCTCATCAATCACATATAAATTTCTAGTTGTTCTCTTCCCAGTTGCAACAGTATTGCCTTTTTTACTCTTTACTTGGCAACCTATTTTTATGAATATCACTTTATGGTCTTCATTGTATAGTTGGCTGACAGATGCTAGATAACATTTTTCAGCTTTCCTTTTCCACTATTTATTGACCCTTGACCACTAATGTTGAGTGAATCATCAATGTCAAACTTAACTTTGCCTTCTCTTGACTTGTTTAGCTTTGATAATTTACTCTTGTCTCCTATCATGTGTGAAGTGCATCCACTATCAAGGATCCACTGCTTATCTTTATAGTCAGCCTTTAATGCAATTTCAGCTATATTAGCCACCTCCTTTTTAGCTTTATATTCCTTCTTTTGAATTGGCTAGAAGATAGCTTTCTCTTTTTTCTCAACTTTGACTATACCAATTGCTTTTACTATGTCATTAAGTGCCTTCTCTTACTTAGGGAGAACTGTCATGCATCTCTTAGCATTATGGCCATCCTGCCCGCACCTTTCACATTGCTTCAAGTCTGCCAATATAGCAAACTTGTTCTTTGAAAACACTGGTTTAGGCTTCCACTAACACTCCTTGTCAATGTGTCCTTGCTTTTTACAATATGTGTAAGAACTCACGACAAGTGTTCTACTCTAAATTTTGTATTATCTACCCCTGTATGTAGCATCATATCTTCTTAAGTTGGAGACATATACTGACCGTCTCCACTAGTAATTACTCGCCTTATGACCCCAAATTTCACAATAAAGACAGTGACCTTGAAACTGCCTCTTCTTGGGTCTAATCATAGCTTGTTTTCTTTTGTTCATTATTTGCTGTGTAGGCAAGGTTGCTGGTTTCTTTACTTGTGTCACTTTCATTTCAGTCACCTTCTTCTCCTTCTTTTGTTCAGTCGTAGTCCTTTGCTAGCTGACCTTCTTTTCTTTCTAAAATGTAGCAGTTACAGGCATATACATCATTTTTAGCCCTGGCTTTGGTTTGATAATTGTCTTCTCTTTTTTAGTTATCTTCTCCTGAGTCACAGCCTTCTCTTTCAACTTCTGTGACAAAGTCTCATTTTTCTTTTCTTTTGCAGAGCTTGTTTCTTCTACCACTTTAAACTTCTGTAAATTCTCCTCACTCTTTTTGAGGAGTTGTTAAAGTTTCAACAACTCTATCTCTATTTCTTCAATTGTTGAAGTCCTTGAGTCAAGCTATATAGTAAGTTCTTCACATATTTTGATATATTCTTCAAATCTTCTCTTCAAGTCAATACGTTCAGCCCTTATTTCATCCTTTTGACTTTCAGCTTCCTCAGACTTTGCTTCAACTTATTTTATGTGAGCCTCCAACCTTCATATGGTTCTGCCCATTCTGATTATCTCCTTTGAAGCTACTTCCAACTCAGCTTCAAGATCTAGTTCTTCTTCATCAACCTCCTTTTCCTCTTTAAAAGTTGAACTACCACCTTGAACTAATGCCATAAAGGCATACTTATCTGATGAGTCTTCATCTTCCTCCTCATCAGTTTCTTTTGTCTGACTCACATAACTCTTAAATGAGCCTCTCTTTTTCTTTTGTGGGTTGACAGTTTTCTTGTTGGACTTCTTTGATTTGAACGATGGTCTTCTCCATTCTGAATTATACTCATTTTCATCATCAATTTTCACTTTTTACTGAAAAGTAAAGTGTTCAGTCTGCCCACAACAATAACATCTCAAAGATAACTGTCCTTTTCTCTTCTTAGACACCTTCTTGAATTTCCTTGTGAAGTAAACCAACATGTCACCTTCACTTTCTTCCTCATCACCATCATCATCCTTAGTAGATGATTTTTACTCTTCTCTTATCTTCAAGTATCTCATATCTTCAAGTATTCTTCCTCTCTTGCAAAGTTGTCGTTTTACTTCTTTGTCCATCCATGTAGTTTCAAATTATTCTCTTACCCTTCCATGTAGCTTTATTTTCTTACCTCTCCATGTCAAATTACTTACACATTTAAATTTAGTTAACAACAATTACAACCCATGCAATGTTGTGAGAACAACATAACTCAAGTCCAAAATAATTAAAATAATAAAATAATAAATAGTAACTTTTTAAATCTATAATTGAAAACAAAATAAATTAAACTTTTAAAAAAATAAAATTTCAAATCTAATACCCATTATTTTTCAAATGAGGAAATAAAGGTATTGGTCATTAAAATTTTAAAGAACTGCTAATCTAACCCTTAGAGATATAGAGAGTTAAGAAAGAGAAATACAAATTAATGGGAGATATAGTAGTCATAAATGGCTTTTAGTAATAGCAACAATGTCTATGAGTGGACCATTACCATCACTGTCGTTAAGTGGCAAGAGATGACAACTTAAACATCAATTAGTTAATCACTAGTGACAATGTCAGTGATTAGCATGAGTTTAAGTAGTAAACAATTAGCACAAGAAATAAATAAGTTGTAATGGAATGATAGATATGTTTTTGGGATTATAAGAAGAAATAATTATCTCTCTTATTATTTATTTCTCCCGTATGCTCGATAATTTTCTCAATAAACAAATTATAAGGGCTCTAGATTTAAAAAATTAGTCTATTTTTAAGATTTATTTTATTTTTTAAATTATAGATTTAGAAAATTAGTTAAATAAGAAAACAAATATATGCAAATTAAAATGATGAAATTCATATTATAATACATGTTTTTTTTTATCACATATCTAAATATATAATTTTACCTTCTTTCTTTGTATAACCCTCCCCCAAATATAGAGAAAAAAAAAATTAGTTGTACTTTTTATTCTTATCACTTTTTTTTTTTTTTACATATTTTAGCTAAAAATTGAAAGATAAAAGAAACATTTTAGCTAAAATTTTAAGAATAATATTATATAACTTAATTCTATTTTTTGACTAATCTTATTAAAGTAATAATGTTGATAGGAAATTTATTATGATTTTATCATCTATTATTTGCTGATTATTTTATTTTCATTTACTCACATTATTCTCGAAACATAAAGTCAAATAATAATAATAATAATAATAATAATAATAATAATAATAATAATAATCTATTTATTAATATTCAAAATTTAAAATTTCTAGGGAGAAGTGCGAGATGAAACGGCAGCGTTTGGCATCATAAATCTATTATTCTGATGCGAGAAATGAAAAACGAATACCAGAAAGCAAGCGGAGTATCATCGATGGCCGGGCCATAGAGTGAGCTGATGGAAGGAGGAGAAGCTCGCAGTCTGAAGGATCCATCAACGGTCACAGAAGCCCCAACCGCGCCATCCAACGCTGATCCACCATCCACGCATCCCGATTCTGACGCCGGTTCACAACCGGCCTTGAACCGGACCGAGATCTTGAAAGCCCTGGAAGTCGTCGAGAGAGACTCCGTGGCTATCGCCGAGAGCTTCACCTCCGTTTTTGCCTCCCTCCGTTTGGCTCTCTCGGAGGTTAATTTTCCTAATTTCTATTATTATTATTATTATTTCCGGCCGAATCGTTAAGTTGGAAGTGTAATTACTAATATATCCATTTGTTTTTGGAAGGTTACTAGCAGTTCTGTTGATCATCTGCATTGCTTTGGAGATGCAGTGGGCCACCTCCAAGAAGCCGGTGAATTATTCATTTTTTAAAGATATATATATATATATTGGAATTTCTTTCCGGGGGAGGAGGTAATAATTGTACCATGCATTGCGTTCAATTCTATCTCGATCCTGTTTTTACAGTGCTTGATGCTGCAACCAAGGGAAATCGGTACATAAATTCGTGTCTGAGGTGAGTACGTTTGCGACTTTTTTCTTCTTCTTTTTTGTTTTTCTTTCTTTGGCATTGTGGAAAAGTTTCGGTTGCTTGACTTTGGATGTTGGAAGAGCTGAAAACGAAAAGAAAGCAATAAGGAATCAAAACACTTCGACCCCAGCTGTTATAATTTGGATCTTAAAAGGAATCTTCAATTTGAATTGCTGGTTATGTGAGGAAAATAGTTCAAGTACGCAATGTTTTGGGTCAATGATTGTTCTCAGGATTTGATTCTGTTACAAAGAAAGTGTGTCTAATGTACAAATGTTTTTAATCTAACATTTTATATTATTTTCCACTAGCATATCTTGGGTTTTAAGTATGGAGTATAAAATTTTTGGTGACAACATTTGTGATTGAAGTTGCAGTGTAGTGGTAAGGGGAGATTATGTGTATTAGGTGTATGGTCTCAGGTTGGAATCCCTTTAGGTGCATTCCATGAAGTAGGAGCCATGGCAGTGGGGCTGTGATAATAACCTGTTGCTCGCTGTTATGGAGGTAAAAAAAAAAAAATCTCGATTGAAGTGTGAGCATTGTCATTGGAGAGAGTGTTATGATCTTTGTGTGAAATTGTTCATTCAATTGATTCAAAGAGAGGTTCTTTCATGAAATTTAATTTTTCACCTGAAAGTTGGTAGGAATATCAACCCTTCTTTCCATCCGTGCCTCTATAGCTATTGGAGTAGTCTATATTGCTTTTTAAATGGGTAGATTCTTTGTAGCTTCCTTTCCTGCTGTTTTCTAATCTAGATTCTAGAGTTATTCAGAAACCTACAAGTTCCTTTGAAAATTTTTCAATCTCATGAAGTTTTCTTTGTTTTCTATTGTAGGGTTCTTCGGTTCAATTATACAGCCTGACTTTAAACTGCCTAATCACAATAACTTTACTAGGTTTCTGTCTTTCTTGTAGTAGAGTATTCCCACTCAAAACTTTAAAGCCACTAGTCACCTTTTATTGGACTCCATTAGCAACCAATTTCTGAGAGTCTAGGAGATGTTAAGGTAAACCTTTAGTATCATATTGGATGGATGCTTAATATTGCCTATTACATATCTTGGAATGTTATGTGCAGATTAAATGAGGAAATGAAGGGAATTGACTCTCTAGCCAGACAATTGTATCCTTTTTGTGCATTTTGGTCTTGTTCTTGTTGATGGTTCTTGCCATGCCACTTGGATCTCCTCTCAGTTAAGCATCAATAGGCTTATCTTACTTTCTCATTTCTCCTGCTGGCATGGTTGCAACTGAATGACAAACTTGGTCCTTGTTCTATTGGTGACCCACAATGACCATGTGCAAACTTTCACATATAAGGAACACTATTGCAGGTTTTTCTTCCTATACATTAATGGCTTGTGTGTCCCTGTTGTGCTTGCTTCTTTTCATGTTGGTCTTGGATTTCTTAATAGTTGGATAGAAAATTTCTCAGATCAAATGTGGATGCATTGGATGTAGCTGTGAACAAGCTTCTCCGTTTTCCATGAGATGCAATTAATCAAATAATTATGCCCCTGCGTATGGCAGGTGTCATGTATGCACAAACAGACCGTATTTTTACTCTTCCATTTCTTTCCATGTTTCTTAGCTGACCATGTCCTGGACATTTTGGTCATTGCATTGTTTTTATTTTTCACTTCATAAGTTGCCTATCCTACATTGCAATGATGGAAGTCGTGGCAGGAAGTTGTGCTGGAATTTTTAGTTACCAACATTCACTTACTTGTGGCGACAAACAAAAGATGATATCGATCGATCATGTATTGAAGTCTTGCAGAAATTGTACTTGTTAGCATTGTTCTCGAGTATGAAAATATTTTCTGTGTATTTACTGTTCCATTTCCTCATAGTACACTTAATTTTTCTCAATCTCTATGTGTGTAACACAGGTAAAATATATAGTTATTGGTAAATGGCAAAGTATATTATTGGTTGTGAATGAGGTGGTGCTTTCTGTTTTCCATTGGAAGGCCAATTAGGGAGGGTATTGTGCGAAGGCCATTTAGCATGCAAACTACCCAATTCTCTTCTTTCATCCAATGGCTTGAACCTAGAAGGCTTTTGTTAAAGCTTTCAGTAACTAAAGGGTCCTTTGAGAGACTAATTTACTGGTTAATGAACTTGTAGCAAAGGATTTTGCACTCTTTTAGCTATCTTTATTAATATTCACAGGAGATAAAGGGTGATTAATATTTTCATCATCGAATTTATCATTTACTTTCATTTGGATCACTTAACTTTAATTCCATACAAACAAGTCATTCAACTTTAATTTTCTTTACAATCTTATCAATTCATTAGTTTTTACTAACAAAACCCTCGTGGAATTTTAACGGATAATGATGTGGCCTGTTTAGGCGAAAGTTAACTTTATAAATTTGCTAATGCGCCAATTTTTTTTTCATTTTTCAAAGAAAGAAATTTAAAACCCAGAAACAGACTGCCAAACTAAAGAAACCGCATGAAAACTTTGGTTCTCTGTAACCCAACAGTTGCATTTCCTGCATTCACAAATCACAAGTTAACTCTGGAGCCAAATTAATTTCAACATCCTAACTCCTACCTTCACTACTACTATTGTTAAGGTTGGCTTGACATACTTGGAATTCCGTTAGAATTTGTATGGTGAATTCTACCTAGACACGCTAGATCATCATATGTTAGAATTCTGTTGAAAATTAGCATAATTTATCGAAGTGGTGAGATAGTAAAGTTAAAGTTGGATGATTTATTTGTATAAAAATGAAGTTAAGTGATCAAAATAAAAATAAGTAATAAATTTGGTAATAAAAATGTTAATTACCCATGTCTTATATGCAACTCCAGGTTATTCATTACTTGAAAGAGCAAAGCTCTAGGAGGAAGGTTTTGGATTCAAACATTATAACTTCTTCAATTTCTTATAAAATGTGAATTTTAATTCTCATAAACCAAGAAAAAAAAATCTTATGAACTAATTTCTAATAAAATGTTATTCTCTTTCCAATTTCATTATAGGGGAAATTTTATGCCTATTAGAATATTTGTTTTCAATATACAACGTTAGAGTAAAGGGAGACCATGTGGCTCAATAACTTTAGCAGTATAATGATCGAAAGCCAAATGATGGCACAAAAATTAAAAAATTCGTATAAATTAATTTGATGCTATACAAAAAAATCCCGTATGAATGTCATTTACAGAGCTGCCAATGGAGTGACTCCTATTGTAACAAAAGTCGCGTACACAATGCTGTCAAGATACATACTTGGGGAAAAGGAAGACAAACAAAAACCAAAACCCACAAACCTATTGAACACCAGGCAGCCACCAGCTGCCATACAAGGGCCCTGCCAGTTGCCATGAACCAAAACCGGATATAGCATTACAAAGAAAGGGATAATGGTAGCACGAGCAGAATTCAAGAAGGGTAGGCTACAAAAACATACCAATGCCAAGCATAAAGATATGTAGAAGGCAAGCTACTGTGGCCATTTGTGTCAGTTGGTAGGGCACATTCTGGGGTGAACTGTTATTATCCTGCAATCCTGCGTTTACCAATTCACTTTTTCCAGTATTTAATGTGGTGGAGACATTCACTGACGTCGAGCCTGGTTTCAGATTCACAGTTAATCGTCATTGAATGCATGAGATCAATGCAATGTTATTGTTTATGTAGTTCGGTGGGAAAGAAGTCCCATTTCCTTTCCAGAAGACTAAGCTTCTAAAACTGCCCAGTTGCATGACTCAGGCTGGCTTTTTTGTTAGTGTTTTGGTTTAGATATCAAATTGTTTTAATTTCACATAATTCCTATGCCAAATGTAGAAGATAATTGCAACTTACAGTCATAATTAGCCCATCCAATGCGTTGATTAGCAATTTCATAGACAACAATTTTGTCTTTCAGAACAAGATCTGCAGAAAGAGAACAACAATATTGTTGGATAAGCACAAATTACTTGACTGTATAGTTATAAAAACAATACCTTTTACAGAACCAGATGCTAAATTTACATATAAAGAACAATGCATATGTTACTGCAAAGAGGGCTTAGCTATTGTTCAACTATTGTGGCCCTTAATTTTCGCTGGAGAGAGACGATCACTAGTTCAGTGCACATGCTGTATTGAGAACAATGCATATGTTACTGCAAGAGGGCTTAGCTATTATATTCATGCAAGGTGCTGATAATTGAGCAACCAACACATGGTAGACCGAGATATATTGCACAAGAAATGGCTGAAATACCAGAAAATAATACTAGCAGATCTATTCAGAAAAATTGAAATGAAACAGAAGGATGATAAAGATGATGTAGAGATGTTCATGTTGAAGAAAAAATTGGAGCTGCTAGAATAGCTCCAGATGCTTTTAACTCCTACATTTATATGCAATTCAGTTACAATCTTCCTAACAACAAGAAATTAAAAATCCAAGACTTAGATTGGTGCCTATACCTCCTAAAATTGTTATTCCTTGACCCTGAATTTTCTGAATGCCAATGCACCACACTGCAGCACTGCCCTGCAATACAAATTTGATCACCCCGGTTAAAGATTCAGAAGCCATGCCAAATCAATGAATAATCATATGATGTAAAAGATCACAATGCTTTACTTATCATTCTTTTCAGAAGAAAATAAGGCTAGCAATGGACAGAACTAAATCATAATCAAGGTTGCTAAAAGATGGGAATGAATGTAAAAGAACTTAAAAAAAAAAAAAAAAAAAAAAATAGAAGCAGCTTTCTTTAAAATATGTTTTTTAGAGGAAAAGAAAGACAGCTAATTGGAGCACAGAAACAAATGGAAAACAAGGTCAGTTTCCTCGTGACTTCAAGGGGCAATGCATGAATTAATTGTCTACACAAATAAAACAGAAAAGCCACCATAGAACAAATACTGAAAGTTAATTTGTTCCCAATATTTTGAAATCAAAGCAGAAATGCAAGACTGAAACTCAAAAACACAAAATCAAGACCAAATATTGAATCCTAGGCAGTCACTGACAAAATCTTGGATTAAATTAGGAATTTCCATCACATTAGAACCATAACCCATATTCAAATAGAACAATATCCACAAAAAGTTTGAACCACTTGGAATATAGCAAGCAGAGAAACTCACAATAGAGTTTTGCTGGAGTAGGTAGTCCTGAGGATTTAAAATCATGGATGCACCACCAGCAAAGTTTAAACTAACTTGAGGAAAAATGTCATTGACACTGTCCATAAAGCAGACCAATAATTCTGAGTTGAGACCACCTTAGAAAACAGAAAAATAAATGGATATTGAACTTACAGAGACCAGATTTAGAAACTGAACCTGGAAGTAATTAAATAACACTGGTTTCCCTTGGAAAGAACTGGACGTGCAGACTGTGAAACAACAGTTGTGATCTACAAAAGAAGTGATCAATATGTTAAAAATTTAATTCAGCTACTCACATGATTGTACTTAAATTTTAGTAAAATTATAGGGAGAAATTTGATAACATGGGCTCATTCTCATTCTGCATGAAGATCATTGCTATGATTCATCTTTTAAGATGCTACCATTCAATGTTTATTGATAAAAAACACAGGTTTTATGAACTTACAGCACTGACAAAAGAATTATATGCAGTTTCTGCAAGGTATGCCAAGGTTGTTCCTGAATCAACTATTGCTCCTTGGCTGCTTGATTTTGCAAAAACTGATGGATCAATGGCTAAGGTTTGTCGATTAACAGATATGCTCTGCAGTTTCACATTGTAATGAGACCTGCAATCTCAGAAAGAAAAATGTTTATTTAATTGAGTATAGTGCTATATGCTCTGAAATATTCAAGATAGACATGCAGTGAGGAGATCAGACAGACCAAAATCAACTGCTTTTCATCAAGGAAAAAGGTTTTTCTCATACCATGCTCACAATGATGGTTTAATAGCTACAAGATGCCAAGTTGCAGCTTAGCCAACTAAATTTGAGATTGTATAGCTTCAAATTAGCTATTCTCAAATTGAGCCTGTATCATAGAGTTGGTCTTTCTTGCTGCTGACTGGAAGGTGTAACAATTAACAAGCTATACACAGATCTAAATGATTTCATGAAAAGCATAGTTGTTAGACACTAAGTTTAACTGGAAACTATGCAACTCTACATACTGAAGTCTGCTTGGGCTGAAGTTTATAGTTCTGGTTTGCTTCATCTGAAATAGAAGTCTAAGGTAACATGAAAGGAAAGAGGTGATGAGTAATTAGAAAAAGAATAAATGCTTCAAATCCCGGATAAGAAAAATGCTTAGAGTCAGTGATTCCTGTTACTTTCTTATCCTTTGAAAGCAGAGTATAACCATGAATGCACCAGGGAAATCAATCAATCAATCCATCAGATCATGTTGTTGGTTTAAGCAAAGCATGTTCTTTGACTTATTGCTGAGCTAAAATGAATTGGCTGCATGGAGGGTATATCATAATTCTCAATGACTAAAAGAGGAATTCAAAGTTGTGCTGCATTCCTGAAAAAAACGGATTGCCCATATTATTGAGACTCAGAGGGAATAGATAAAGTTATGTTTAATTCCATGAAAAATGACCAGGGATAATTCTTACCCCCAGGCTTCAAGAGGATAAATTCTTGATATCCTTTTGTGGAAGCAGAAGCCAGACGACTAGATATGTCAACAAGTACCCATTTTGAAGCAACAGACAACTAACAGATGATCGACATTCACATCTCACAAGAGTGGAAATTTTAGACAATAGTCTAAACTTGTACAGCAGAGACACAATGCAAGACATGAAACAACTTCAGGTCAAAGACTCAAAACCCACAGTTATCAAACAAAAGAGAAACAATATTAATAGAGATGTTATGAAAATGGCCAGTAACCTTAAACAATGCAACACTAATCAGTTCCAGTAAACACATTCAGAGATGAGATGAAACCAGTGAGAGATAGATATAAAGACACATAATTCCCTGAAATAAATGTTCCTAAAAAATCTAAGACCTGAAGTCTGCTAAAAATTCATGAAATTAAAAGCTCACATTTATGAAAATAATTTATTTTTTAGGTGGTGAAAAGTCTAGGGAAATGAACATACTGTGATGGGAGAAGTGGAGTATAAACAATATTTGGCTCCACAATTTCTCCAAGGACCAATATACCACCACCAGCATCATCTCCTTTCAAGCAGTGGGAGAACACTTTTGGGGTAATGCCCTGTGAAGCCAGTTGGGAGATGACAGACATTTCCTGTTGCCCAAATCCAAAGATTCCATTAACTGCTCGATCTGATTTTGTCAAGTCTCCAGTCTGTAATGTGCTACACCTGTTTAATAATCACCCCATCCAAGGCCATGAATTTCCAGTTCCAAGAAATAAATATGGCATATTATGATTTAGACGAATTCATGACAGCTCACCCAAAGACAATGGAAGCTGAAGAATTATTAGTCAGAGACCCATCGGCAATAGCATCAAAATGCAACAAATCTGAGACATAGTAGCCTGATGTACCACTTCCATCCCCGTACTGGAATGTGTAACTGCACCGATTGTTTTGTGAAGCACAGGCAGAATCTGACGATTGAAGTCCTAGATGGCACCTTTGGTCTGAACAAGATATTAATGAAGCTGTTGATGAGCTCCCAGGGGCAAAGAAATTTAGTGGAATCTGTAGAAGAACCGAGGAATGACAAGTGAATATTGTGGCACTAAATTCCTCCTATTGTTTCGCAAACTCAGTGCGATTGAAACAAAACAGTACAGAAGATGGACAATTAAAGCGAACTCACTTGAAGCCCACTCGATACGGGGCAGCCATTGCAGGAATCGCAACTAACCCAAAGAACATCACTCCCAGTATCTATCTGTACATAGTAATCTCTTGGAGGAGAACCCAGTTGCAACTTTGTATAATAAAGCCTACAAGAACAACCAAACATCACAAGAAGGAGAAGTCAGTTGAAGAAAAATAGAAACTTCGATGGATATGACAATAAAAGAAATGCCACAAATTGATCAATTCTAAGTTGCTTTTGCCAGTGCTTGCATGTGTAATTGTCTCTCTGTGGGAGTCAACCATCCTCAAACGAAAGTCATTTGAAGAAGAAAGGAAAACGGGAAAGCTTCGAAATTGAAAACCATAATCGACAAAATCCAATCCAAAGCAATAAAACTTAAACAAGCAGAGAAACACACCATAAAAAACAGATTGATAGGCCAACCAAAGACTTCGAACTCTGAAATTCAGAATAAACTCAGGGAGTCCAATGGAAAAAAAAGGGGGGGGGGCAACAAAACACAACCAAAATCCAAACCAAAGAAGAAAAAGAAAAAGAACCCAAAATTCAATAACATGTAGAAAGGAAAATGATTAAAAAGTTACCCAACGCGGAAAGGATCAAAGGTGCCTTCGACGGGAAAATACGGCACCCCAGCAGTGGAGGACTGCAACATTCTGCCGTGTCTGACTCTGTCCCTCTCTCTCAGTTGGCTCAGCTCCAGCGTGTGGCTCAGCGGAATCCCCCTCTCCAGCGTCAGCGTCGCGGGAAAAGAACACAGGGCCGCTGCCTCCTCCGCTAGCACGGCGGCGATAACGATTCCCGCGTAAACGAGCCACCCCATGTTTTTATCTATCTTTCCCTCTCTCTCTTGCTGTGTCTTCGTCTTCGTCTCTGTCTCTGTTCTCGAAATCTGAGAAAGTGAGAGACAGGGAGCCAAAAACAGAGATTGAACAGAGACAATTTCCGACAACGTTTCAAACAATATATGGCAAATAGATTTACGTTAACGTGTTGTGCTACAACACCATCACCATGCCATTTTAACAAACGAACACAACAGAAAAAGGCCAAAAAAAAAACAAAAACAAAAACAAAATGAAAACCACGCGTCCGACTTGGTAAAAGATTTGACCGATAAAGTATTCGTATTTTTATTTTAAAAATTTTGAATTTTAATCTTAAAATACATGATATACAATTTATAAAAAATATATATTTTTTTATTATATAATTTATGATCCAATTAATTTCTTAATAAAATTGCAAATCGTTCCCATAAATATTTTGAGTTAAATATGCAATTCGTCGGCTGAACCCTTTTGATGAACGTGAAAAAAAAAAAAAAAAGAGAGGATATATATATATATATATCTCTGTCCCATCACTTGATAACAACTGCCCAACCACATGTACTTTTGTTAAAATGAGTTAATTATCATTCGGTAGCTCTTTTTTTTTTTTTTTTCTGCACTTTTTATTTGCATCGTTGACTTTTCCTTAGGTTAGAAGGCATTTTGGCAACTGTGAGCTAGTCAACCTCTCTCTCTCTCTCTCTCTCTAGCTTCACTGTAACGTATTGGTGGCAATGTAATTGAAACCAAAGGAACATCAAACTTCCAAAGTAAATATAATTTGAAGAAATATTTATTAAATTTTAAAAGATATATATATATATATATATATATATGTATGTATGTATATATATGTATGCATGTATGTATTGCTGGTTAGTTGCATAGACTGAACAAAAATGTCCTGTACGTATGCTTTTTTTTTAAAAAAAATATAATTAATATTTCTCTCTCCGAGCCTTTTAATTTTCAATTGCACGCTTTCTCTCGATTGTTTGGTAAACTAACTAATAGAAAAAGCAATCGCGTTTTTTCCACGGGATTTCTATTTTACTACCCATTTTCTTTCTTTTTTTTCTTTCTTTTATGCTGCTTTATTCTTTATTCTTAGATTATTTAACTGTATTTTCAGTTGGCACACGTCGAATTCAAGTCCCCCCTCCCCCAGGGAAGGGAAGGTCTGGAGAAAGCTTTTTTTTTTTTTAAAAAAAAAAATATTTTGTTTTTGTTTTTTTTTTATTATTATTGCTGGTGAAGCAACATGTAATGAACAATTTAGGCTTAATAGCAGCAAGAAATTAACTCTACGCCATACCCAGATTTGTTAAAGACGCATGCAATCACGTAATAATACCCAGAAGAGAGGGAGGGGGGGGGGCGTTTCATTGAAGAAAATATTTAGAGCAGTTTTCAACTCATAGGTCTCTACATTTTCTAGTCAACGGAGGTGGTGGGAATGGAAAGTTCGGAATGTTGGCCCCATCCAAAATTTCTTATATTAACCTAACCTTGAGCGGCTGACGTTATTTTCTTAGCAGACACGGTTCCAGTCTCAACGGCAACAACCAAATTTCAATTCAAATAAGAGCCAAAGGAAAGGTCCTCCCGAGTTCCAGCGGGGCACGCCTCTGTGCACCTTGGCGCAACCCAATGCACAATTATTTTTTTTTTTACACTTTCATCTTCCCACGCTTGGTGTGGGCATTTGTTGCCTTTTTCTTTTATAAAAAGATAAAAATCAAGATATGCTGCATTTAGAACACAGCATATATTTTGATTAAAAAAATAAAATTAATATTTTTATTAAAATTAAGAAAATAATATTTTGATTAAAAAATAAAAATAAGATAAATAATTTATTAAAATACTTAAATTTAGACATATTTATAAATAAAATTGACTATAAATATAAATACAAATACGAGAAAGAACCCATCAGATCAACTTCCGACAATGGACCCTATATAACTTGGTGTCTCTAGAATCAAATTTGTTTTTCTTTTTATATATCAAGAACTTACGGACATTGACAAAGTCACAAAGATGACAATACACAAAAATCCTATATAATATTACGTGTTTTTAAAAATTTTGAATCTTAATCTTAAAATACAGGATATACAATTTATAAAAAATACATTTTTATTATATAATTTATGATCTAATTAATTTTTTAATAAAATTGCAAATCGTTCCCATAAATATTTTGAGTTAAATATGCAATTCGTCGGCTGAACCCTTTTGATAACTTGAAAAAAAAAAGAAAAGAAAAAGAGACGATATATATATATATATATATATACATAAAATATTGTTTTAATCTTGTTTTAAATCTGTCCCATCACTTGATAACAACCGCTCAATATGCACGTACTTTTGTTAAAATGAGTTGATTATCATTCGGTAGCGCCCTTTTTTTTTTCTGCACTTTTTATTTGCATCGTTGACTTTTCCTTAGGCTAGAAGGCATTTTGGCAGCTGTGAGCTTGTCAACCATTCTCTCTCTCTCTCTAGCTTCAGTGTAACGTATTGGTGGCAATGTAATTGAAACCTATGTGTCACAGATTTATCTTTGATCAACCAATGACTTGTGCAGCACTAGTAATTCACTTAATTCTAATGTTAGTTTAGCCTTTTTTGAGAGTTAGAATGTTATTAGCTGAAAATATAAAGAAGCACACAAATAGATAATAAATATAGAGAGTTTGGAAGATACTATACTACTTCAAAAACATAATTATACTATTACTTAGATGTCTTACAAATGAAGTATCTAAGGATATATATAGTCATCACCTTTCTCAATGGATGGTTAGGATTTATTTGATTTAATGGTCCCTATTCTTTTTCTAAATTATTATATATAACCTTACACTTTATAAGAAAATAAGAGAGTTATTTATAAAATTCTAGAAGCCTCCACCTAGTTCTAGAATTATAAAGAATAAGTCTCTTTAATAGCTTAATTTGGGTAGAATGATGTGGCGTGTAACATTCTCCCTCACTCAATCTGGCAATGCCCTCGTCGCGTCCCTCTTGTATATCTCAATCACATCCACGTTGTTCCACAGAGTTAGTTCATGTTCCTAACTTGCTTCGCTATCAAGCAACCCTTTCTATTTAATAAAGTACTCGACATAACTCGAATGGGTGTCTCTCTTTGGAATGACGTGATGCACCAATATCTTTTCCACGTCACAATCTTGCATCGTTGTCATGGCTGTAGGGACTCTTTTTGATTCACCTCTACTTGGCTCTACCTTATCAGAATGGTAAGGCTTTAATAAGCTTACGTAGAACACTGGATGCATCTTGAGGTGTGATGGTATGGTCAATCGATAAGCTAGCTTGCCAATCCTCTTCTCTACTGGGAGGTCCCTCATAACACCTAACGAGGCCCTTATGCACTTTGGCAAGCCTTCGGCTTTGATGGGAAAGGAGTTCACCATCACCAAATCTTCTTCCTCAAACTCCAAGTGTCTCCTCTTGGCATCGGCCCATTTCTTCATCTGCTTAGTAGCCTTAGCCAAGTATGCCCGTGTCATGTTAGACTTTTCATGTCAACCCTTGGCAAACTTGAATGCAGCAGAACTTGGCCCTTTGTGGCCAACCGCCAATGTGTATGGAGTCATTGGTTGTAGTCTTATAGCAACATTGAACGAACTATCCCTAGTTGACTCGTTCTTTTGTAGATTGTATGAGAATTGGACTATGTCAAGCAACTTAGCCCAATCACTTTGGTTGGCACTTACATAATGCCTTAAGAATATCTCCAATAAGGCATTCACCTTTTCTGTTTGGTCATCAGTTTGGGGATGAAAACTTGTGGAGAAGTTGAACTCTCCAATCCCATTAACTTGAATAGCTCCATCTAGAATCTCCTGGTGAAGTGAGTGTCTTTGTCATTGATAATCATCTTTAGGATGCCCCAATATTTCACCACATACTTGAAAAATAGACATGTTGCATCTTTAGCTGTAAACTTTGAAGGTATGGGATGAGCACACTATACTTGCTAAATTGGTCTACCACTACCATGATGTTGGCACATCCCTTCAATTTTAGTAGACACATGATGAAATCTATTGAAACACTCTCCTATGATTTCTTTAGAATAGGTAGGGGTTCTAATAATCCCAATGGTTAGTGTTGCTCTACCTTGTCTTATTAGCATATGTAGTTCCCACAGCCTTATATGGATTGTAATTATTGTTAACTACAATTAAGTATGTAGTAATTTGACATAGAAGAGCAAGAAAGTAAAGCCAGATGGAGGGGCAAGAGAGTAATTTGAAACTACATAGAGGGGTAAGAAAGTAAAAATACACCCTTGCAAAAAAGAAAACCTACATAAGAGAAAAGAAAATATGGGATGGCAAAATAGGGAAGACGACTGTCGGCAGAACATGAGAAAAAGAGAGAAAAATTGAGACAGTCGTTGGAAGAGAGAGAAAAAGAAAACACAGCCAAATCAGAGTTGACGAGAAGGAGAGAAAAAGAAAACATGGCCGAATCGAAGTCGATGGGAAGGAAAGAGAGAAAAAGAAAACACGACCAAAGAAAAGTGAAAGGTTAGACAGTAGAAAGAAAGAAAATGAAAGATGGCCAAAAACAGGTGGTCGACAAAGGAAAAGAGACACGGCCAAACAACCTACATGAAAAAAGGTGTGAACGACAAAACCCTATTTGGCTAACTAAGTAAGCACGACAAAACACACCACTGGCGAAAGGAGAGAGAAAACCAAAAACCAAATAGGGGAAGGAGAGAAAAACTTAATACGGCCAAAGTCAGGGTGGATGACAAAGAGGGAAATGGCCAAATAGAGTGACTAGCTGAAAGAGAGAAAACGACATACAACTGAAGAAGAATAGACCAGAACGTGCATCGACGTGAGACCAGAACGTGCAACGGCATGACTGATCAGAAGCGTGGGGCAAGCTGTGAGACGTGAAACCGCATATCAGAAATGTGAGGTGAGTTGTGAGACAGTGAGATCATGAAATAAGAGACGAGTGAGCCCGTGATATGGTAAAAGCAGGAGCTGTGTGAGACAACCTAAAGAAGAAATTCGATGAAGCATTAAAAGAACTCAACGTATTTCTAAATTTTTTCAAGAGAGGTTAGAGAGCATTGTCATGAACTTCTAAGCGGCAGTGAAGCAGCCATTCAATTCAACAGAGGCAAGACAAACTAGAAGAAGGGTAGATATAGTAAGTGACACTCTTTATATAGTACTTGCTTAGTATTTACAATAGTAAAAGGAGTAGAGGATTAAGACATCCATTGTAATTGGCATTCTTAAGTATAGTGGATTGTCTCAATAAAGGAGAGTCTTTACCACCATGGATGTAGGTCATGTTGACGGAACCACGTAAATCTCATGTGTCTTTACTTTTTTTTAAATTCTGTGTTTTGAATTGAGTTGTGTGAACACAGCAAAAGTATCAACCAACTTATAACCTAATGAAGACCTAATAAGCAAGGTGTCTGAAAGGTTACTTTAGAAACTATTGTGATTAGTAGGTAGCAATAGATCTACCTTAGTCGAATTTGAGGAAGAGTTCGCTTTTAAGAAGAGGTTGAAGTTGTTCACATATATGCGAATTGTGGTGATACTGATTCACCCCCATCTCAGTATCATAAACTAGTAGATCCTAGGGTAAAGTTGGGAACTTCAATTGGTATTATAGCACTAGTTCACCAGTTTGAAACTCAATAACTTGGTGTACTAGTTTAAAGGGTTTCAAAAGTTTTAACTAGTTCAGCATACTGAGAAATGGAAACCGATACTAGCACCAGCATTACTTATAGCAAAAAGGTTCTTATCTTCAACGGAACTAACTACCATATGTGGAGAGTGAGAATACAAGTGGTATTTATAACTATGGGCATGAACGTGGTGAAATCCATACAAGAGGGTTTTGTGGCTTTAGAAGAAGGTAAAGACCCAACCCCAGAGGAATTAAAGCAGTTTAAGATAAATGGGAAGGCCTTAAATGTCATCATTTCAGCATTGACAGATGCTAAGTATGCTAAAGTTATAGACTGCAAATCTATTAAGGAGATATGGGATAGATTGCAGAAAGTCTATGAAGGTGATGGTAGAATGAAGGAGGCCAAGCTTCAAGTTTTCAAGGAGAGATATGAATCTCTCAAAATGCAAAAAAATGAGACAGTCTAGGAGTTTTTCACTAAAGTTATTAATATTGTATACGATCTGAGAAGTCATGGGAAGAATAAGAAGGACTCATCTATTGTGAAGAAAATTCTAAGAATTCTACCTGAGAGGTTTGCCTCAAAGGTAGCAACCATAGAGGAGAGTAGAGATCTTAATTCTATGTCTCTACATGATCCTTAGTGCAATCTCATTGCATATGAGATGAGGATAAAGTCAACGAAGAGCTCCTCAACATCGAAGGTATCAAAGGAAGCTATGAAACACTTGAAGATAAAAGAAGAGGAAGAATCATTCAGTAAGGATGATGATGATGATGAGGAAGAAAGTGAAAGTGAAGTGTTGGCATACTTCACAAGGAAGTTCAAAAAGGGGTTTAAGAAGGGAAAAGGGTAGTTGTCCTTGAGATGTTATCGTTATGGGCAGACTGGACACTTTGCTTCTCATTGTAAAATGAAACTTGATGATGAAGATGAGGATGGTGATGATAAGCAGAATTCAAGATGGAAAAAATCATCATTCAAATCAAAGAAGTCTAACCTACAGAAGAAGAAGAGAGGCTCATTTAAGAGTTATATGAGTTAGATAAAAGAAGTTGATGATGAGGAAGATGAAGACTTATTAGATGAGCATGCCTTCATGGCATTAGCTCAAGGTTGTAGTTCAACCTCTGAAGAGGAAGAGGAGTTTAATGAAGAAGAATTAGATCTTGAAGTTAAGTTAGAAGCAACTTCAAAGGAGATAATTAGAAGGGGCAAAACCATAAGAAGGTTGGAGGCTCACATAAAACAAGTTAAAGCAAAGTCTGAGGAAGCAAAAACTCAAAAAGATGAAATAAGGGTCGAACGTATTGACTTGAAGAGAAGATTTGAAGAATAGATTAAAATTATAGGAAAACGTGATTGGTGGCTTATGTTGTGTATAGTTAGCTATTTTTTATAATATATATTTAGAAATAAACTAATTTAGGTAGGTTTTTAAAGGTCCCATAAGTTATGGGATTTGATGTATTTTTACCTTTTATTACTTTCCTTTTTTACTAGGTCTAGCATCTATAAAGCTATTGTCTAATGTATTATTCAGAATAAGAAGGATTATTACTCTTTCAATCTCCAACATGGTATCAGAGCCTTTGCTTTTCTTAGTCTTCTTCCTTCTATTTTCTTTTCTTTTCTTTGACATCAAAACAGATTGCTAACCTTTATTGCTGGTGATCCCTACTTCACGTGGAAGGCCTTAATTGCCTATAATTGTTATTTTTTTTTCATAAAAGATGTCTGAGGTTGCAGAGACAGGTTCTACAACCCAATCAGAGGGGGTTCGATCTCAACAAATTGGAGAACTACAAAGTATCCAAGCTGCATATAGGTTGGATGGAAAAAATTATCTTAAGTGGTCCCAACTGGTTCGGACAGTGCTAAAAGGAAGAGGGAAGATCAGTCATCTTATGGGTACAGGACCTAAGCCAGGAGATCTGGGTTTTGAGGCATGGGATGAAGAAGACTCCATGATTATGGCATGGCTATGAAGTTCTATGATCCCTGAAATTAGTGACACATGCATGTTCTTGACCACTGCCAAGGATATTTGGGATGCAATTCAACAAACCTATTCTAAAGCTAGAGATGCAACTCAAGTATATGATGTCAAGGTAAAGACAATGACAACAAAACAAGGAAACAAAATAGTCACTGAATATGCCAATCAATTGAAATCCTTGTGGCAAGAGCTGAATCATTATAGGGTGATAAAAACCAAATGTCCATATGATGCAGTGGTTCTAAAGGCATTCATTGAGCAAGACAGGGTTTATGAGTTCCTCGTTGGTCTTAACCCTGAATTTGATCAAGTAAGGGTCCAAATTCTTGGCAAGTCAGAAGTTCCATGTTTTAATGAGGTGGTGGCAATAATCCAAAGCGAGGAAAGTAGAAGAGGTCTGATGCTAGAATCACAAATGATGGATAACTCAGTCATGATAGCTAGGGGTGACAACAAATTAGTCACAAATCTGGACAGAGCACCATATTTTGGAAGTGGACAGCTTAATCAACCAAAAGCTCAAAACCGTGACAGCTTGTGGTGCACAGCTTGTGGTGCACCTATTGTAATAAGGCACGCCATACTCGTGAAAAGTGTTGGAAGCTTCATGGAAAGCCCCCCAGTCGAGAATGGGGACAGAAAGGAGAACAACCAAGGAACTATAGGCAGACTCACGTTGCTGCATACAGGGGGAGACAATATAGAATTTAGAAGAGAACACTTGTCTTGAGTTATTGCACATACTGTAAAAGGCAAGGACATGCTGACAAGGATTGTTGGTGGAAACCCAAGCTAGTGGTTTCAAAGAATAAGTTTGCTATATTGGTAGACTTGGAACAATACGAAAGGTGTGGGTAGGATGGCCATAATGCCAAGAGATGCATGACACTTCTCCTTAAGCAAGAGAAGGCACTGAATGGCATAGTGAAAACAAGTGGTGCAGTCAAAGCTGAGAAAAAAGAGAAAGCTATCTTTCAACCAGTTTAAAAGAAGGAATATAAAGCTAAAAAGGAGGTGACTAATATAGCTGAAATTGCACTCAAAGCTAACTACAAGGATAAGCAGCGGATCCTTGATAGTGGATGAACTTCACATATGATGGGAGATAAGAGTAAATTGTCAAAGTTAAACGAGTCAAGAGAAGGCAGAGTCAAGTTTGGCAATGATGATTCACTCAACATATATGGTCAGTGGTCAATAAACATTGGAAGGGGAAAGCTGAAAGATGTTCTGCACATTGAAGGACTCAGATATAATCTAGCATCTATTAGTCAACTATGCAATGAAGACCATAAGGTAATATTCACAAAAATAGGTTGCCAGGTAAAGAGTAAAGAAGGCAATACTATTGCAGTTGGCAAGAGAACACTGGAAATTTATATGTGATTGATGAGGACAAGACAAGCAGTTGTTTACTCACCAAAGAAGAAGAAAATCAACTCTAGCATAAGAGGTTGGGAGATTTATCACAGAAAAACATGAGGAAGCTGACCACTACTCATACAATTACAGACATTCTCGACCTCAGGAGAGAGAGAGAGAAAGTATGTTTTTTCAGCATGTTCTAAAGGAAAACATGTCAGAAAGCAATATAAGATTAAAGAGTTTAGTTCTGAAGCAGTGTTTGACATTGTGCATACTGATTTGTGTGGATGATGAGAACAAAAGGGTTGAATGGTGAAATGTATTTCATCTTATTTGTTGATGATTATTCCAGAAGGACTTGCATCATGCACCTTAAACACAAGTCAAAAGTTTTGAATTGCTTTAAAAGATACAGAAAATTGGCTGAAAATGAGAGTAAAAGGAAGATTAAAGTATTGAGGTTAGATCAAGGCACTGAATTTACAAATGAAGCTTTTGAAGATTACTTTGAGAAGCATGATATTCACCATTAGATGACAGTAGTAAGAACACCTTAACAAAACGAGGTGGTAAAGAGGAAAAATAGAGCTGTGGTTAAAATGACAAGAACTCTACTGCTGGAATCTAAGGTTCACACAAGATTTTGGACAGAAGTAACTTTTACAACTGTGCACCTATTGAACAGAGTTTTACTAAGGACCAATACTGATAAGACTCCATATGAGCTATAGAGTGGGAAGAAGACAACAGTCACGTATCTCAGAATCTTTGGTAGCCCATATTTTGTGAAGAACAAGGAGCAAAACTTAGGAGAATTCAATACTAGGTCTGATGAAGGCATTTTTGTGAGATACTCAGCAAAGACAAAAAGTTACAAAGTTTTCCTACATAAGCTGGGAAAAGTGATCACGTCCAGTGATATAAGAATAGATGAGAACTGGAAAATAATACAGAATGGAGAAGCTACGAACAATGAAGAAGATGACTTCAATGTAGATGAAGAATTAGACCAACTTGAAGAAAAGGAAGAAAAAGTAAGTTTAGATTCGGAAAAGAGTGAGTCTGAAGATGAAGAAAGAGATTCTCTTGCAACTAAGACTGTGCAGGAGAGAAGGACAAAGAAGACATGGACTAGTGCTCATCAAGGAAATTAGATCATAGGTGACCCATCAGCAGGAGTTACAACAAGAAGAAGAATTGTGGGAGCTACTGCTTTACTCTCACAAGTTAAACCTAAATTTGTTGAAGAGGCTACATAAGACAAAGCTTGGGTCAAAGCTATCAATGAGAAGCTGGATCAAATCGAGATGAATGATACATGAGAGCTGGTTCCAAGACCTACTAACAAGAATGTCATAGGAATAAAATGGGTGTTTAGGAATAAACACAATGAAGATGGCAAGGTGGTGAGGAATAAGGACAGGTCAGTTTGTAAAGGCTACACTTAGATAGAAGGAGAAAATATTGATGAAACTTTTGTACCAGTGGTAAGGTTAGAAACTATCAGAATATTCCTAACTTTTAGCAGCACATAAGAGGTATAAAGTTTATCAGATAGATATGAAATCAGCCTTTCTGAATGGGCTCCTAAAAGAAGAAGTGTATATTGAACAACCTGATAGCGTACAAATCAATGAGAATAAGAAACACGTGTGTAAGTTGAAGAAAGCTTTCTATGGTATTAAACAAGCCCCAATAGCATGGTACAGTAGGCTGGATGCATATTTGAGAAGGTTGAACTTCAAAAGAGGAATAGTTGATAATAACCTATATGTGTTCAACTTAAAGAAAGGTCAGCTGATAACCATAGTATATGTAGACAACATCATCTTTGGAAGGGATCACTCAGAGCTATGCCAAGATTTTGCATAGAAGATGAGTAAAGAATTTGAGATGTCATTGATTAGATAAATGAATTACTTTCTTAGATTACAGATAAAATGGTGTAAAAAAGGTATTTTTATTTCTTAGATGAAATATGCCAAAGAGATGTTGAAAAAGTTTGGCATAGAGGATAATAGACCTGTTAGTACCCCCTATGACAATAGGCTGCAAGTTAACAAAAGATCAGAAGGAAGGAGTACAAGCCCTATGGAGTACAGGAAGATGATAAGGAGTCTTCTGTACCTTACAACATCAAGGCCTGATTTTATGCAAACTGTGTGCATTGCTAGCAGATTCCAAGTTGATCCTAAAGAATCTCATGTGTTGGCAGTGAAAAGAATCCTAAGATACCTCAAAGGGACACTGGAAATGGGTTTATGGTATCCGGCCATGGATTCTTTAAAACTATGAGCATATACTGATGCAGATTGGGAAAGAAGTATAGATGAAAGAAAATCAACCAACGGTTACAACTTCTACTTGGGTTCAAAGTGTGTTGCGTGGTTAAGTAGAAAGAAAAACAGTGTTGCTTTGAGCACAGCTAAGGCTAAGTATGTGGCTGTTTGTGCAGCATGTACTCAAGTGATATGGATGCAAAGATAATTGGTAGACTTGGGTGTTGAAGTAAAGTTACTAGAAAGTGTACTCTGTGATAATCAAAGTGTTATTGATCTCAATAAGAATCTAGTTCAACATTCAAGGAGCAAGCATATTGACATCCGGTATCACTTTATTAAAGATCAAATGGAATAAGGTATAATTTAGTTGGAGTATGCTGGCACTAAAGGTCAAATTTTAGACATTCTAACTAAACTTCTGTCTACAGAGTTGTTTGAAAAGCATATAATGAGTCTGTCTATGTAAATGCCTCCTCAAGTTTGAAGTTCAGGTGAATCCTCCATCTTTAATTTATAAGTTTTTTTGTAATTGGTTAGCAAAGGGGGAATAAAGTAACAATGCAGGGGGAGCTGTTAAGAAAGGGGGAGTGCATATTTAGGAGGAGTTATAATTACTGCATAATGGTTTTTATTATGAGTGTTGCCAACAATTACAAAGGGAGAGATTATTATTCCCACAGTCTTGTATGGGTTGTAATTGTTGTCAACTAAATTTAAGTGTGCAAATAATTTGACATGGAGGGGCAAGAAAGTAAAGCCACATTGAGGGACAAGAGAGTAATTTGAAGCTACATGGAGGGTAAGAAAGTAAAAATACACCTTTGCAAGAGAGAAAACCTATATAGGAGAAAAGAAAATATGGGATGGCAAAATAGGGAAGACAACCATCGACAGAACACAAGAAAAAGAGAGAAAAATTGAGACAGCCATTGGAAAAGAGAGAAAAAGAAAGCACGACCAAATTGGAGTCGACAAGAAGGAGAGAAAAAGAAAACATGGCCAAATTGGAGTCAATGGGAAGGAGAGAAAAAGAAAACACGACCAAAGAAGAGTGAACGGCTAGACGGTAGAAAGAGAGAAAACAAAAGACAACCAAAAATAGGGGGTCGACAAAGGAAAGGAGACATGGCCAAACAACCTACACGAAAAAGGGTGTGAATGGCAAAACCCTACTTGGCTAACTATGTGAGCATGAAAAAACACACCACCAACGGAAGGAGAGAGAAACCCAACGGCTAAATGGAGGAAGGAGAGAAAAATCTGATATGGCCAAAATCAAGGTGGATGGCAAAGAGGGAAAAGGCAAATAGAATGATCGGTTGAAAGAAAGAAAACGAGATACGGCTAAAGAAGAACAGACCAAAATGTGCGTTAACATGAGAACAATCGGCGTGAGACCAAAACGTGCATTAGCGTGAGACCAGAACGTACGTCAGCATAAGAACAGAACGTGCGACGATGTGACTGATTAGAAGTGTAGGGTAGGCTATGAGACATGAAAATGCAAATTAGAAACATGAGGTGAGCCATGAGACTGTGAGATCATAAAATAGGAAATGGGTGAGACCGTGAGACGGTGAAAATAGGAGCTGTATGAGACAACCTAAAGAAGGAATTTGGTGAAGCATTGAAAGAATTCAACATATTTTCAAATTTCTTCAAGAGAGGTTAGAGAGCGTTATGGTGAACTTCTAAGTAACAGTGAAGTAGTCATTCAATTCAACAGAGGCAAGACAAGCTAAAAGAAGGGTAAACACATTAAGTGACACTCTTTGTATTGTATTTACTTAGCATTTGCAATAGTGAAAGGAGCAGAAGATCAAGACATCCATTGTAACTGGTATTCTTAAGTATAGTGGATTGTCTCAGTAGAGGAAGAGTCCCTACCACTGTGGATATACGTCATGTTGACGGAACCACGTAAATATCCTGTGTTCTTACTTTGTTTTACATTCTGTGTTTTGAATTGAGTTGTGTGAACGCAGCAAAAGTATCAGCCAACCCATAACCTAACGAAGACCCAATTGGCAAGGTGTCTGAAAGGTAACTTTAGGGACTATTATGATTAGTATGTAGCAATAAATCTACCTTAGTCAAATCTGAGAAAGAGTTCACTTTTAAGAAGAGGTTGAAGTTGTTCACACATCTGTGAATTGTGGTGATACTGATTCACCCTCCTCTTAGTATCACAAATTAGTAAATTCTAAGGTGAAGTTGGGAACTTCAGCATATAAGACAAGTATTCACATAAAGCTCAACATCGTCTTGCATGTATGGCCAATAATATGTCTGCTCTATAAGTGCCAATGTGCGACATATACCCGAATGTCCTACGCATTTTGAGTCATGACACTCGTTGATAATTGCCTTCCTCAATCCCTACCACTTTGGCACATAAACTCTATTGCCTTTGGTACTGAGTAACTCATCTTCAAGTCAAAAATAACGAGTCTTTCCATTATTTGCCAACTCCCTCAAACTCTTGGCTTATGGGTCATGCTTCAATTCCTCCTTTACTTGTTATACTAAAAGGAAGTTTGGACTTGTGATGGTAGCTAGTTTGACCTTTCTACTCAATGCATCGGCCACCAAATTAGCCTTACCCGACTTATACTCCATCATAAAGTCAAATTCTGCCAAGAAAGCTTGCCACCTTACTTGCTTTGGTGTTAACTTCTTTTGATTGAGGAAGTAACTTGTGGCAATGTTGTTCGTCTTTACGACAAACTTATATCCCAACAACTGATGCCTCTAAGTTCGTAGGCAATGCACCACTGCAGTCATCTCCTTCTTCTGGATTGTATATCGACGTTTGGTTTCATTCAACTTGTGGCTTTTATACGCAATAGGATGCCCTTCTTTCATTAACACACCTCCAATTGCAAAATCAGAGGCATTAATATGTACCTCATAAGATTTAGTGTGGTTGGAAAGTGCCAACACTGGCTCGTTAGCTACCGTTTATTTGAACTCCTTAGATGCTTTTTAGCATTTTGCATCCCAACTCCATGTTTTATTCTTCTTCAACAAATCAATGAGTAGAGTTGCAACAGAGGAGTAACCCTTTATAAACCTTCTATTGTAGTTAACGAGGCTTAAAAAGGATCATTCCTCGGTTACCTTTTTTAATGGCTTCCAGTTGTGAATGGCTTGCACCTTGGACTCGTCCATCCATAATTTGCCTCCATTGACAATATGCCCTAAGAATGTGACCTCTCGTTGAATAAAGGCACATTTATCCCTCTTCACATACAACTCATGTTTCCTCAATACTTAGAAATCTTGTCGTAGATGTTCAATATGCTTATCCAACGTCTTACTATAGACAACGATATCATCCAAATATACTACGATAAATTTATCAAAAAATAACTCGAAGACTCTATTCATAAGAGTGCAGAATGTGATAGGGGCATTTGTAAGTCCAAATGGCACAACTAAGAACTCAAAGGAGTCATACCTCATAACATAAATGGTCTTTGGCTGATCTTCTTCTGCAATTTTCACTTGGTAGTATCCCAATCTCAAATCCAGCTTTGTGAACTACTGTGCTTCACCTAGCTAATTAAACAAGTCAGCTACCAGTGGAATGGGATACTTATTCTTCACGGTGATTTTGTTGAGCGCTCAATAATCGATGCATAACTGAAGTGCTTTTTTTGGAAAAGCAAGGGTGCACCATATGGAGCCTTCGACAGTTGAATGTAACTCGTATCCAACAGCTCTTTAAGTTGCCTCCTAAGTTCCTCTAACTTGTAGGGTGCCATTTGGAAAGGTATCGCAGCAGGTGGTCTTACACTAGGGACTAACTCTATCTTGTAGTCTACCTCTTGTTTAGGTGGGAGCTTCTTAGGTAGTTCAGGAGGCATAATATCCTTGAACTCTTCCAGGACATAAGAGACTTCCTTGGGTAGCACCTTTGATGAGGATATATCATTTCCATCCTTCAAGGATACAAGAAAGGTGGGTTGTGCCTTCTTCACACCTTAAGAAAGTTGCATGGTCGAGATTTGCTTTGATTGAAGGCTGGTTTCTCTAGCCAAAAGCACTATGCAGGTGTTGCCTTGCTCCAAGATACATATTGTGTTGGCAAAAGGAATAGGCATAGCCTTAATACGATCCATAAACTCAATACCAAGCACAATTGAATAATCATTCATTGGTATAATAGAAAAATCTACAAGGCTATACTATTCACCCATATGTACCTCTATACCATGAGTGATGTTGAAAATCGACTTTGGCTCCAATTCATTGCCTTGAGCCATCCTCACTCCTTGTTGTATTTGATACCTAGTCGTCTTGCTTCCTCTTCTTGAAGGAAGTAGTTGGAAGCTTTGGTATCCATTAAGGTTTTAACCATTTGGTTACTTACCTTTGCTTCCATATATAACTTTCCTCTCTTCCTCATCTCTTCACGTTGTTGCTGTTCCTCCCTTTCTTCAACTATAGCAGAAAGCTTGGCTTTCCTTGGGCAATCCCTTGCCTTGTGCAACCCATCGTAAAAGTAGCATTTGAGAGGGCCTCTATCATTGCTTTGGCCTTCATTAGTGTTCTTCCCTTCCCTAGGCCTATTATACTTGTGGAAATGTCTTTTGTTCGAGGGACTATCTCCCCCACTCTTCCCCTTCGTGTCATTGTCCTTGTGAGACTTGGGCTTCTTGGACTTCTTGAACTCTATTAGTGATTCGACAATGAAAATAGGAGTGGCGAGATCTTAAACACCATGTCTTTGGATCTCCAACTTCGCCCAATTTTGTATGCCATTTTTGAATGCAAAGAATGCTTCCTTATCGAGATAATCAGGAATTTCCAGCAATATTTCAGAGAATTCCTTCACATACTCTTGTATGCTCCCCTTTTGTTGAAGACGCCTTAGCTTCACTCTCGCCTCTTCCTTGGCATTCTTTGGATAGAATTGCCACTTGTGTTCTTTCTTGAACTCGTCCCATGTGTTAATGATGTAAGTACCCCTTTCGATATTGCTATACCTCTTTCTCCACCATACCATTGCAGTATTTACGAGATATAAGGTGGCATTATCGATCTTCTTGACATCCTCTGTGATACCAAGTGCCTTAAAGTATTGCTCTAAGTTCCATAGAAAGTTATCAACCTCCTTCGTGTTCCTCGACCCATTATACCCATTATATGCCTTGGGCCTTGGAACATCCACCTTTGAAGAAGCAACTACCATTGGCAAGGCAATGCTTCCACCTTGAGCAACTGCCTTTTTACAAAGGACTAGCTCATCCTTGGTCTCTTTTAACTCGTTAGAGACTCTGTCGAGCTTTTCCTTCAATGTCACAACCTCACAATGGAAGATCTCTTCCAAGGTCTTTACTTGGTCTAGACACCTTGATAGGGCTTGGTTCAAGGCACTTGTATCTCCTTACGAAGCTCTCACTCTCCCTTTCAAGCTCATTGATGTGTTGGTCTACCACCTTGAACTTCTCCTGCCCATCAGCCATAACAAGCTCAACCTTTGCAAGCCTTGCATTGGCATCTTCCAAGACATCCCTTGACTTGATCTCCCTCTTTTGGGTTACTTCTGGGCTTATTCAATTATGTGGGTAATCTCACTATAAGGACCAGACATCCTTATTAGACAAAGTGTGCTTGCTATTTGTAGAAATCGTGTTCTGATACCACTTGTCATGGATTTGGCCTTGATCAACCAACGACCCACATGACACAGCAATTCACTTAACTCGAATGCTAATTCTACCTTCTCCGAGAGCTAGAATGCAACTATTCGAAGATAAAAAGAAGCACACAAGTATACAAGAGATATGGAGAACTTAGAGAATACTATACTACTTCAAGAATACAATTATATTCTTACTTGGATGCCTTACAAATGAGGCCCCTAAGGCTATATATAGTCATCCACTTCTTCAATGGATGGTTAGAATCTATTCAATCTAACGGTCCCTATTCTTTTTCTAAATCATTCAACATAACTTTACACTTTATAAGAAGATAAGTGAATTATTTACAAGATTTTAAAAGTTTTTACCTAATTCTATAATTACGAAGAATAAGCTCTTTTAATAGTTTAGTTTGGACAGAATGACGTAGCACATGACACATAGAAGGGAAGGTTTGAAGAAAGCTTTTTTTTTTTTTTAAATAATAATAATAATTTATTATTATTATGCTGGTGAAGCAATATATAATGAACAATTTAGGCGTAATAGCAAGAAATAAACTCTACGCCATACCAGATTTGTTAAAGACGCATGCGATTACGTAATAATATCCATAAGGGCGTTTCATTGAAGAAAATATTTAGATCAGTTTTCAACTCATGGGTCTCTCCATTTTCTAGTCAACCGGAGTAGGTGGGACTGGAAAGTTCGGAATGTTGGCCCTACCCAAAATTTCCTTTATTAGCCTAACCTTGAGCGGCTGACGTTATTTTCTTGGCAGACACGGTTCCAGTCTCAACGGCAACAACCAAATTTCAATTCAAATAAGAGCCAAAGGAAAGGTCCTCCCGAGTTCCAGTGGGGCACGCCTCTGCGCACCTTGGCGCAACCCAATGCACAATTATTTTTTTACACTTTCATTTTCCGACGGTTGGTGTGGGCATGTTGCCTTTTTCTTTTATAAAAAAAAAATAAAATCAAAATATGCTGCATTTAGAACACAGCATATATTTTGATTAAAAAATAAAATTAATATTTCGATTAAAATTAAGAAAATAATATTTTAAATAAAAAATAAAAATAAGATAAATAATTTATTAAAATATAATTTTTTAAATACTTATATTTATATATATTTATAAGTAAAACTGACTATATATAAATACAGATACGAGAAAGAACCCATCAGAGCAACTTCCGCGACTGCTGCCACCCACAATGGACCCTCTATAACTTGGTATCTCTAGAATCAAATTTGTCCTTTTTATATATCAAGAACTTACGGACATTGACAAAGTCACAAAGATGACAATATACAAAAAATCCTATATAATAACTACGTGTCGGCCTTATACAAAAAAAAAAAAAAAAAATATGTGTGCGAGCCGTCAAAAACGACCAAGCTCCTAACTAAAACTCCTCCAGGCCTCAAAATACATTGTTGAAACGTGTTAAACTCGAGAAACCATCATAATACGAACAAAATTTATTCTCACAATTCGATTTCCGAATAAGAATTGCTAAAGCCGCGTGTGTATTGCCATTAGAATAAACCCAATTCACTGTTAAAACTAATGTCCGAAAGAAGAAGGACAAGCACAGCGTAACGAGGGCTGAACCAGTTGTTAGCTGGACAAGCATTGCGATGGATCCACAGGAAATCAAATGGAGACCAGTCTATTTCTATGCCGTTATAATTTGCTTAATCAATTCTCACGCGGAGACGTGTGTTCTAATCTTGATTACATACATCTTTAAACAATGTGCTGTGGGAGTTAAACGACTTTGTATAATAGGTCAACAAACGTAAAGGAAAAATGGGACTCTTTTTTTTTTTTTTCTCTCTCTCTCTCTGAGTGTTTCTGAGGGAGAAAATACGGTTAATACTTTGAAAATGTGTTACTTAGTGGTAAGATATCTATACATAGTGTAGGGCCATCAAATTAGATGCAAGTGGAGCCGCCATACTTTCATCGTAATATTTAAGGCTTTGTGAGCTGGGATAAGTAGCAAGCTTTGTGAGCTTCACCTTCATGGGCGGCTTGTTTTGATACATAAATATACTCAAGAAAAAGAAAGAGAAATATACTCAAGGTTGCTTTCCCTTAGCCAAGCAGAAATTAACTTGCCATCAACAAACATGCATCTGACTATGTATGGCAACAAATAATTTGTAATGGGTTTGGTTAATACAGATACACCAATTTTTAATCCGGATAATGATCTTATGAGTTTTTTGATTTAGTTTTGTATCTTTACGCGGTGAGGACTCTGAAAAGATATTATTGTACATGCGCTACCAGCATTGCACTTTTTTATTCTTTTTTTTTTTAAAAATAAATTTAACTAGCTCAAAATTACCTTCTTCATATGATAAAGGAATAACAATATTATTATATCATAGCATCAAATTAGTTAGAAGTCACATATTCCAATCGTGAAAGGGTTGCGTAGAATTGTGTAAAATAGAGTTATTTTGCTATCTGATAGATTCTTTTGGCATGCAATATGCATAGAAAAATGTCACGGGGCCATTACCCTCTCTCCAAAAGACTAACTTATTGGAGTGTGCAGCGCCCACATTTATAATGTCCATGGATCTCTCTTACCTTTTCGATGGGAGATTCCGTGACAAAAAGTTCATAATGCAGTTGATATTTTCCCTAGGTATCTTCTTTTTTCCTTCTTTTAGTTTGGCAATTGACCTTAGAGATCCACAAGTTGAGTGGGATCAAATTAAGCCTACCATCTAGATGAACCACATATCCATGTGCTACCATATGTTTGAAGATAAGAAGTAAAAGAAGAAGAAGAAGAAAAAAAAGAAAAAGAAACCCTTAATTGGTGGAGGCAGGACATGTGTACCTCTTTGACCATGAAGATGTCTTGGAAGTTTCATTGGGCTTTTGTTTGAGGTGGTTGAGTAAATTGCTACCTAACTTGGCGCACTAGATGTTCCCTACCCTCGACAGTCCATAACTTCTTATGTTGAACTTTCATGCAAGAGGAGACGCGTAGACAGAGTCCTCGCAAATGTCAAGTGAAGACCGGCTTTTTCCATTTCTGTTCAATGCTGGCACTAATAACAAGCCATCCAAACATGCATGACTTCAAGCTATGAAAGTTCAAGCCATCTAAACTTGCAATTCTTGAATCAAGATTCAAGAATTGCAACTCAAACTTGAAGTGAAAAGGGTACTTTTATTTTATTTTTTTTAATGTGATGTCGATATTTTGGGAATCGAAGAGAGAAAAAAAAAGTTAAAAAGCATGTTAATATAACGTGAAATAAATTTTAATCCCTATGAAGTTTAATAACGAGCTTCACCAGCGCTTAACACTTCGTATGACATAATTTGATTCAAATAGATCTTATCTATGGTGGACCTTATGGTAAAACTCACGAACGATCACACATATTTTTGGGTCCTTAACGTGTGAGAAAAATCTTCTGTTGGTGGTAAATTTAAATTTATTGATATAATAACAAAAATAATATTATTTATAAAAAGAGAAAACAATTTTTATATTTCAAATAATAAACATTACAATTGTTTCATATGAATTTTCATATTTCAGAACTTTTATATGATCTTCTCATTTTTCACACCATCAAATGCACTTCTTTTTCTCCAAAAAAAAAAACAAAAAAAAGCAAAATAAATTATAAGATATTCTTAAAAGAAGTTGCGGGGAAAAGTATTGGTGGGCTATCACATTATTTATTCAGTATTAAGAAATGCGGCGAAAAAATATTTTTAAAAGAAGCTTCTATGAATAGGAGTCTTTCGTAGTTCTTCATCGCCTTTGGCCCTTTTTATTTCTTTTAACTTGAAAATTTTTTTATCCCCTTTATTTTGTTCAAAAAATAATTTGTTTACTTTTTATTTGTCTTTGAAGCTCTTAGCTTCCCTCCTTCCTATGTCTAATTTCTTTGATTGCAGAATCTGCAAGGTCCTTCTTTTCCTTTGAAAGAGGATGTGATTTCAACATGCTACTTGTTTTTTTTTTTTTTAAGAAAAATACATATATAATTTTAAACTTCCACAGGGGACGTGGCAGCAAGTGCCCCTTTTTACAAAACCAGCTTTTCGTTTTTTTTTTTTTTCTCTTTTTCCTCAAAGCAACAAGTTTTATTCATGGCATCCTTTCGTAAAACCCTTTTTACAAAAATTTGGGTATTGTATTGTTTGATGCATATGTTAAATTAATTAATATAAGTAGCCTATATTATTTATGGTATGACCCAAAATAAAAGGTTTAATATGATGGTCGGTTAGAAATAACGATAATTTGGAACATTGAGTTTAATATTCCTCTACTCTACTCTCCCTATTAAGAATAATTGTTATAAGAAGAGGAGTATTTTCCCATTTAAAATAACTATTACAAAAAGGGAGGATCTTTCTATTTAAGGTAACGGTTATAGAAAAGGAATAATGTGTGTATATATATATATATATATAGATTACGAATTTTTTCTGTTCTTAACCATCAAAGAAAAAACATAAAGAGAAAAAAGGGAAGAGTAGGATAAAAGGGAAAAACGTTCAGGAACAAAAGAAAGGGAGGATTCTCATCTTCGGGACATCAACATAATGGACAACGATATGTTGATTTCATTACAGTTTTATTACTAGTATTCGCATAAAGAAAAGATTCTATATTATAGAAATAGAAATTTTATAAAAAAAATTCTAGAAAAGTCCAACAATTGGTATCAAAGCGGATCAGCGAATACTGCAATTGTTTTACGTTTATTTGTTTGTGCTGGGGAAACGCCGACCATGAAAATCTGCACAGCTAAAACTGTCGGCGTCGAAAGGAAAAGGAAAGTTGACCATGGAAACTGGATAGCCGTCAGACTCGAATGATCTGGGTATGGTGGATCGGCCTCACTGTGAAGGTTGTACTTCTGGGTACAGCTGTTGACCCGAACAAATTTGGATATGGTAGCGAGGCTGAGGTTCTGGGAACGGCTGAAGACACGGATCAGGATTGGTCTAGATTTGGTGTCACCGTTTCACAACTCTAGATTTGGCTGTGGTTCTAGGTATGGCAGGGATCCAAATCGGATCTGATGGGTATGGCGGAACCCGCGTCGCTGGATTGTGCGACCCGGGCTTGCCGGTGAAGGGTGGTGCCACTGTGATGCGGTCTTCCCAGTGTGGGTGTGCACCAGTCGCACCCACATCACTAGATTGTGCGACGTGGGCTTGCTGGTGAAGGGTGGTGCCACTGCGATGAGGTCTCGCCGGTGTGAGTGTGCGCCAGTCGCACTCGCGTCACTGGATTATGTGACGCAGGCTTACTGGTGAAGGGTAGTGACACCGTGGTGCGGTCTCGCTGGTAGGGGTGTGTGCCAGTTGCACCTGTGTCACTGGATTGTGCAACACGGGCTTGCCGATGAAGGGTGGAGCTGCCATCGCATTGTGGGGCTTACCGGTGAGTAGTGGTGCTGGGTTGCTCAGCCAGAGGCAGCACGCGGGGCGAGTATGGCGGGTCCTTTGGCTGGAAGTAGCATGCGGGTGTGCCATTTGCAGTATGGTGGTGTTGCAGGTCCTTGCCTAGTGGTGGAGAAGAAATTTTCGAATAGATGCCACCATGTAAAGGGGACCGATTACTTGAATAGTGCAAATGGTGTTAATTCCCACATAAAAGATAATTTAAATCTTCATAATTGAAGATTTTTCTTAAAGTTTATTGAGTTCACATCAACATTAATCAAATATTGAAAGCTTGTTAGTCACCAAAGTGGCCTGGCTTAAAATGATTTGAATAGTTGATTGTGAATTTCAAATTGTTCATTTTTGAATGCTAATAAAATGTTTTGAAATGAACAATTGTGGTTATTAATTATGAAGTTAGGAGATCATCCAAAGATAGATTATTATTTGTAATTAATGGCACTAAAGGGGATTGATTGATATACTGGGTAAATGTAATTGTATATCCAAAGATAACATTCATATTAATTCTAGTATGATTAATTGATCTATTAAAGTATATTTAAATTAGCATTATTATTGATTAAAGTTATGTATTTGAGGATCATCCAAAGGTGAATTCAAATACATGATTAAAGTTTGTAGTGTATGTATCTGAATCCATTAGAGTTTACTCAAAGTATTAAGGTGTAAATTTGGATTATGTTTGCAGCTTCCAATAATATATTCGCCTTAGGCAATTCGATGATCAAATTCAATGGGCTGAACTATGCAGAATGACCTGAACATATTCAGTTTCATTTAGGTGTTTTGGGCTTGGACTTAGCCGTCATTTCGGATGAAAAGCTTATAGCCATTACTGGGACTAGTATAGAATCTGATAAGTCTCGTCATGAGACTTGGGTACGGTCTAATAGGCTAAGTTTGAATTTGATGCGGATGACGATAGCTGAAAACGTCAAGCCATTGATGCCAAAGACAAAAAATGCGAGGGAATTTATGATGAGAATTAAGGAATATTCTCAATCAGAAATAGCTGATAAATCTATTGTAAGAACCTTAATAAGTGAGCTGACAATGATCATATGACTAGTATGGCTGATCTAGTAGCAAGGTTGAAAACAATGAACATGGATGTGAGTGATTCATTTTTGGTTTAATTCATCATCAACTCACTGCCTCCTGAATTTAGCTAGTTCCAAGTGAATTATAACACTATTAAAGAGAAATAGAACTTTCAGGAAATTAAGTCCATGTTAGTTCAGAAGGAAGGGAAATTAAAGAAGACGAAGGATCACTCCATTCGTCTCATCATTCGTAATGATGCTAGTGGTAGCAAGTCTAAACCACATAAGAAAAGTAAGAAGAAGGACAAAACCTCTATGAAAGTCATTGGGGGTTAGATCCAAAAGGATCAGAAATGCTTCTTCTACAAAAGGATGAGTCACTTCAAGAATGATTGCCTTAAAAGAAAGGTATGTACTGTATATCAATATATTTTGAATAAAAAATAATTGAAGTGCCTAATAATACTTGGTGGTTAGACTCTGGAGCTACTATTTATGTGTCACATATTATGTAGGGATTCCTTTCAATCCAGCCCATAACAGGAACTAAGAAGTTCCTCTATATGGGAAACAAAATGAAGGTACGAATAGAAGGAATTGGGACATACAGATTGATCTTGGACACTAAGTGTCACTTGGATCTAGAAAAGTGTCTATGTTACTGAATGTACTAGAAATTTAGTTTCTGTTGCAAAGTTGGATGAAGTGAGATTTAACCTTAAGATTGGAAATGATGCATTTTCATTGTATAGACATTCGAACTATTATGGATATGATACTTTGATTGATAATTTGTACTGTTTTAATCTTGATGCTATGTATGTTGATTCCCTATTTCTTGTTGAGCATAGTATAGGTAACAAACGTAATGTGTATGATGAAAGTTTTGCTTTCTTATGGCATCAAAGATTGGGTCATATATCTAAAGAAAGGATATTGAAGTTGGTGAAAGGTCATGTCCTACCTCAATTGGATTTTACTGATTAGGATGTATGTGTTGATTGTATAAAAGGGAAACAAATAAGACATACATCAAAGAACCTAGCCATGAGAAGTAATGAGCCTTTAGAATTGATACATACTAATATTTGTGGCCTGTTTGATGTCCTAACATGGGGTAGTGAGAAATATTTCATCACATTTATAGATGACTACTCATGGTATTGTTACTTATATCTACTGCATGAAAAGTCCCAGTCAGTAAACACCCTAGAGGTGTTTATTAATAAAGTGAAAATACAGTTATATAGAAAAGCAAAATTGATTAAGTCAGATAGGGGTGGTGAATATTATGGAAAATTAATGAAAGTGGACAATGTCCTGGTCCATTTGCAAAACTTCTTAAAAGTTGAGGCATATATGCACAGTATACAATGCCTGGTACACCACAACAGAATGGTGTAGCGTAAAGGTGAAATCACACACTTCTGGATATGGTTAGGAGCATGTTGAATTACAGTACTGTACCTTTATCCTTATGGATGCATGCATTAAGAACTGCTGCATATCTACTGAATAGGGTTCCTAATAAGGTTGTCCCTAAGATTCCTTATGAGTTATGGACATGAAGGAAACCCAATTTGAGACACCTTCATGTTTGGGGTTATCCATCAAAAGTAAGGATATATAATCCACATGAAGGAAAGCTTGATGCAAGGACCATTAGTGATTACTTCATTAGCTATCCTGAAAAGTCCAAAAGGTATAGGTTTTATTGTTTTAACCATAATACTAGAATAGTTGAGTTTGGTAATGCTCGGTTCATTGAAAATGGCCAGTTCAGTGGGAGTGGGGAATCACAAAAGGTGGATATTAAAGAATTACAAAATGAAAGATCAACAGTGAGTACTCCTACTCAAGTTGGTATCCCCACACCCAATGTTTCTACTCAAGTTGTTGTTCCTTTTGTTGCATCACAGTCACGTGACATGCAAGGACAACAAATTGATAGTCAAAACATACATAGTGAACACATAAGAGATGAACCAAGTGACAATGTTCAATATACAAATGAACAAGTGATACCACATGAAATGATATTATGGAGGTCTATAAGACAGAAAAGGCCAGCTGTTTTGAATGATTATGTGGTTTACTCACTTGAGCATGAATTGAAATTGAGCATTGATAAAGATCTAGTCTCATTTAAACAAGCCATGGAATGTAATGATTCTGAAGGTGGTTCAATGCCATGAAGGAAGAGATGAAATCGATGGATGTAAACCAAGTCTGGGAACTAGTAGAGTTACCTGAAGGATCAAAATGAGTTGGCTGTAAATGGGTCTTCAAGACTAAGCAAAACTCAAAAGGTAACATCGAAAGGTATAAGGTCAGACTTATTGCCAAAGGTTTTACTCAAAGAGATGGTATTGACTATAAGGAGACTTTTTCTCTAGTTTCTAAGAAAGACTCCTTAAGAATCATTATGACTTTGGTGGCTTATAATGATCTAGAGTTTCACCAAATGGATGTAAAAACCGTCTTTCTAAATGGTGACTTAGAAGAGGAAGTGTATATGGACCAATCTGAAGGTTTTATTACTACTGGGTAAGAAAATTTGGTGTGTAAATTAAAGAAATCGATATATAGACTGAAACAAAGCTCTCGACAATGGTATATTAAGTTCAATAATACCATTATGTCATATGGTTTTGTAGATAACATTGTTGATCAGTGTATCTATATGAAGGTTAGTGGGAGCAAGCTCATTATATTAGTCCTATATGTCAATGACATTCTTTTGGCTGCTAATGACATAGGTTTGTTACATGATGTCAAGAAATTTCTCTCTGAAACTTTTGAAATGAAAGATATGAATGAGACATCCTATGTGATAGGAATAGAGATATTCCATGATAGATCACAAAGATTGTTAGGATTGTCTCAGAAAGGCTATATCGATAAAGTATTAGAGAGATTTAGAATGGAAAATTGCTCAATAGGAATAGTTCCAATTCAGAAAGGGAACAAGTTCAGTGAATTGCAATGTCCAAAGAATGATTTGGAACAGAAAGCGATGGAATCAATTCCCTATGCATCACTGGTTGGAAGCTTGATGTATGCGCAAACATGTACTCAGCAGACATCAGTTTCACAGTTAGAATGTTAGGCCGATATCAAAGTAATCTTGGAATAGATGATTGGAAAGCTGGAAAGAAAGCACTTAGGTACTTACAAGGTACCAAAGATTACATGCTTACTTATAAAAGATCAAGTCATCTTGAAGTAGTAGGCTACTCGAATTCAAATTATGTTGGATGTGTAGACTCGAGGAAATCTACATTTGGTTACATATTTACCCTAGCTAGAGGAGCAATTTCCTGGAAAAGTGGGAAGCATTTTGTCATTGCTACTTCCACTATGGAAGCTGAATTTGCAGCATGCTTTGAGGCTACTGTTCATGCATTATGGTTGTGGAATTTTATCTTAAGGCTTGGTTTGATTGACAGTATAGAAAAGTCGTTAAGAATTTATTGTGATAATTTCACAGCAGTTTTCTTCTCTAAGAATGATAGGTATTCTAAAGGTGCGAAACATATGGATTCGAAATACCTATCTGTTAAAGAAGAAGTGCAAAACCAAAGAGTGTCCATTAAGCATATTGGCACTAAATTAATGATAGCGGACCCGTTAACTAAATGTTTGCTACCAAAAACATTTACTGGACACGTTGATCAGATAGGCATTATGGACAGGTCCTCATTCTCTTGAAAGCCAATAATTTAAGATGCTCATATCATTGTGACACTCGTGAATTTAATTAAAGTTATGGTTTTGCTTGTGCTTTGTTATCTCTGTTTAGTTGTATATGATTATAGTTTGTGAGATAACTAATAGCATATATGGAAATGACAATTTAAAGTTTCAATATTCCTCAGTAAAGTTATTATGAATTATGATGATTATGTGATACATAGAAGGAATCATGTCGCTAAAAGATGTGTGACCGCCATGATCCAATCATTTTAATTCAATTAAGTATTATGATTTGATGATCTTTAAAGATTATATGCACTTATTTGTTATTGATTCATTAAGTCATAACATGGGCCAAGTGGGAGATTGTTAAATTAATTAACATGAGTGACCTATGTTATTTACGGTATGACCCAAAATAAAAGGCTTAATATGATGGTCGATTAGGTATAACGATAATTTGAGTCATCGGATTTAAAATCCCTCCACTTTCCCTATTAAGAATAACCGTTACAGGAAAAGGAGTATCTTCCCATTTAAGATAATTATTACAAAAAGGGAGTATCTTCCTATTTAAGGTAACTGTTACAGGAAAGGAATAATGTGCATATATATATATATATATACTATTACAGACTTTTCCTATTCTCAACTATCTGAGAGAAAACGTAAAGAAAAGAAAGGGAAGAGTAGGAGAAAAGGGAAAAACATTCAGGAACAAAAGAAAAGGAGGATTCTCATCTTCGTTACGGGATATCAGTATAATGGACAACGGTATGTTGATTTCATTACAGTTTTATTGCTAGTATTCGCATAAAGAAAAGATCCTGCATTATACAAATAGAAATTTCATAAAGAGAAATTCTAGAAAAGTCCAACAACATTTACATAGGTTTTCCACATGACATATTAACAAAATAAATGCTATGATGATTTCATTGATGATGTTCATAATCTCTCATCTGTATATGAGCTAAAACAAATGAAAGTGGCCTCGTTCTCAAAGATCTTTCAATTTTCATTCCTATTCTATAAACCTTCAAGCCCGTCAAATGAAATTCTTGCACTTTGGGTGTTCCCAAATATTTGTCATCACCAATCAAGACAATAATTTAGGTAATTCATCATTTAAATTTATCACATGTTTTTATTTCCTATAACAAAAAAGTAATACAAATAATAATAATAATATAAAATTAAGAACAAACAAAATTTACATGAAAAACTCAAAATTAGAGAAAAATAATGGATAGAAAAGAAAAAAATTAACTAATTTGAAGAAAAAGTACAAAAAATTATTTTAAATAGATTATTTTACTCTAACAAAATATATATGCATTTATATGAATATATAGAAAACTATAAGTTTAAATATAACTAATCCATGAAAATTTTTTATTTTGTCACATTGTGAGTCTTTTGATTGGATTGAACAAAATTAGAACCACTAAATTCTAATAATCTCCACCTTGAAAGGAAAAACCCTAATAAGAACATCTCCAATCTTTAACAAAAAATGTACATCTCTTCCATAAAAACTCCAAAGAGCAAAATTCAACAATTAAATTTGATAACTAAAAATGATTTGTTTGCATATTAGTAGGATTATCATAGGTATTTACTTTGCTTACAATAATATTACTACGAGTAATAACTTCATATACAAAATGATAATCAGATCAATGTACTTTGTTCTTTTATGGAACATATGATCATTAGTGAAAAAACCTCAATAATAGTCTTATTTGAGTAAATGATAATAATATGAAAGTTTCCTTTAAGTTTATTAAATAGTCCCTTTAACTAAATAATTTCCTTAAAAACCTCAATAATAACCGTATACTCAACCTTTGTAGTACATAATGTAATTGTCATTTGTAAAGTAATTTTTAAAGTAATATCATCAAAATTTAGATTCTACCAAACTAATAAATTATATATGACTAAAATTGTATCATTAGACAAAAGGGAAAAGAGGTAAGCTAAACAATGCACTGGTAAATTTGAATTTCCAGATCTATACTATTAATAGTGTTGACTATCTGATGATGGCATTAATATAGGACACTTCTTGCTCCTAATTTGGTTTTCCCCAATCTACCACTGGTGAATCCTTATGTCACATTATAAAAAGGTTTAAGTTCCTTTATTGTGTTGTCTTGCTAAATTATTTCCATCTTTAACCATAGCCTTAGATACTTATTTAAAGCCATCATTTTAAAGGTATAGTGACCTATTTGCCTAATTGTGACAACTGAGCATGATGTGAAAGTCGTCAATTCTCCATCATTAGGTTTTTTGTGCCACTTTATCTCTTGGTCTACCATTTTGGTGTCTGTCGACAACAATGAAATTGATCTAGTGGGCATCGCTAACCTTTGATCTGTCCTTATTGATCATTGTTGCATTGTTAAGGTGACTTGTTATTGCCTTCTCATCGGGCTATTATCTTAGGTTCAGTGGACTCTTGACATCTAGCTCTTTGGTGATGTGTTACCATTTGAATTGTTGCTCTAAACCTTATCTTTAACGAGCAACAAGTTTATGGGGGACAAGAGACCACCCATTTGTCCTTTATCTTTAGAGACACACCACCTTGATGACTTGTTGCCACCATCTCACCGATGATGCTTTCACCTGGTGTTTATGTCCAGTTTAGGGTGGCTAATCATTCTCAGTACTATCTATAAACTAACTTTGTGCGATAAAAACCTAAATCTCAATTGTCAATCATACACCAATTGTATTATATATGAAAAAAGTAACAGTTAGAAACATTGTTCCATCAAGCAATATCCATTATTTTAATTAGAAAGTGTTGGCAAATAGGATGGTTGTCATCAAACCACTCTTCGTTAGTAACCTCTTAGTGTTCATTGATTACAAAGACCTATAAAGAATCTTTTAGAGGTGGGAAATGATAATTGATATGGTTGTGTTGGGTAAGGTGAATAAGGTTGGGAGGCACTTTGACTTTATGAAGTGCATGGACTGGCTGGATGTATTAGCAGTAGCATATAGATTGAATGGAGAGTAGTATAAAGGTCATCGATTGGGTGTACAAATGGCAAGATTTTTAAATTCTTGGTTAAAGGAACTAAAAGGGCATCGCTGTGGTATGATGAGAACAATAAGCATTTAGTAGAGGAGAATAGGGACCTTATGTGTGGGGTAGATAGGAAGAATTGCTAAGGAACATTATTGAAAGGATGTATTAGTAGTACTTTGGTGATAAGGAATTCAAAGGCCAATAGGGGATTGTAAGAAGCTATGATATCAACCTTGTTGGCTTATAGCATAACACTAATAGAGATAGATTAGTTGTTCCATAATGCGGTAGAAACAACACATGATACTAAATTGATGGGGTATTTAAAGAAGTATAACAACTAATTAGAGTAATAGTCATGGATAACTTAAATGTTATGCTAACCTTCAATTTTGGGCAAGATATACACAACGAATTGGATAAGAGAGGCAATTTGCAATGTTAGCTATTCCAATGACTAGTTCCATGGTTTGCTATAAAGGTAGGGTTAACCAATGTGTTTAAGTGATGCTTGTAGGGCTTTCCTTACAAGTATGGTTAGATTTTGGTCTTGATTAAGTGGAGTATGGAGTATATATCTTGATATGGATAAAGCATTGAAGTCAAAATAGATGTTAGACATGTATAGGATTTTGGAGGCAATAAGGGCAAAAACTATAATCCTAATATTAGTGGTGGTGGAGATAAACAGGAGCAGGTATGCATTAGGTCTAAAGCAACAAATTACTTATACCAATAGGGCGACTAAGAAAGGGAGCATATTGGTAGGTAGTCCTACATTGGTTATTATAGGAATTGGTAATTAATAGTAAGGGGAGGGCTAATAGGTGGAGTGTGGAGGTGTCTATCTTGCTTTGAATGGCATCATGGGGAAATAAAGTAATGAAGCAAGGACTATGGGCTAAGATGAGGGGTAGGAACAGAAGTAGACTTGGTCGTGCTGGGTTAAGGGTAGAGGCCCATTTAGGTTAACCAATGGTAGGTTGGGTAAGTAGTAAGGTGTTGACATGTAACCTATAAGGGCAAAATATAAGGTGGGTCGATGAAATTATTTAGGAGGATGATTAGGCCTTGAGGGGTAGGCCTAGAATTAAGGAACTCTTCTTTTATGGGCTTAATGAGGTTGAGTTGAGGGGAGACTTAGTGGGCCACGATGAGTCTGAGTTACTGAGTTATAACAACCTGGTTTGTTATCAGGCTAGGTTAGAATCCACTAAGCTAAACTACATTGTGTTAAGTCCATCTTTGATGGCTAATGTTGGATTCGTTGTCAACACCATCTCACATGGTTATATGTGTTGATTTGATGTTATGAATGCCGTTGAGATGTACTGAGGCCATTGGGAAAAATTGGTAATGATAGATCAACTTTGGTGTTGAGGAGTCAATATTGACTGTTGACCATAAATTGTAAGAAGTTAATGACAAAGAGGAAGCAACCACCAAGCAAGGTGTAATCGACCAAGAATGAGAGAAAGAAAGCAAGGGACAGTCAGCCAAGGAGAGTATAATAGTCACAAAGAAAAGAAGGTAAGGCAGCCGACCAAAAAGACTGCAGCAACCACTAAGGAAGGAAGGCAAGACAGCCAACCAAGGAGAGGAAGAAAGAAGTCAAGACATCCAACTAAGGAGAGTTTAATAGCGACTAAGAAGGGGTAGCAAGGCAGCTGGCCAAGGAGAGTGTAGCAACCACTAAAGAGAGGCAGCAAGGTAGCTAGCCAAGGAGAGTGTAGTAGCCACCAAGGAGAATTAACAAGGTGCAGCTAGCCAAGGAGGAAAGAAAGAGAGCAAGGTAGTTGGCCACCCAAACTAGCAAACCCTCACCAAGACAACTACTACACCAGTAAGCCCTCACAAAGGTGACAGTAGCAGCTGACCACCACACCAGCACATCTAGGAGGCTTTCCACCAGATCAACAACACATCCTTGTACATCTAAGAGGGTATACTAGTAGCAGCAAACATCTTTGCAGGTCCAGGAGGGTATACTAGCACCAGCAGCATGTTCCTATAGGTCCAGGAGGCTTCCTTGCACTAGTAGCACGTCTAGGAGGCTTCCCAGCAACAACAACACATCCAGGAGACTTCTTAGTAGTAGCAGCAGGTCCAGGAGGGTATACTAGTAGTAGCAGTATGTCCTTACATATCCAAGAGGGTATACTAGCATTAGTAGCACCTTAGGAGGCTTCTCAGCAGTAGAAGCACACCCAGGACTCAAGAAAAAAAATCAAAACATGCAATAGTAAGTTCGGGAATCAGTAGCCACTTGTAGAAAGTGCAGCAAGAATGACACTTTCTATTAATCTATTGCAGCACATGGGGAGAGCAACAATGGCACGAGAAAACAGCTGTAATGTGTGGGGAAAGCAGCAGCAACACGTGAGGAAAGTAGCAGCATGTGTAGATAGTAGTAGCAACACATATGGATAACATACACAGCACGTGTAGACAGCAGTCACAGCGTGTGTAGATAGTAAGTGTAGAAAGCATAGACAATAGGCGCATAGCACACGGATAGTCAGCGCAGAGAGTACAGACAGTGGATGCACAGAGTGTGGACAAAAGGTGCAGAAAGTGCAGATAGTGGGCGCAGAGAGTGCAAACAACGGGTGCACAGTACGTGGACAAAAGGGGCAGAAAGCGTGGACAGCGGGTGCCCAGTGCTCGTGGACATCAAGCACAGAGCTCGTGAACTGTGGGCACAACTTATGCAGATAGGGGGCACAATGCTCGCAAACAGCAAGTGTAGAGCCCGCAGATAATAGCAACAACGAGTACAAACAGCAGGAACAGTGCATATGGACAGCAGTGGATAGATGCAGTAACTCGTACAGACAACATTAACAGCGTATGTGGACAACAGCGGTAGTGCTTATGGACAGCATTAACAGTGCATGTGGATAGTAGTAGCAGTGCATACGGATAACAACGACAGTGCATAGATAGCACTAGTAGTGGGTGAGATAACACCAATAACGAAGGAAGAAGAATATCCATATTCTGCTTTAGTAGACTGTACATATTGAACGATTGTTTTTTAGGAAAGGTTTTTCCATAAATTCTTAATAGATTTGTTGAAAAACAAGGTGGGATACCCTTTGAGTGATCAAGAGATCCACTCCTTTATTGGAAGATCGTTATAAGTAGTTAAGAAGTAGTCCTTACACAAGTGGTGGAGTGATCCTTCCAAAACATTATTGTATCCCTTGATAGCAAGAATGGATTATATGATTTAAGAGTGATCCTATCACACCGTAGATGTAGTTCACACATTGTGGGTAAAACATCTAAAAATTGTCGTGTGTGTTTAGGTACTTGTGCATTAATTTATATTCATATGGTTGCATTCACATAAAAAAGAAAAATAAAAAATTGTTTCATTGACTCTAACAAGTCATAGAGGTTACATCTGGATCGATTTGTAAAATGAGTATATCTCACACTAATTCACCTCCCTTTCAGTTTGAGACCTAAAACGGTCATCATCAAGTGGTATCAGAGCCAATTACTTTGTTGATCTAATTTTTCTACTTTAAAGTGAAGTTGTGCATTGCTGTATGAGTTTTTATCTCTACTGCTTGAGATCATGAATAGCATGAATAATGTTAATAGTAAGGGCATCTTTACATTTAATGGACAAAGTTATCAATTATGGAAGAATAGAATGCTCCCATATATGATGTCCTTGATCTTAATGTGTTTGTGTCTATTGTTAGTGGCTTCATCCTTGTTGCTGAATGTGATCTTATGGTGCTAGCTGATTAAAAGAACTTAGAGTGTGATTGAAAGGTGAGAAATGCCTTATATGTCTCCTTGTCAGATAAAGAATTCATCAAAGTGATGAGGTGTAACACAACCAAGCAAATCTGAGACAAACTGAAGAACATCTATGAAGGAGACAAGGTTACAAAGGAAGCCAAGGTACAAATCTAAAGGAGTAGATTTGAAGAAATACAGATACAGAATGATAAGAATGTAGATGCGTTCTTCACAAGAGTTAACAAAATTATGTGCTCCATCGGAGGCTATGGAGAGGAGATCCATGATGCTATTGTGGTAAGGAAAATACTTAGAGCCTTGTCAGAAGCTTACAACCCCAAAGTCTCTTCTATAAAAGATAGAGATCTGGATAGGTTGCCTTTAGATGACTTGCATAGCATATTGGTGACTTATGATATGAGAATAGCCCCAATGAAGAAAGAAAAGTTATCTAAAGCAGAGAAGGAGCTAGCCTTTAAGCTAATGAAGAAGTTAAGGATTAAAGACCAAGAAGAGGAATTGGATGAGGTCATGACATACACCACCAACAATATGAGGAAAGGAAAAAGGAAGTATAAGGGAAAACTACCCCTGAAGTGCTTTAGTTGTGGAGCAATTGGGCACTTTGTTGTGGACTGCCCAAAGAGAAGAGAAGCAAATAGTGAGGATGATGATGAGCCGATTTTAAGGCAGAGGACAAAATAATCCAGCTACTCTAAAGTTCGAAATTCAAGTGCCAAAGGAAAAGAAAAAATTCTTTAGATCCAAAAGAAGGAATTTTTTGAGCAAGCTAGATGAAGAGGATTCTGAAGAAGAAGTTAATGATGATTTCGATGATGTTGTTACAAAGGTTGTGCTAATCAATCAAGCAAATGATGATCAAGATTCTTTAAGTGATGAGGAATCAATAGAAAAGGATGAGGATGAGTCAGTGCAATAACTTGAGAAGGATTTGAGAGCTTGTTTGTACAAAAAAACAAGTTGGAAAAGAGGTAAAACATCTTAAAAAGTTGTATGAAAATTCTGTTGTTGATGAATCTAATCTCTAGATGAAAGAAAAAGAGTTTGAAGAAAAAAAGGAGGAGTACTTGAAGAGGATTAAGGAGTTGATTGTACTTGAGGCAAAGCAAGAAAAGATTCACAAAGATCTTGGCACTAAGGTGATTGCACAAGAGTAAGAGGTGTTGATTTTGCAACCTAAGCTCCATAAGGCTGAGTTCGAGCTAAAGAAGCATGAAGAAAGCTTTATGCAGGCCGTGGAAGTGAAAGGAGAGTCATCATTAGCAAATGTTATCAAGGAGGATGCCACCAGAAAGTTAAATGAGTGTTTAAATAATCAAAACCTCATTCCATGGGGAAGAAAGAACTTGGCTACATTGAAAAGCAAAACAAGAAAGGAATAAAATTGTGTTTGTGCTTGAAAACAAGCATAATGACATGATAGAGAAGAGAGACCAACCTAAGTTAAAATGGGTTAGAAAAAACGTGGTAGAGGCTCCTATCCACAGGAGATAGATTGTCAAAGATGGAGAGAAGTTTGCCACACTAGTTGCTAAAGGTAGTAGACATGGATTTGGTGGAAGAAGAAAATCCAAATTCAAAGGATTTTGTTAGAGTTGTGGTAAGTATGGGCACAAGGCTAATGCTTATTGGTATACTTGACATATAATGAAGAGGAATGTGAGGCAAGAGTCTAGGGGAGACTCTAGCAAGAAAGGAAGCAGTCTCAAGTGGAAAGAATTTATATTCCACTAAGAAATAGGTTTAATATGCTAGGAGATTTATGGAAGATGTGAAAGGGTTAGACACACTATTGAGGATTGCTTGACATTACTGTTCAGTCAAATAATGCAAAGGAGAACATGCCAACCATTGCTGCCCAGTTAAGGAGTGCAAAGGAGAACACCTACACATGCTCCCACGTTTGGCTTAAAAAGAAGAAGAGGAAGAGAAATGTTTATGGTTGTGGAAGTAACCTTAAAAGCTTTCAAGAAAGAAAAACTATAGATCCTAGATAATGTTTGCTCTTCACATATGACAGGAGATTCCTAGAAGTTTAAAGAAGTAGCAAAATATGATAGAGGATCAGTCAAATTTGGCAATGATGGTGCCTTAAAGATTAAAGGTATTGGTGCAATTGAAATTGGTGCAGAAAAGGTAAGATCAAAGAAAGTGCTTTATGTTGAAGTGCTAAAACACAATCTCATCAATTTTAGCCAGCTTTGTGATTATGGACATGAAATTACTTTCAATAAGAGTGGTTGCATAGTAAAGAGATTAAAAGATGATACTGTGCTGACTAAGGGTGAAAGAACAAATGGAAACTTATATCAAGTTTCCAAAAGAAAAAACACATGCTACATGAGCACTAAAGATGAGAATTTATTGTGGCATAGAAGATTGGGACATCTTGGAAAAATGAGGCTAAACTTAAGTATTTGGATAACCTTTAGAGGCTGAGGTATTCTCTAACTGCTCTCCCCTTCCACAACTATTATTCTTTAGATTTGTTGTCAAAGGGGGAGATTTTTTACATAAATCTAAAGAAAGTATATACTGGTAAAAATGGAGAGTAGCTTGATGGATAAATGGGGAGACCATGTTAAAGGGAAGATTTAAATAGGGAGAGTAGCAAGTGATGCGTGTTTTAGGGGGAGCCAAATGACTTTGTGTAGGGGATGTTGTGCATGGTTGGATTTAATGTGTTGCCAACAAATCTAAAGGGGGAGATTGTTGAGTCCATCTTTGATGGCTAATGTTGGATTTGTTATAAGCACCATTTAACACAATTATATGTGTTGATTTGATGTTATGAATGCCATTGAGATGTAGTGACGTTATTGGGAAAAACCGGTGATGATAGGTCAACCTTGGCATTAAGGAGTCAATGTTGATTGTTGACCCTAAGTTTTAGAGGTCAAGATTGACTGTTAACCTTAAATTTTAGCAAGTTAATGTTGACCATTGACCCTAAATTTTAAGAATCAAATTCGGCTATTGATTGTAGGGCAATATATGGGAATTAACGATGACTGTTAATGATCTGTAGTTCTAATCCTAAGGCTCTATAAATACCTCTAGGTATCTTATAAAATGAAACTAAGGGTTGCAGAAAATTGAGTGAATGACAAGGAAAGAGGTGAGTGGCAAACCTAAGGAAAAAGGGAGGTGAACGACAAAGAGGAGGTAGCCATCAAGCAAGGGGTAATTGACCAAGAAGGAGAGAAAGAAAGCAAGGGGTAGCTAGCCAAGGAGAGTGCAGTAGCAATCAAGGAAAGAAGGCAAGACAGCTGGCCAAGAGGATTACAGCAGCCACCACAGAAGGAAGGTAAGGCAGTTGACTAAGGAAAGGAAGAAAGAAGGCAAGGCAGCCAGCCAAAGAAATTACAGTAGCCACTAAGAAGGGCAACTGGCCAAGGAGAGTGTAGTAGCCACCAAGGAGAAGTAGCAAGGTGAAGTCGACCAAGGAGGAAAGAAAGAGAGCAAAGTAGTTGGCCACCCAAACTAACAAACCCTCACAAAGACAACCACCGCACCAATAAGACCTCACAAAGGTGACAGCTGCAGCTGACCACCACATCAACACATCTAGGAGGCTTTCTAGCAAACCAATAGCATGTCCTTGCATGTCCAAGAGGGTATAACAGTAGTAGCAGACCTCCTAGTATAGAAGGGTATACCAGCACCAATAACATGTCCTAGCATGTCCAAGAGGCTTCTCTACACTAGTAGCACGTCTAGGAGGTTTCCCACCAGCAGCAATAGGTCCATAAGGGTATACCAACAACAGCAGCATGTCCCTGCACATCCAGAAGGGTATACTAGCACTAGCAGCACCTCAGGAGACTTCCTAGCAGCAGAAGCATGCCCATGAATCAAGCAAATAATCAGAACGTGTAGCAGTATGTCCGGGAATTAGCAGTAACCTTTAAAAAGTGTAATAATAGGTCATGCAATACCAGGTCTAGGAATCAACCAGCAAACCAATAGTGGTGCAAGAAGATAGCTGTAATGCGTAGAGAGAGCAGCAGCAGTGCGAGAAAACAGTTATAAAAAGCGGGGAGAGCAACAGTGCCATGAGAAAACTGCTGCAACACATGGAGGGATAAGCATTTGTGTGAAAAAACAGTTACAACATGTGGGGAGAGCAGTAGTAACACATGAGGAAAGTAGCAACTTGCGCAGATAGCAGTAGTAGCACACACATGGATAGCAATCACAACATGCATAGACAGCAGGCGCACAGCGAGCGTGGATAGATGGTGTATAGTAAATGCAGATAGTGGGCACACAACAAGCATGGACAAAAGGCACAAAGAGCGTGGACAACGGGTGCACAACGCACAGATAGTGGGCATAACTTGTATGGGCAGCGGTTATAACACACACAGATAGAAGGCGTAGAGTGCACAGATAGTAGCAACAATGTTGTACTAATAGCATTAACAACGCACATGAATAGCAATAGACAAATGTGATAACCTGTATGGATAGCATTAACAGCATGTACGGATAGCAGCAGCAGCGAGTACAGATAGCATTAGCAGAATGTGTGGACAGTAGTGGCAGCGTGCGGGTAGCAATGGTAGTGGGTGATTGTTGAGCCCATCTTTGATAGTTAATGTTGGATTTGTTGTCAACACCATCTAAGATGAGTATATGTGTTAATTTGATATTATGAATGTTGTTGATATGTAGTGAGGTCATTAAAAGAAATCGGTGATGACAAGTCAACCCTAGTGTTGAGGAATTAATGTTGACTGTGACCCTAAATTTTAGGGATCAAGATTGACGTTGACCATTGACTCAAAATTTTAGAAAGTCAATGTTGACCATTGACCCTAAATTTTAGGAATCAAATCCAGTCGTTGATTGTAAGGCAACATGTGGGAATTAATGATGATTGTTGATGATCGTATAGCCCTAATCTCAAAACTTTATAAATACCCCTATGTATCTTGCAAAGGGTTTGTGTTGTAGAAAATTGAGAGAGCTAGCCAAAGAGAGAGGTGATCGGCAAACCTAGAGAAAAAGAGAGGTGAACAGCAAAGAGAAGGCAACCACCAAGCAAGGTGCATCCGGCTAAGGAGAGGAAGAAAGAAGGCAAGGTAGCCAGCCAAGGAGAGTACAGCAGCCACCAAGGAAAGAAGGCAACGCAACTGGCCAAGGAGAGGAAGAAAGAAAGCAAGGGGCAGCTGACCAAGGAGAGTGCAATAGCCACCAAGAAAGGAAGGCAAGGCAACTGGCCAATAAGAGAGTAGTAACACATCTAGGAGGCTTCCTAGCAGTAGCAACATGTCCAGGACACTTCCTAGTAGTAGCAGCAAGTCCAAGAGGGTATACTAGCTCCAGCTGCATATCCCAGCATGTCTAGGAGGGTATACTAGCAGTAGTAGACGTCCCTGCAGGTCTAAGAGGGTATACTAGCACTAGCAGCACATTCCTACATGTCAATGAGGGAATACTAGCAGCACGTCCTTGCATGTCTAGGAGGGTGTACCAGCACTAGCAGCACCTCAGGAGGCTTCCCAACAGCAGAAGCACACCTAGGAATTAAGCAAAAAATTAGAATGTGCAGCAACAGGTTCAGGAATCAGCAATCACCTGCAGAAAGCATAGCAACAGGTTTGGGAATTAACCAACAAACTAATAGCGGTGGGAGAAAACTATTACAACGCATGAGGAGAGCAGCAGTGGCACGAGAAAATTGTTGCAGCGCATGAGGAGAGTAGCAACAGTATGAGAAAATAGTTGCAATGCATGGGGAGAGCAATAGTGGTGCAAGAAAAACTGTTGCAGCACATTGAGAGAGCAGCAGCAACGCAAGAAAGCAATAATAGCACACATAAATAGTAGCAACGGTACGAGAAGACAACTACAGCGTGTGCAGATAGCAACAACAACACAAGTAAATAGTAGTAGTGTGCTTAGATAGTAGGAATAGCGTGTGTGGACAAAAGTAATAGTGTGCGTGAACAGTAGGAGCAACATGCGTGCGGATAGCAGGCCCAACTTGTGCAGACAACGGGACATGTGGACAGTAGGTGTAAAGAGTGCAAATAGTGGATGTAGAGCACGTGTGGACAACAAGTGCAAAGCGCACGGGCAATGGGCACAATACACATAGACAGCAAGCGTAAAGCGTATGGACAGCAGTGACAACGCATACTAACAACAAGCGGATAGATGCGACAGCTCGTACGGATAGCATTAACAACGCATGCGAACATCAGTGGATAGACGCGGCAGCGCACACGCATATGGATAGCATTAATAGTGGGTGCGTACAGCAGTGACAATGCTTACAGACAGCAATGGCGACGTACAGGCAGCACTGGTAATGGGTGAGATAACACCAGTAGCGAAGGAAGGAAAAGATCTATATTTTGCTTTAGTAGCTTTACATATTAAGAGATTGTTCTCCAAGGAAAGCTTTTCCATAAACTCTTGATAGATTTGTTAAAAAAACAGGGTGGGATACCTTTGGAGTGGTTGAGAGATTAACTCTTTGATAAGGAGATCATTATTAGTGGTCAAGGAGTGATCCTTCCACAACCAAATTGTATTCCTTAATAACGAGAGTGGATTGTGTGATTTAGGAGGGATCTTATCACACTGTGAACGTAGCTCACACATTATGAGTGAACCACGTAAAAGTTGTCATGTGTTCTTGGGTGCTTGCACATTAATTTTTATTTGTATGGTTATGATCACATAAAGGAGAAAATTAAAAATTGGATCATCGATTTTAACAAGTCATAGAGGTTAAATTCGAATTGATTTGTCAAAAGAAGATAGCTCACACTGATTCACCCTCCCTCTTAGTGTAAGACCTACAACGGTCCTCATCAATGAAATAACACCAGTAGCAATGGAAGGAGAAGATCCATATTCTACTTTTGTAGACTGTACACATTGAAAAATTGTTGTCTAGGAATGGTTTTTCCATAAACTCTTGATACATTTGTTGAAAAATAGGGTGGGATGCTTGGAGTGATTAGGAGATTATTGTAAGTGATTAAGGAGTAGTCCTTCCATAAGTGGTGAAGGAGTGATCCTTCCATAACATTATTGTATCCTTTAATAGCAAGAATGGACTGTGTGATTTAGGAATGATCCTATCATACCGTGGACGTAGCCCACACATTGTGGGTGAATCATATAAAAATTGTCATGTGTGTTTGGGTGCTTGCGCATTAATTTAAATTTATATGGTTACACTTACATAAAGAAGAAAAATAAAAAATTAGATCATCGACTCTAATAAGTCGTAGAAGCTAAATCTGGATCAATTTTTAAAAAGAGTATATCACACACTAATTCGCCCTCCCTCATAGTGTGAGACCTAAAATGTTTATCATCACATTGGGTTAGGCTTATAGTGGAGATAAGAGGGTTGATGTTCAAAGGTGTTAATGACCAAGTGGTTGATAATTATGATGGTATTGATATGTAAGGAATTTGTCACTAGGGGGTGCATCATTTTCATCAATTTTGGCCTAACAATGTAGATAGAGGGTAGAGGTTTTCAAAGTGAAGGGCATAAAGGTGAAGGCTATGTAGCCTATTAAAGGGGGCCAAGGTAGGGTGATCAAAGAAGATGGGGATTTTGGTGATGCTCTGATGGGCTTGAAGCATCATTTGGTGGTGTTAGGGGAAGGTGTGGTTAATTTAAGGAGAACAAAATGCAATTAGGTATGGTGAGGTAAGGTGATGGGGTAAGTTATTAAGTTAAGTAGAACTTAACATACTAGTGGTTACAAAGCACCCAAGGCTAGAGATACAGAAGGGGTAGTTCTTCCTTTGTCAGTGGTGGCCCTTATATATGACAAGGGATGGGGAATGAGCCTAAACTATAAGGGGGGTAACGGGAGGCATATAAAAATTTGTTGTTGGCTGCCTCAAAAACTAGTTTAGGGTAGTTTTTTTTGTCAATAAGAGAGATCCAGTTTGATGATGGGTAGCTTTTTGACAAGCACATTCAAACGTATAATATGATAATTTGATGGGAGGCATCACAAGTTCTAGAATTGAAGAAGGCTCTTATATTAACAACAAAAAGGGGTGATGAAGAGGTGATTCAAAGGCTATTGGAGTCGAATAAAGTAATAAAGGGCTTAAAGTAGTGTACTACCTTTTAGGTCAAATACAAGATTACTTGATTAATTATGATAATTTGCATGATTAAGTTTAGAGGACTAGGGAAGTTTACTAAATGTAGGGTGGTGTTTGGATGGGTTCATCATATTAAATATGTTATTTTATTTATCCAAAAAGTTAAATTATAAAACTTGGTAAAGGCTATTTACCTTAGGTATGGGGGGTAAGGTATTAGGGTGCTTATTGTGAACTTTATGGAGGTAATAAAGGGGCTAACCATCTATTGTGATGAGACAGTTTTTCAATTACAATATAAGTTGTTTACAGGTTGATTTTTGGTAGTTATTAGTTGGCTGGTGCTGTTAGGTCAAACTATTATGTTGGTTAATATGTATGTGCTGAATTATTAGTTTAAACAACATGAATTTTTGGAGGAGTTAGGTTATAAAATAAATTTGCTTAGTGGTAATGCATATAGGGAAATTTTAATTTGGTACTCATAGAGGATTAAAAAGTGAGGTTGACAAATGACATATTGTTGTTCCCACAGCCTTGTATGGGTTGTAATTTTTGTCAACTAGATTCAAGTGTGGAAGTAGAAGTGGCTTATATCTTAGGAATTACAGGATAAGACTAGCATGTCAAATAACCTCGTAAAGTGATCTCCTTGGAGTGAACTTGTAGAGGGAGTTTAACATTGCTTAAGTCTTAGTGTGACATAGCATTGCTTGAGAAAAATAAATTAAGAAGAAAGGAAATTCAATTTTGAATGGGACAGTATTATGAAGCCATATAGAGGGACAAGAAAAGAAATTCGCTGCAGCTACAATAAACCTTACTAAGGTTTTATAGAAGGGAATATATAAACCAACTCTTATCTCTTTTGGGGAGCCACCGGAAGATAGAGCAGACCTGGTATCCATAAGACCACTTGAAAAAGAAGATGACAGACCAAAATGACCCACCAGGCGTGACAGATCAGAACAACCCACTAAGTGTGACAGACCAGAACGTCCCACTAGGCATGACAGACCAGAACGACCCACTAGGCATGACAGGCCAAAACAACCCACCAGGTGTGACAGACCAGAACGTCCCACCAGGCGTGACAGATCAGAATGACCCACCAGGTGTGACAGACCAGAATGTCCCACCAGGCGTGATAGACCAGAACGCGCAATGGGGAGTGACAGAACAGAACATGTGACGGGTCGTGACAGACTAGAATGTGTGACGGGGCATGACAGACCAGAAATGGTGAGAGCTAAACCAGAAATGTGAGGCAAGCTAAGAGATGTGAACCACCAGAAGTATGAGGTAGTCGAGAAATGTGAACCAGCAGACCATAAATGTGAGGTAGGCTGAGAGACGTGAAAAGCTAGATCAAAAACCTAAGGCAGGCTGAGAGATGTGAACCAGCGAAACTAGAAGCATGGTGCAGGCCAAGAGACATGAAACAGTAGACCAGGAGTGTGGTGCAGGCCGAGAGACATGAAACAGTAGACCAGAAGTGTGAGGTAGTCCGTGAAACGTGAAACGGCAGACTAGTAGTGTGAGGCAGGCCGTGAGATGTGAAACGACAGATCTGAAGCAAGAGTGCAGGTCGTGAGACGGTGAGACGGTGAGACTAGGAGTTGGGTGAGACAACCTAAAAAAAATATTTGGTGTAGCATTTGAGAGAAAAAATTTCTAGATTTATTTAAGAGAGGTTAGAGAGAGTTTTGGTGATCTTCCAAGTTACAGTGAAGTAGCCTATTCAAATCAAACGGAGATAACACAAGCTAAAAGGAGGGTAGACACAATATGTGACACTCTTTGTATTATGATTACTTTGTATTTGCAATAGTGAAAGGACTAGAAGATTAAGACATCCATTGTAATCATAGGGAATACCATACTGGTGTTCTCAAGTATAATGGATTGTCTCAGTAGAGGAAGAATCCCTACCACCATAGAGTACATGACATTGATGGAACCACATAAATCTCTCGTGTCCTTGCTTTGAATTTACATTCTTTGTTTTGAATTGAGTTGTGAATGCAGCTAAAGAATCATTAAACCTATAACCTAAAGGAAGACCTAGTCAAGAACAACCGATTCGTCTAATAGGTAAGGTGTTTGAAAGGTAACTTTGGGGACTATTGTGATCAGTAGGTAATAATAGATCTACCTTAGTTGAATCTGGGAAAGAGTTCATTTTTGGCTTAAATTATCAGAGTTTTTTTTAAGAGGTGTGATACTGATTTACCCCTCTCAGTATCATAGACTAGTAGATCTTAGGGTGATGCTGGGAACTTCAATTAGTATCAGAGCTTTATTCACCAGTTTGAAGCTTAACAGCTTAGTGTATTAGTTTGAAGGGTTTCAGATGTTTTAACTTGTTCAGCATACTGAGAAATGTATGCCTGTACTAGCACCAGTACTACTTACAACAAGAAGGTTCCAATCTTTAATGGAACTAACTACCATATATGGAGAGCGAGAATGCAGGTGCTCTTTGCAACCTTGGGCATAAACATGGTGAAATCTATATAGGAGGGTTTTATGCCCCTAAAAAAAGGTAAAGATCTAACCGTAAAGGAATTAAGGCAATTTGAGATAAATGGGAAGGCCTCAAACATCATCATTTCAGCATTGACAGATGCAGAATATGCTAAAGTTATGGACTGCAAATCTACTAAGGAGATATGAGAGAGATTGCAGAAGGTCTATGAAGGTGATGATAGAATAAAGGAGGCCAAGCTTCAAGTTTTCAAGGAGAGATATAAATCTCTCAGAATGCAAAAAAATGAGATAGTCCAAGAGTTCTTCACCAGGGTTATTGATGTTGTAAACGACCGTAGAAGTCATGGGAAGAACAAGAAGGACTCATCTATTGTGAAGAAAATTATGAGAATTCTGCCTGAGAGATTTGCCTCAAAGGTAGCAGCTATATAAGAAAGTAGGGATCTCAATTCTATGTCGTTGCATGATCTCCAGTGCAATCTCATTGCATATAAGATGAGAATAAAGTCCACTTAAATCTCCTCAACATCAAAGCTATCAAAGGAGGTAGCTTTCAAAGCTATGAGACACTTGAAGATAAGAGAAGAGGAAGAATCATCTAATGAGGAGGATGATGATGATGAGGAAGAAAGTGAAGGTGAAGTGTTGGCTTACTTCATAAGGAAATTTAACAAGGGGTCTAAGAAGAGAAAAGGACAGTTGTCATTGAGATGTTATCGTTGTGGCAGACTGGACACTTTGCTTCTCAGTGCAAAGTGAAACTTGATGATAAAGATGAAGATGGTGATGATGAGTAGAATTCAAAATGGAGAAGACCATTATTTAAGTCAAGGAAGTCCAGCAAGAAGACTGCTAACCCACAGAAGAAGAAGAGAGACTCATTCAAGAGTTATGTGAGCCAGACAAAAGAAGCTGATGAGGAGGATGATGTAGACTCATTAGATGAGCATGCCTTTATGGCATTAGCTTGATGTGATAGTTTAACCTCTGAAGAGGAAGAGGAGATTAATGAAGAAGAACCAGATCTTGAAGGTAAGTTAGAAGCAGTTTCAAAGGAGATAATCAAAAGGGGCAGAACCATAAGAAGGTTAGAGGCCCATATAAAACAAGTTGAAGCAAAGATTGAGGAAGTATAAAGTCAAAAGGATGAAATAAGGGCCTAACATATTGACTTGAAGAGAAGATTTGAAGAACAGATCAAAATATGTGAAGAACTTACTATGGAGCTTGGCTCAAGGAACGATTGAAGAAATAGAGATAGAGTTGTTAAGACTTTAGCAATAACTCAAAAAGAGTAAAGAGAACTTGTAGAAGCTTAAATTGGTAGGAAAAATAAGTTCTGCAAGTGAAAAGAAGAATGAAGAGAAAGTGCAGCAATCTAAAGCTGCATTGCCTAAAGAGAATGAGACTTTGCCACAGAAGTTGAAAGAGAAGGCTGTAACTTAGGAGAAGATAACTGAAGAAGAGACGTCAGTTATCAAACCAAAGCCAAGCCCAAGAATGATGTATGTGGTTAAAGAGTAGCAGCCTTTAGCTAGTAAGTATTAGAAAGAAAAGACTGATCAGTCAAGAATAGTGAAGGCTAAAAATAAAGAAGATTTGAAGAAGCAACCTAAAGTTGCAAACAAAATTGAAGAAAAGAAAGTTAGCCAACCAAGAACAATGGCTGAACAAAAGAAGGAGAAGAAGGTGGTGAAATGAAAGCCACACAAGCAAAGAAGTCAAGGTTACTATCTTTATAGTGAAGTTTGGGGTCATAAGGCAAGTAAATGCTGGTAGAGAATGCCAGTATATGTCTCCAACTTGAGAAGATATGATGCTGTATATAGGGGGAAATAATACAAAATTTAGAGGAGAACACCTGTCGTGAGTTCTTGCATATACTATAAAAAGGAAGGACACATTGACAAGGAGTGTTGGTGGAAGCCCAAACCAGTGGTTTCAAAGAACAAGTTTGCTATATTAGCAGACTTGGAACAATGTGAAAGGTGCGGACAGGATGACCATAATGGCAAGATATGCATGAAACTTCTCCCTAAGCAAGAGAAGGCACGCAATGGCATAGTGAAAGCAATTGGTACAGTCAAAGCTAAGAAAAATGAGAAAGCTATCATTAAGCCAATTTTAAAAAATGAATATAAAGCTAAAAAGGAGGTGACTAATATAGCTGAAATTGCACTAAAGGCTGACTACAAGGATAAGTAGTGGATCCTTAATAGTAGATGAACTTCACACATGATAGGAGATAAGAGTAAATTATCAAAGTTAAACAAGTCAAGAGAAGGCAGAGTTAAGTTTGGCAATGATGATTCACTTGACATCAGTGGTCAAGGGTTAGTAAATATTAGAAAAGGAAAGTTGAAAGATGTTTTACATGTTGAAGGACTTAGATTAATCTAGCATCTGTTAGCCAACTATGCAATGAAGACCATAAAGTGATATTCACAAAAATAGGTTGCCAAGTAAAGAGTAAAGAAGGCAATATTATTGCAGTTGGGAAGAGAATAGCTGGAAATTTATATGTGATTGATAAGGACACGAAAAATAGTTGTTTACTTACAAAAGAAGAAGAAAATCAACTCTGGCATAGGAGGTTAGGACACTCAACATAAAAGAACATGAGGAAGCTGACCACTACTCATGCAATCAAAGACATTCCAGACCTCAAGAGAGAGAGGGAGTATGTCTGTTTAACATGCTTTAAAGGAAAACAGGTCAGAAAGTAGTATAAGACCAAAGAGTTCAGTTCTAAGTAATGCTTGGCATTGTACATACTAATTTGTGTGGGACGATGAGAACAGAAGGGTTGAATGATGAGAGGTACTTCATCTTGTTTGTTGATTATTCCAGAATGACCTACATCATGCACCTCAAACACAAGTCAGAAGTTTTGAACTGCTTCAAAAGATATAGAAGATTGACTAAAAATGAGAGTAGAAAAAAGATCAAAGTATTGAGGTCAGATCAAGGTACTGAATTCATAAATGGAGATTTTGAAGGTTACCTTGAGAAGCATGGAATTCACCATTAAATGGCAGTAGTAAGAACACCTCAATAGAATGGGGTGGTAGAGAGGAAAAATAAAACTATGGTTAAAATGACAAGAACTCTACTACTGGAATCCAAGTTTCACACAAGATTTTGGACATAAGCAACATTTACAGTTGTGTACCTACTAAACAGAGTTTTACTAAGGGCCAATACTGATAAGACTCCATATGAACTATGGAGTGGGAAGAAGACAATAGCCAAGTATCTTAAAATATTTGGCAGCCCATGTTTTGTGAAGAACAAGGAGCAAAACTTGGGAAAATTCCATGCTAGCTCAAATGAAGGCATCTTTGTGGGATACTCAGCAAAGACAAAAGGTTACAGAGTTTTTTTTGCATAAACTGGGAAAATGGTCACTTCTAGTAATGTGAGAATAAATGAAAACCAGAAAACAATGCATAATGGAGAAGTTGAGGACAGTGAAGAAGATGACTTTAAGATAGATGAAGAATCAGACCAACATGAAGAACAGGGTAAAAAAGTAAGACTGTGTAAGACTGTGTAAGATAAAGAAAGAGATTCTCTTGCAACTAAGACTGTGTAAGAGTGAAAGACAAAGAAGACATGGACTGGTGCTTATCAAGGAAATCATATCATAGGTGACCCATTAACAGAAGTTACAATAAGAAGAAGAATTATAGGAGCTACTGCTTTACTCTCGCAAGTTGAACCTAAATCTATTAAAGAGGTTATACAAGACAAAGCTTGGGTCAAAGCTATCAATGAGGAGCTGGATCATATCGAGAAGAATGAAACATAGGAGCTAGTTCCAAGACCCACTAACAAAAATGTCATAGGAACAAAATGGGTGTTTAAAAATAAACACAATAAAGATGGCAAGGTGGTGAGAAATAAGGCTAGGTTGGTTTGCAAAGGCCACACTCAGATAGAAGGAGTAAATGTTGATGAAACTTTTGCACCAGTAGCAATGTTGGAACTATTTGAATGTTCTTAGCTTTGACAGCACATAGGAGGTAAAAGTTTACTAGATGGATGTGAAATCAACCTTTCTGAATGGGCTCCTGAAAAAAGAAGTGTATATTGAATAACCTAATAGAGTACAAATCAGTGAGGATGAGACACACGTGTGCAAACTAAAGAAAGACTTGTATGGCCTTAAACAAGCCCCAAGAGCATGGTACAACAAGCTGGATGCGTATTTGAGAAGGTTGAACTTTAGAAGAGGAACAATTGATAATAACCTATATGTGTTCAATTCAGAGAAATGGCAACTGATAACCATAGTATATGTAGATGACATCATCTTTGGCGAGGATCACTCTGAGCTATGCCAAAATTTTGCACAGAAGATGAGTGAGGAATTTGAGATGTCATTGTCATTGTCATTGATTGGAGAAATGACTTACTTTCTTGGATTACAGATAAAATAGTGTGTAGAAGGTATTTTTATTTCTCAGACAAAATATGCCAAAGAGATGCTAAAAAAGTTTGGCATGAAGGATAGCAGACCTATCAGTACCCCTATGACAATGAGCTACAAGTTAATAAAAGCTCAGGAAAGAAGGAGTACAAGCCCTATAGAATATAGGAAAATGATAGGGAGCCTTCTGTACCTTACATCATCAAGGCCTGATCTCATGCAAGCTGCGTGCATTGCTAGCTGATTCTAAGGAATCTCATGTGTTGGTAGTGAAAAGAATCCTAAGATACCTCAAAGTGACATTGGAAATGGGTTTGTGGTATCCTACTATGGATTCTGTAAAACTATGAGCATATATTGATGCAAACTGGGCAGGAAGTATAGATGACAGAAAATCAACTAGCGGCTGCAACTTCTACTTGGGTTCAAAGTTTGTTGCATGGTTAAGTAGAAAGCAAAACATTGTTGCTTTGAGCATAGCTAAGGCTGAGTACATGGCTGCTTATGCAGCATATACTCAGGTGATATGGATGCTAAGACAATTGGCAGATTTGAGTGTTGAAGTGAAGTTACCAGTGAGTGTACTTTATGATAATCAAAGTGCAATTGATCAAAGCAAGAATCCAGTTCAACATTCATGGAGCAAGCATATTGACATTTAGTATCACTTTATCAAGGATCAAGTGGAAGGGCACATAATTTAGTTGAAGTATGTTGGCACTAAAGATCAAATCTCAGATATTCTAACTAAACCTCTATCCCCAAAGCTATTTAAAAAGCACAGAATGAGTCTATCTGTGAAAATGCCTCCTCGAGCCTAAAGTTCAAGCGAATCCTCTATCTCTACTTTGTGTTTTCTTCAAATTTGTAATTGGTTGGCAAAGGGGGAGAGAAGCAACAATGCAGGGGGAGCTGTTAAGGAAGGGAGAGTGCATATTTAGGGGGAGTTGTAATCCATTTGCTTATAAATTATTACTCTAAGAAGATTATGAAGGATTGTTGCATAATGGTACTTGTTGTGAGTGTTGCCAACAATTACAAAGGGGGAGATTGTTGTTCCTACAACTTTGTATAAGTTATAATTGTTGTCAACTAAATTTAAGTGTGCAAGTAGAAGTGGCTCATATCTCAGGAATTACAGGATAAGATTAGCATGTCAAATAACCTTGTAAAGTGATCTCCTTAGGGTAAACTTGTAGAGGGAGTTTAGCATTGCTTAAATCTTAGTGTGACATAACATTGCTTGAGAAAAACAAATTAAGAAGAAAGGAAATTCAATTTTAAATAGAACAGAAATATGAAGCCATATGGAGGGGTAAGGAAATTCGTCGTAGCTATAGTAAACCCTACTAGGGTTTTCATAGAAGGGAGTATATAAACCAAGACTTATCTATTTTGGGAAGCCACCGGAAGATAGAGCAAACCTGGTATCCATGAGACCACTTGGAAGAGAAGACAATGGACTAGAATGACCCACCAAGTGTGACAGATCAGAACAACCAACTAGGCGTGATAGATCAGAATGACCCACTAGGCATGACATACTAGAACGTCCTAATAGGCGTGACAGACCAGAAACAGTGAGAGAAAAACTAGAAATGTGAGGCAGGCTGAGAGACTTGAACTAGCAAAACCAAAAGCGTGAGGTAGGCGAAAAAATGTGAACTAGTAGACCAGAAACTTAAGGCGGGCCAAGAGACATGAAATGTCAGACCATAAATGTGAGGCAAGTTGAGAGATGTGAAACACCAGACCAGAAATGTGAGGCAAGCAGAGAGACATGAAACGCCAAATTAGAAATATGAGGCATGCCGAGAGATATGAACTAGCAAAACTAAAAGCGTGGTAAAGGCCAAGAGATGTGAAACGGTAGACCAGGAGCATAGTGCAGGCCGAGAGATGTGAAATGGTATACCAGAAGCGTGAGGTAGTTCGTAAGGCTGTGAGACATGAAACGATAGACATGAAGAGTGAGTGTAGGCTGTGAGACAGTGAGATGGTGAGACCAGGAGTTGGGTGAGACAACCTAGAGAAGAAATTTAGTGTAGCATTTGAGAGAGCTCAATGAATTTCTAGATTTCTTTAAGAGAGGTTAGAGAGAGTTTTGGTGATCTTCCAAGTAGTAGTAGAGCAGCCTATTCAAATTAAACATAGGTAACACAAGTTAGAAGAAGGGTAGACAGTAAGTGACACTCTTTGTATTTGCAATAGTGAAAGGAGTAGAAGATTAAGACATCCATTGTAATCATAGGGAATACCACGCTAGTGTTCTCAAGTATAGTGGATGGTCTCGATAGAGGAAGAATCCCTGCCACTGTGGAGTACATCATATTGACGGAACCACATAAATCTCTCATGTCCTTACTTTGAAGTTACATTCTGTGTTTTAAAATGAGTTGTGAATGCAGTTAAAGAATCATCAAACTCATAACCTAAAGAAATACCTAGTCAAGAACAACCGATTTGTCTAATAGGTAAGGTGTCTGAAAGGTAACTTTAGGGACTATTGTGATCAGTAGGTAACAATAGATCTACCTTAGTTGAATCTGGGAAAGAGTTCATTTTTGGCTTAAATTATCAGAGATTTTTTTAAGGGGTGCGATACTGATTCACCCTTCTTCTCAGTATCACAGACTAGTAGATCTTAAGATGAAGTTGAGAACTTCACATATAGATAATGTAAAGTTTTAATGATTTTGTCTATGATATGGGATTTGTTAACCTCTTTATGTAGGGGCATAAATACACCAAGAGCAAGTTGTGGGATGTTTCCTTTATGAGTTAGGTTGATAGATTTTTTTATAAGAGTTAAAGGACTGTATGTTGTGTTGAATTTGACATAATAAGGTATACTATGTTCTTTCTCTGATAATGCAAATGTTTGTTTGGGGATTGAAACTCATGATTGGGGTCTAACTCCATTTTGGTATTTTAACCATTGAATGGATGATAAAGGGTTACAAAAGGAGATGAAGGTGGTATGGTTTGGGATAATGATACTTAGCCATTTAGGGTACATTATAAGAGACATATTATGGGCTATAAAGAACTTTTTCTAATCTTAATGCAAGAAGGAGAGATGAGATTATCAAAAGGATGTTGGGGAAGTAGAATGAAAAATTGAATAATTGACATTAAAGTAAAAGATACAACAATTATTAGTAGTAGAGTGCGCAGAGTTAGGGAGGGTTAAAGCTTACTATTAGACAACTATCAGAAGAAATAAGCAAGAATGGTATAAAAAAAAAATCCTAGATTCGATGGTTGAGAGATAGTGATAGAAATTCACAGGTTTTTTTTTTTAATTTCTAGATGTCAAATAAAAGAAGGAAAAATGTGGTTGAATCCATTGACTTGGGTAATGAAACTATTTTTGACTTAATGAAGGTGAAGGAAACCATCTTCACTAACTTTAAGAACCTATTAGGAGTATTTGTTGCATTAAGTATGGAGATAAATACAAGCTTTTTTCACAAGGTGCATGGGGCCAATGATTTATTTTTGAAAAGTCCTTTCACAAAAGGAGAAGTATGAGAAGTTATTAAAGACTATGATGATAGTAAAACTTTAGGCTTGGATGGCTTTAATCTTAACTTTATTAAGCATCATTAAATGATAGTCAAGCAAGATGTAATAAAGTTTCTTATTGAATTTTAAGAAAATGGTAAGTTGTGTAGAGTGCTTACATCTACCTTTATTGTGTTAATTTTAAAGATTAATGGCACTATGAAAATTGGCTAGTTTTTATTGATTTTGTTAATTGGTTATGTCTACATAAAACTTGCCAAAGTTCTAACTTGAAAGCTTAGGATTGTGATTGGAAGGGTTATGGTAGAGTTTTAGATAGCCTTTGTGAAGAGGTAACCTTAATAGCATTTAGTTAATAAAGAACATGTTAAGTGACCTATTCCAAGAACTTTTGAATCAAATTGTTATACACACCACAAAAAGTTAAAAAACAAGTTGCATTGATTAAATTAAAACTTGAGGAAGCTAAATTTTAAAAACCCCAATTTTGAAATGCCAAAAAGGTTGATTACTTTTTTGATAAGTCAAGACAATATATTCTTCCAAGAATATAAGAAAGCAAAGTAAAACTTACTAAAAATACCTTAATATTATTCGTTCCCATTTTATATTGCTATAGCCTTTATAAAAGTAAGTAAACATCATGATCTTATAAGAAAACTTGAATTATAGGAGATTACATTAATTAAGGAATACAAATTTGCCTTTATGTAGGAATCCTTAAAAAAACTACAACTAATGCTAATTAGGGATAAAAGTTAAAGTAAGAATTCTAACTAATGTATCAAGACTCGGTTAAACCTACAAGCCTAAATAAACCTAAGAAGTTAACTTAAAATCTAGCAACCTAAACCAAAAATAAGCCTTTTAATATAACTTAGCATGCAGATTGAAATTCTCTTTAGCTTGGTTATATGGCTTAGACTTATATTATTGGCTTTAAGTTTGTTCTTCAAGTTCTAAATCTTATCCATCATCTTACATATAAAGATAAGTAATTATCTTTGGTGTAATATTGAAAACTTTTAGGATAACCTTAGAATCTTTTAGAGTAACCTCTTTGTCATACATTTTTATGATTAAGCATTGTAAAGCATCTTTTATCCTCTTTGTTCTTGCCTTAATCATTAAACCACTGATTTTTTTTGTAAAGGATCTTTATAATATTGCTTTATTGTAGTTGATTAGCACTTTGTTCTCCATCATTCCCCCTATCTCGAAATAATTCATCCTTAAATCACTTATATCAAATATAGATAAGTCAGTAATATTAAAAGTAACTTTAACATTACCATAGTTATTTAATAAATCTGGCTTATAGGCCAAATTGTCATTAATCCTTTTTAAGACTTGAAAAGGCTTGTTTCCTTGAGGTTACAATTTGGACTTTTTTTGTGAGAGAAATCGTTCCTTCCTTATATGCACCCATACCCAATCGCTAGGTTCAAAGATAACCTTCACATGCCTTTTATTAACTTGCTTAGCATATTGTTCATTCTTCCTTTCAATGTTAACTTGAACTTTGGCATGTAAATTTTCACAAATTCTACCTTTTTCTTACCATAAATATTAGCACTTTCATTAGTAGGCAAAGATAAAATATCCAAAGGAATTAAAGGATTAAAACCATAATCAACTTCAAAAGGTGACAAGGAAGTAGTAGAATGAATAGATCTATTATAAGCAAACTCAACATATGACAAATATGTTTCCCATTTCCTTAGGTTGTTTTGAATGATAGTATGTAACAAAGTAGTATCCCATTAACCATTTAAATTTATCCATCTATTTAAGGATGTGAAACAGTAGAAACTAAGAGTTTAGTTTCCAATTTATTTAATAAATATGCCAAAAAATGACTTGAGAACTTAACATTTGTATGAAAAACAATGATTTTTAGCAATCTATGCAAACGTACCATTTCCTTAAAGAATAACTCAGCAATATGTGTTGCATCATTGGTTTTAAATATGTAACAAAATAGGTCATTTTGCTAAACTTATCAACAATAACAAATATGATGTCCTTGCCACTTTTAGACCTTGGTAATCGTATGACAAAGTCTATAGAAATATCAGTCCAAGGTTGGTTAAGCATAGGTAAAAGTATATACAAGTCATATAGTTTAACTTTAAACTTTGCTTACTTACATGTAATACATTTGTCACAAACAAATTGTATATCATGCTTCATATTAGGCCAAGAAAAATACTTATGCAATATATTTAGAGTTTTTTGCATACCAAAACGAAAGTGACCCTAAAGCGTTGAAAGTGAGTGCCGGCCAAAAACAAAAGAGAACATTCAAGGAGAAGAGAGAGTAGATGGCCAAATAGTACCCGACAAAACACAGCACTCAGAAAAACACAGTACTCGACAAAGGGTGTACACAGCAGAATGAAAAACAGAAAATTGATTTTAAGAGAGAAAACCCTACACGTTGGAAGAGATACACCATTGGAAGAGACCAAACCTGAAAAACCAGAATGTGTAGACCCTGGAAGAGACGATACATAACCAGAACGTGCAGAATCTAACCTGAAAAATCAGAACGTGCAGACCTTGGAAGAAACGATGCACCACCAGAACGTGCAGAATCTAACTTGAAGAACTAGAACACTACGACAGGAGAGAAGACCAATCCTGAGAAAACGATACACCATTGGTGAGGTACGTGACATCGCACCAACAGCTGGCCAAAACCAGAAATGGACAGGAACATGAGACAACTGAAACCAGAAATAGACAAGAATGTGCATGAGACTAGAATGTGCTTGCGACCAGCAAGGCATGCAAACCAGAAATGTACGTGAGGCGTGAAACCAGCAAAGGGTGCAAAACCAGAAGAGTGGTGCAGACCAATATACGTGCAACGATAGTGAGGCAGGCTGTATGACTTAATCCAGCAAAACCAGAAGTATGGTGCAAGCCAATAGACGTGCAATGGCAGACCAAAAGCGTGAGGGCAGGCCATGAAACAGTGAGATCGTGGGGCAAGGAGACAAGTGAGACCGTGAGACAGTGAAAGCAGGAATTGTGTGAGACAACGTAGAGAAGAAATTCAGCGAAGCATTGAAAGAACTCAATGTATTTCCAGATTTCTTCAAGAGAGGTTAGAGAGCATTGCGGTGAACTTCTAAGCAACAGTGGAGCAGCCTTTCAATTCAATAGAGGTGAGACAAGTTAGAAGAAGGGTAGACATAGTAAGTGACACTCTTTGTATTATACTTGCTTAGTAATTATAATATTGAAAGGGGCAGAGGATTAAGACATCAATTGTAAATAGAATTTTCAAATATAGTGAATAGTCTCGGTAAGGGAGATTCCCTACCACCATAAATGTATATAACGTTGATGGAACTATGTAAATCTCATGTGTCCTTAATTTGCTTTATGTTCTGTGATTTTGAATTGAATTGTGAACACATCTAAAGTATCAGCTAACCTATAACCTAATAAAGACCTAAACAAGAACATCCAAATTATCTATTAGGTAAGGTGTCTGAAAGGTGACTTTGGAGACTATTATGATTAATAGGTAGCAATAGATCCATCTTAGTCGAGTTTGAGAAAGAGTTTGCTTTTAAGAAGAGGTTGAAGTTGTTCACTTACCTGTGAATTGCAAATTGTGGTGATACTGATTCACCTCCCTCTCAGTATCACAAACTAGTAAATCCTAAGGAGCAGTCGGGAACTTCAATTGGTATAAGAGCACAGGTTCACTAGTTTGAAGCTTAACAGCTTGGTGTACTATTTTGAAGGGATCTAAAAGTTTGACTTGTTTAGTATACTGAGAAATGGAAGTTGATACCAGCACTAGCACCACTTACAACAAGAAGGTTCCAATCTTCAACGGAACTAACTACCATATATGGAGAGCAAGAATGCAAGTGGTATTTGCAACCATGGGCATGAACATGGTGAAATGCGTACAAGAGGATTTTGTGGCTCAGGAAGAAGGTAAAGACCCAACCCTAAAGGAGTTAAGGTAGTTTGAGATAAATGGGAAGGCCTCAAATGTCATCATTTCAGCATTAACAGATGTTGAGTATGCTAAAGTTATGGAATGCAAATCTTCCATGGAGATATGAGACAGATTGTAGAAATTCTATGAAGTTGATAGCAGAATGATGGAGGCCAAGCTTCAAGTGTTTAAGGAGAGATATGGATCTATCAGAATGCAGAAAAATGAGATAGTCCAAGAGTTCTTTACCAAGGTTATTGATGTTGTAAACAACCTTAGAAGTCATGGGAAGAATAAGAAGGACTCATCTATTGTGAAGTAAATTCTGAGAATTCTGCTTGAGAGGTTTGCCTCAAAGGTGGTAGCCATAGAGGATAGTAGAGATCTCAATTCTATGTTTCTGCATGATCTCTAATGCAATCTCATTGCATATGAGATGAGAATAAAGTCATTTGAGAGCTCTTCAATGTCAAAGGTATCAAAGGAGGCAGCTTTCAAAGCTATGAAGCATTTGAAGATAAAAGAAGAGGAAGAATCATCTAGTGAGGATGATGATGATGAGGAGGAGGAGGAAGAAAGTGAAGGTGAAATATTAGCTTACTTCACAAGGAAATTTAAAAAAGGGTCTAAGAAAGGAAAAGGATAGTTGTCCTTGAGATGTTATCTTTGTGCACAAACTGGACACGTTGCTTCTCAGTGCAAAGTGAAACTTGATGATGAAGATGAGGATGGTCATAATAAGTAGAATTCAAGATGGAAAAGATCATCACTCAAATCAAAGAAGTCTAGTAAGAAGACTGCCAACCCATAAAAGAAGAAGAGAGACTCATTCAAGAGTTATGTGAGTAAGATAAAAGAAACTGATGAGGAAAAAGATGAAGAATCATCAGATGAGCATGCCTTTATGGTAGTTCAACCTCTGAGGAGGAAGAGGAGGTTGATAAAGAAGAACCAGATCTTGAAGTAGAGTTGGAAGCAGCTTCAAAGGAGATAATCAAAAGGGGCAGAACCATAAAAAGGTTGGAGGCTCACATAAAACAAGTTGAAACAAAGTCTGAGGAAGCTGAAAGCCAAAAGGATGAAATAAGGGCTGAACATATTGACTTAAAGAGAAGATTTGAAGAACAAATCAAAATATGTGAAGACCTTACAATAGAGCTTGGCTGAAGGACTTCAAAAATTAAAGGACTAGAGAAAGAGTTGCTGAGACTTCAATAATAACTTAAAAGGAATGAAGAGAAAGTGCTACAATCTGAGACTACACGGATTAAAAAGAATGAGACTTTGCCACAAAAGTTGAAAGAAATGGTCATGGCTTAGGAGAAGATAATTAAAGAAGAAAAGATAGTTATCAAACCAAAGTCAAGGCCAAAAATGATGTATGTGGTTAAAGAGCAGCAACCTATAGCTGCTATGCCTCAGAAAAAAAAGAAAGTCAGCCAGCAGAGGGCTATGACTGAACAGAAGAAAGAGAAGAAGGTAACTAAAATGAAACTCACACAAACAAAGAAGCCAACTACTTTGCCTACACAGCAAGTGATGAACAGAAGAAGACAAGCTATAATCAGATCCAAGAAGAGGCAGTTTCAAGGTTATTGCCTTTATTGTGGAGTTTGGGGTCATAAGGCGAGTAACTGCTAGTAGAGAAGGTCAGGATATGTCTCCAACTTGAGAAGATATGATGCTGAATACAGAGGGAGACAATACAAAATTCAGAGGAGAACACCTGTCGTAAGTTCTTGCACATACTATAAAAGGCAAGGATACATTGACAAGGAGTGTTGGTGGAAGCCCAAACAAATGACAAGGAGTGTTGGTGGAAGCCCAAACAAATGGTTTCAAAGAACAATTTTGTTGTATTGGCAAACTTAGAACAGTGTGAAAGGTGCAGGTAGGATGGCCATAATGCCAGGAGATGCACGACACTTCTCCCTGAGAAAGAGAAGGCACTCAATGGCATAGTAAAAATAAGCGTTACAATCAAAGCTGAGAAAAATGAGAAAGCTATCTTCTAGCCAGTTCAAAAGAAGAAATATAGAGCAAAAAGGGAGGTGGCTAATATTGCTGAAATTTCACAAAAGGCTAATTGCAACGATAAGCAGTGAATCTTTAACAGTGGATGTACTTCACACATGATTGGAGACAAGGGTAAATTGTCAAAGCTAAACAAGTCAAGAGAAAGCAGAGTTAAGTTTGGCAATGATGATTCACTCAACATCAATGGTCAAGGGTTAATAAATATTGGAAAAGGAAAGTTGAAAAATATTCTGCATGTTTAAGGACTCAGATATAATCTATCATCTGTCAGCCAAATATGCAATGATAACCACAAAGTGATATTCACAAAAACAAGTTGCTAGGTAAAGAGTAAAGAAGGCAATACTGTTGTAGCTGGGAAAAGAACAACTGAAAATTTGTATGTGATTGATGAAGAAAGAGATCCTCTTGCAACTAAGATTGTGCAAAAAAAGAAAGTCACAGAAAACGTGGACCAATGCTTATCAAGAAAATTAGATCATAGGTGACCCATCAGTAGGAACTATGATAAGAAGAAGAATTGTGGGAGCTACTGCGTTACTCTCACATGTTGAACCTAAATCTGTTGAAGAGGCTACACAAGATCTAACTAACTCTCTGTCCATAGAGTTGTTTGAAAAGCACAGAATGAGTCTGTCTATGCGAATGCCTCAAGCTTAAAAATTAGTTGAATCCTTCATCTTTACTTTGTGAGTTTTTCAGATTTGTAATTTGTTGGCAAATGGGGAGAGAAGCAATAGTGCAGGGGGAGCTATTAAGAAAGGGGGAGTGCACATTTAGGGGGAGTTGAAACTGCTGCATAGTGGCTTTTGTTGTGAGTGTTGTCAACAATTACAAAAGGGGAGATTGTTGTTCCCACAACTTTGTATGGGCTATAATTGTTGTCAACTACATTTAAGTGTGCAAGAAAGTAAAGCCACATGGAAAGATATGAAAGTAAATCCACCAGGTAAGGGCAAGAACATAAATCTGCCGTGTAAGGGCAAGACAGTAAATTCACTGCAAGTAAGCCTTATTAGGGTTTCATGAAAGAGAGTATATAAAGACCTTGGAAGACAAAATTAAGGTAATGTAATACAATTGAATACACAGAAAAACACAAAAGTGTGTGGACGACCAAATAAAGAAAATAGAAAAACACAATATACGGCCAAAGCACACTGATAGCAAGTGAACGAGGGAATAGTGGTCGGCAATTGAGCAAAATGGACAGCAACCCTAGAGCATCCATTTGACTGACCAAAAGAGAGAAACACAAGACTCTAAAGAGTCGAAAGTGAGTGCCGACCATGAATGAAAGATAATGTTCAAGGAGAAGAGAGAGCAGATGGCCAAACAGTACTCGACAAAACGCAGCACCCGGAAAAACACAATATTTGGCGAAGGGTGTACATGGCAAAACAAAAAATGGCAAAAAGATTTTGAGAGAGAAAACCCTACACGTTGGAAGAGATATGCCATCGGGAGAGCCCAAACCTGAAAAAGCAAAACGTGCATACCCTGGATGAGACAATACACCACCAGAACGTGCAGAATCTAACCTGAAAAACCAGAACGTGCAAGCCCTGGAAGAGACGATACACCACCAAAATGTGCAAAATCTAACATGAAGAACTAGATACACCATAGCAGGAGAGAAGAACAATCCTTGAATGAAAGAGAATGTTCAAGGAGAAGAGAGAGCAGATGGCCAAACAGTACTCAACAAAATGCAGCACCCGGAAAAACACAGTACTTTGCTAAGGGTGTACATGGCAAAACAAAAAATGGCAAAAAGATTTTGAGAGAGAAAACCCTACACGTTGGAAGAGATATGCCATCGGGAGAGACCAAACCTGAAAAACCAAAACGTGCATACCCTAGAAGAGACAATACACCACCAGAACGTGCAAACCCTGGAAGAGACGATACACCACCAAAATGTGCAGAATCTAACATGAAGAACTAGATACACCATAGTAGGAGAGAAGAACAATCCTTAAAAAATGATACACCATTGGTGAGGGACGTGAAGTCGCACCACCAGCTAGCTAAAACTAGAAACAGACAGGAACGTGCGACGGCTGAAACCAGAAATGGACAAGAATGTACATGAGACCAGAACGTGTGTGAGACTAGAACATACATGAGACCAGAATGTGCTTGCGACCAACAAGGCGTGCAAACTAGAAACATACGTGAGGCGTGAAACCAGCAAAGGGTGCAAAACCAGAAGAGTGGTGCAGGTCAACAGATGTGCAACGGCAGTGAGGCAGGCCATGTGACTTAAAGCAGCAAAACTTAAAGTGTGGTGCAGGCCAACAGACGTGAAACGATAGACTAGAAGCGTGAGGGTAGGCCGTGAAACAGTGAGATCGTGGGGCAAGGAGACGAGTGAGACCGTGAGTAAGTGAAAGCAAGAATTGTGTGAGACAACGTAGAGAAGAAATTCGGTAAAGCATTGAAAGAATTCAATATATTTCTAGATTTCTTCAAGAGAGGTTAGAGAGCATTACGGTGAGCTTTTAAGTAGCAGTGGAGCAGCCTTTCAATTCAACAAAGGTGAGACAAGCTAGAAGAAGGGTAGACACAGTAAGTAACACTCTTTGTATTATACTTGCTTAGTAATTTCAATATTGAAAGGAGTAGAGGATTAAGACATCCATTGTAACTAGAATTATCAAGTATAGTGGATGGTCTCGGTAAGGGAAAGTCCCTACCACCGTTGATGTGCATCACATTGACGGAACTATTTAAATCTAATATGTCCTTAATTTGTTTTATGTTCTGTGATTTTGAATTGAATTGTGAACACAACTAAAGTATCAGCCAACCCATAACCTAATAAAGACCTAAACAAGAACATTCAAATTGTCTATTAGGCAAGGTGTTTGAAAGGTGACTTTAGGGACTATTATGATTATTAGGTAGCAATAGATCCACCTTAGTCGAATCTAAGAAAGAGTTCACTTTTAAGAAGAAGTTGAAGTTGTTCACTTACATGCGAATTGTCAATTATGGTGATACTGATTCACCCCCACTCTCAGTATCACAAACTAGTAGATCATAGGGAGAAGTCAGGAACTTTAGACCGTATATTTCTCCTTCTTCCAATGGTTGGTATGTTTTTGCTGTGTAGGGTTTCTTTTGTTTTCTCTTGCAAAGTTATGGTTTTACTTTCTTACCCCTCCATGTCAAATTAATTGCACACTTAAATCTAGTTGACAACAATTATAACCCATATAAGGCTGTGGGAACAACATTATCCTTGGTGTAACATTGAAAACATTTAGCACAACCTTAGAGTCTTTTAGAGTAGCTTGTTTGTCATATATCTCTATGATTAAGCCTTGTAAAGCCTTTTTCATCCTTTTTGTCCTTGCCCTAATCATTGAATCATTGATTCTTCACAAAGGATCTTTGGAATACTTGTTTTATTGGACTTGATTAGTAACTTATTCTTTATCATTAATGGCGAATAAAACCATTAAGGCTTTAAAGAGATGGATTACAGGAAGTGTAATTATCAAAATTGACTTTGAGAAGGCATATGATTCTATCGAGTGGTATTTTCTAGTTAAGGTGATGGCATATATGGACTTTAGGAGCTGATGAAGGCATTAGATATAAAAATACATCTCCACACTAGTATTGTCTACCCTCATTAATGGAAACCCAATACAACAATTCCTCTTGGCAAAAGAACTAAGGCAAAGGGATCCCTTATTACCATTATTGTCTATCTTAGTAATTGAGGGCTTCAACTCAATGTTTAAGAGGGCTATCTAATTAGGATTTATTAAAGGTATATTGCTTAAGAATGGTATTCAACTAACACACTTGTAGTTTACTAAAGGATGATTCAATAAGGAATTACCAGAGGATCCTTTAATATTTCCATTTTCATGCTAAATTAAAAATCAACCTTACAGTAAATATGTTATATGGGGTCAAGACCTACAAAATAAAGATACACTAGTAGGCTAAGTTTTGGTGTTATGAGTTCAGTTTGTTGCCACTAAAATATCTTAGGCTTCTGCTATGTGTTAACCTATAGGCTAAAGGTCTATGGGATCCAATCATTAAGAAATGAAAAAGTCAACTAGCAAAATGGAAAGCTTAGTCTTTGTTAAAGGCCAGGTGAATAAGACTCTTAAAAACTTAAGATTATTGCTTGTATACTTTATATCTTTATTTAGGATGCACAGAAATGTGGAGGAGAGGATTGAAAAGATCCAATAATCCTTCCTTTAGGGTGAGGAAGTCAGTAAGAAGCAGATGCACTAGGTCAACTAGGGTTTCATATATCAATAAAAAAAAAAACACAAGGTGGATAGAGTGTTGGCAACCTTTGTGATACCAACACAATGTTATTGTGGGTGGAGATTGCTAATAGTGCATTTTAGGTTAAAATCCATTTAGCCAAATATAAGGAACATTGATTATGACTTTAGAGTGGTTGTCGTGGTGCTCACAAATGTCTCTAGTATAGTAGGGTATTTGCTTATCATGGCAGAAGGATGATAGGGACATGGAAGCGATAAAGTCTCACTATAGCTATTTGGTGGATGATGGTGGAAAAGTGGACTGTTGGATTAAGTTTGGATAGGTTGGATACAACTGGCTATCAAATTTTTTAGGCTTTTTATACTGTTAATAAAGAAAAAGGGTCTAGTAAATAGCTTTAGTAGATGGAAGCATAATCAATGGACATAAAATTTTTATTAGCAATGAATGTTGTTTGATTTGGAAAAGAACTTATATACTAAGTTCATGAACCTTATTTTAACTATTCAATTAACAATAGTTGGGTCAGATAAATTTATATGGCATTAGGTGATGTATGGGAAATTATTAATAAGATCCTTTTATGACTTTCAAGATTGCCTTTATAGTCTAATGGATGGTGAGACTTTAGGTATATAGCAAAAGTTGGCTTTGCTTAAGGTGGAGATCTTTATGTGGTAACTAATTATAAATTATCTCCTAATTAACACAAAATTACATCTTATCAAGAGCCCTAATAGCAACAACACTTGCTCACTCTACTTTATGGGGATAGAATTAGCCAATTATCTATTTCTTCATTGTCACTAGGCATAGTTAATCTAGCGTATGTATTTACAATAGGAGATATGGTGCAAATTGGGCCAAGGCTACACATTATGGGAGATATGGTTGATGAAATTTTATACGATAGTGTGGTCTATCTAGCTCGAGAGAAATGATAACATTTTTATTAATGAGTTGTTTTTGGTTGATAGAATTTGTGATTTAGTTTGAGTCAAGTTATGGTGGAGTTCACAAGTAAAATGATTGCATTATAACCTTACACTTGATCTATTCATAATAAATCTTAATGGTGTTTATCTTATTGGAAAGAAAAAGAAAAAGGTTTCTTTGCATAATAATTCCCACACAAAGAGACATGAATAGGATATGACAAAGGAATATAATTAGTTTATAAATGTCTTAACTGAATAAGGTAGGACCTATCACACAAATGTAGTGGCATGGATTTAAGGGTCCATTATTTTGGAATTTTTGTATTTTTATTCATACTAAAAGCCATTTTGCTTGTTGATTTAGTGCAATTAAATACCTATTCTTATACGTTAATACTACTTAACATTAAAAACAAAAAAAAGGAAGCTTTCTAATTAGTAGCACAATCACTAATAATAAAATATACTTAATAAGTAATCTTCTCTTATCAAGGTCTTTAACAAAATCAAAATCAACATATCCAATGATCTCATCTCTAACTTTTCCAAAATTTAATAGTACCTTGTACATATTTGAAAATCCACTTTACTACTTTCCAATACTCCTTACTAGGATTTGCCATGTATTTATTAACTACATTAATAACATAAGATAAATTTGGATGTGTATAAATCATAATATACATGAGAGATCCCATTACACCAAAGAATGGTATTTCTGACATATAATCAATCTCATCATTTGATTGCAAAGATAATGCAAAAGTGAGTTTGAAATGCATAGCTAATGGAGTACTAATAAATTTGACATTTTACATATTAAACCTATAAAAAATTTCTTAATGTTCTTTTTTAACTTAGGTATAGTTTCTTCACCTTTCATTCTCAAGATCTCCACACTAAATATTTTCTTAATTACTCTTTAAGTTTTTAATCTTAACCTCTTTACTAAGTTAAGTTTAGACTTTTCTTATTTTTCCTTTTTTTGTGATTGATATTAACATTATCAACATATAAGAGCAAATCCATAAATGACCCACATCACATGTCTTAAAGTAGCACACTTATTATAACTACATCTTGTGAAACCATGAATAGTTATAAATGATTCAACCCTTTTATACCATTGCTTAAGTCATTATTTCAAGCCATAAAGAAGCTATTTTTCAACAAGCAAATAAAATCCTCTTTTCTTAAAACCATAAAACCCTCTAATTACAATATGTAGATGTCATCCTTAATTTTTCCATGTAACAATGCTATCTTCACATCTAATTATTCAAGCTCAAAATTATATATTGACAAAATACTAAGCAAGGTTTAAATCAAACTATGTTTTACAACTAGTGAAATTATATTTATGAAATTTACATATAGAACTTAGCTATAACTTTTTGTAACCAACCTTGCCTTATATCTTGTTTTTTCAACTCTTAATGTACCTTTTTTCCTTTCAAACACCCATTTGTAATGAATATGTTGTTTCCATAGCCTTATATGGGTTATAATTGTTGTGAACTAGGTTTAAGTGTATAAGAAAGTAAAGTCATATAGAAGGGCAAGAAGGTAAAAGCTATATGGAGGGGCAAGAACGTAAAAGCTACATGGAAGGGCAAGACAGTAAATTCGCCGCAAGTAAGCCCTATTAAGGTTTCATGGAAGAGAGTATATAAAGACCTTGGAAGACAAAATTAGGGCAAGGCCAACACAATTGAATCCACGACAAAACACAAGAAGGGTCAACATAAGAGAGCATTCGGCCAAGAGAGAAAAGACAAGTGTGTAAGATCGGAAAAAAGAGAAAGCACACAATTACTGGAAAAATGATATGGGGAAAAGAAGAGGGTGATGGCAGAATGATATGGAAGAGCAAAAACAGGCCCGTCAGCAAAACTAGAGAACAAATAACGACCGAGTGAAAAGAGAGAAAGAAAACTCGATGCGGCTGGACGGCACAACGTGGGTGGATGGCCAAATAGGGAAAACAGCAAAACACAACACACAGCCAAAGCTAACCAACAGGAAGAGAGACCTTGGTGAGACAAAACCCTACAACAAAAGAGAAACCATTGGTTGGACGACAACGAGACAACACGGCAAAAGAACAGAATGACAAGAGAGGGCAAGGGAATGGCATGACTGACCAGAAATAGGAGACCAGAAACAGGTGACTAGAAAGGGATGAGATAGGAAATGGATGACTAGGCTATGAGATGGACGAGAGCTAAGAGAAACCATGAAATGGATGGGAGTGCAGCAAAATCATGAAATGAACAGGGGAGTGCAACTAAAACGAACAGGGAAGCTATGCAGCAAAACCGTGATGGAGACTAGTGAAGCTATGTAGCAAAACCATGAAGCTGAGGAGACCAGCGAAGCTGAAATGGGAGACCAGCAATCCAAAAATGTGTGTGTGACAGGGGTACAGCAAAAACGAGTGACTGGCAGAGTAGACTTGGTATCTATAAGGTATAAGACCAAGTGAGGTGTGAGGCAGGCCATGTGACTTAAACTAGCAAAACCAAAAGCATGGTGTAAGCCAACAGAAGTGCAACAATAGACCAAAAGCATGAGGGTAAGCCATGAAACGATGAGACGGTGAAACTAGGAGATGGGTGAGACAGTGAGACCGTGAAAGCAGGAGTTGTGTGAAACAAAATAGAGAAGGAATTCGGCGAAGCATTGAAAGAACTCAACGTATTTCTAGATTTCTTCAAGTGAGGTTAGAGAATGTTACGGTGAACTTCTAAGTGGCAGTGGAACAGCCTTTCAATTCAATAGAGGCAAGACAAGCTAGAAGAAGGGTGGACACAGTAAGTGACACTCTTTGTATTGTACTTGCTTAGTAATTGCAATATTGAAAGGAGCAAAGGATTAAGACATCCATTGTAACTGGAATTTTCAAGTATAGTGGATGGTCTTGGTAAGAGAGAGTCCCTACCACCATTGATGTGCGTCACGTTGACGAAACCACCTGAATCTTATATGTCCTTAATTTGCTTTACATTCAGTGATTTTGATTTGAGTTGTAAACACAACTAAAGTATCAGCCAACCTATAACCTAATAAAGACCTAAACAAGAACATTCAAATTGTCTATTAGGCAAGGTGTCTGAAAGGTGACTTTGGGGACTATTGTGATTAGTAGAGAGCAATAGATCTACTTTAGCCCAATTTAAGAAAAAGTTCATTTTTAAGAAGAGGTTGAAGTTGTTCACTTACCTGCCAATTGTGAATTATGGTGATACTGATTCACTTGCCCTCTCAGTATCACAAACTAGTAGATCTTAGGGAGAAGTCGGGAACTTCAATTGGTATCAGAGCACTGGTTCACCAATTTGAAACTTAGCAGCTTGGTATACTAGTTTAAAGGGATCTAGAAGTTTGACTTGTTTGGTATATTGAAAAATGGAAGTCAGTACCAGTATTAGCACCATTTACAGCAAGAAGGTTCCAATCTTCAATGGAACCAACCACCATATGTGGAGAGCAAGAATGCAAGTGGTATTTGCAACCATGGGCATGAACATGGTGAAATGCATACAGGAGGCTTTTGTGGCTCCAAAAGAAGGTAAAGACCCAACCTTAGAGGAATTAAGGTAGTTTGAGATAAATGGGAAAGACTTAAATGTCATTATTTCAGCATTGATAGATGCTGAGTATGATAAAGTTATGGACTGCAAATTTGCCAATGAGATATGGGACAGATTGTAGATAATCTATGAAAGTGATGGCAGAATGACGAAGGCCAAGCTTCAAGTTTTCAAGGAGAGATATGAATCTTTCAAAATGCAGAAAAATGAGACAGTCTAAAAGTTCTTCACCAAGGTTATTGATGCTATAAATGATCTTAGAAGTCATGGGAAGAACAAGAAGGACTTATCTATTGTGAAGAAAATTCTGAGAATTCTGCCTAAGAGGTTTGCCTCAAAGGTGGCAGCCATAGAGAAGAGTAGAGATCTCAATTCTATGTCTCTGCATGATCTTTAGTGCAATCTCATTGCATATGAGATGAGAATAAAGTCAACTGAGAGCTCCTTAACGTTAAAGGTACCAAAGGAGGCAGCTTTCAAAGCTATGAAACACTTAAAGATAAAAGAAGTGGAAGAATCATCTAGTGAGGATAATGATGATGATGAGGAAGAAAGTGAAGGTGAAGTATTGGCTTACTTCACAAGGAAATTCAAAAAGGGGTTTAAGAAGGGAAAAGGACAGTTGTCCTTAAGATGTTATCGTTGTGGGCAGACTGGACACTTTGCTTCTCAGTGCAAAGTGAAACTTAATGATGAAGATGAGGATGGTGATGATAAGTAGAATTCAAGATGGAGAAGATCATCAATCAAATCAAAGAAGTCTAGTAAGAAGACTACCAACACACAGAAGAAGAAAAGAGACTCATTCAAGAGTTATGTAAGTCAGATAAAAGAAGCTGATGAGGAGGAAGATGAAGAATCATCAGACGAGCATGTCTTTATGGCATTAGCACAAGGTGGTAGCTCAACCTCTGAAGAGGAAGAGGAGGTTGATGAAGAAGGGCCAGATCTTGAAGTAGAGTTGGAAGCAGCTTTAAAGGAGATAATTAGAAGGGGCAGAACCATAAAAAGGTTGGACACCTATACAAAAAAAGTTGAAGCAAAGTCTGAGGAAGCTGAAAGTTAAAAGGATGAAATAATGGTTAAGCATATTCACTTAAAGGGAAGATTTGAGGAGCAAATCAAGATATATGAAGACCTTACAGTAGAACGTGGCTCAAACACTTCAAAAATTGAAGAAATGGAGAAAGAGTTGCTAAGACTTTGACAACAACTCAAAAGTAGCAAAGAGAACTTGCAGAAACTTGAAATGATAAGAGAAATAAGTTCTGCAAAAGGAGAGAAGAATGTAGAGAAAGTGTAGTAATTTGAGACTACAATGGCTAAAGAAAATAAGAATATGCCACAGAAGTTGAAAGAGAAGGTTATGAGTCAGAAGAAGATCTGAAGAAGCAACCTAGGGTGGCAAACAATAAGGAAGAAAAAGAAAGTCAGCCAGCAGAGGGCTACGACTAAACAGAAAAAGGAGAAGAAGGTGACTGAAATGAAAGTAACACAAGCAAAGAAGCCAGCTACTTTGCCTACATAGCAAGTAATGAACAAAATAAGACAAGTTATGATCAGACCCAAGAAGAGGCAGTTTCAAGGTCATTGCCTTTATTGTGGAGTTTAAAGTCATAAGGCGAGTAACTATTGGTGGAGAAAGCCAGCATATGTCTCCAACTTGAGAAGATACGATGCTACATACAGGGGGAGACAATACAAAATTCAGAGGAGAACACTAGTCATGAGTTCTTGTGCATACTATAAAAGACAAGGACACATTGACGAGTAGTGTTGGTGGAAGCACAAACCAATGGTTTCAAAGAACAAGTTTGTTGTATTGACAAACTTGGAACAGTGTGAAAGGTGTGAAAAGGATGACTATAATGCCAAAAGATGCATGATACTTCTCACTGAGCAAGAGAAGGAACTCAATGGCACAGTAAAAACAAGTGGTGTAGTCAAAGTTGAGAAAAAGGAGAAAGCTATCTTCCAGCCAACTCAAAAGAAGGAATATAGTGCAAAAAGGGAGGTGTCTAATATAGTAAAAATTGCACTAAAGCTAATTGCAAGGATGAGTAGTGGATCCTTAATAATGGATGCACTTCACACATGATGGGAGATAAGAGTAAATTATCAAAGCTAAACAAATTAAGAGAAGGTAGAGTTAAGTTTGGCAATGATGATTTACTCAACATTAGTGGTCAGTGGTCAGTGAATATTGGAAAAAGAAAGCTAAAAGATATTTTTCACATTGAAGGACTTAGATATAATCTATCATCTATCAGCCAACTATGCAACGACGACCACAAAGTGATATTCACAAAAAAGGTTGCCAAGTATAGAGTAAAAAAGGCAATATTGTTGTAGCCAAGAAGAGAACAGTTGGAAATTTATATGTGATTGATGAGGACAAGACGCATAGCTGTTTACTCACCAAACAAGAAGAAAAGGAATAAGAAGTAAGTTCAGACTCAGAGAAAAGTGAGTCTGAAGATGAAGAAAGAGATCCTCTTACAACTAAGACGGTGCAAGAAAAAAAGCCAAAGAAACGTGGACCTATGCTCATCAAGAAAATCATATCATAAGTGACCAATCAGTAGGAGTTACAACAAAAAGAATTGTGGGAGCTACTGCTTTACTCTCACAAGTTGAACCTAAATTTGTTGAAGAGGCTACACAAGATCTAACTAAATCTCTATCCACAGAGCTATTTGAATAGCACAGAATGAGTCTGTCTGTGCAAATGCCTCCTCAAGCTTAAAAAATAGGTGAATCCTCTATCTCTACTTTACGAGTTTTTCAAATTTGTAATTAGTTGGCAAAGGGGGAGAGAAGCAACAGTACAGGGAGAGCTGTTAAGAAAGGGGGAGTTGAAATTGTTGCATAATGACTTTTGTTATGAGTGTTACCAACAATTACAAAGGGGGAGATTGTTGTTCCCATAGCCTTGTATGAGTTGTAATTGTTGTCAACTAGGTTTAAGTGTGCGAGAAAGTAAAGCCACATAGAAGGGCGAGAAGGTAAAAGCCACATAAAGGGACAAGAACGTAAAAGCCACATGGAAAGGCAAGACAGTAAATTCACCGCAAGTAAGCCCTATTAGAATTTTATAGAAAAGAGTATATAGAGGCCTTGGAAGATAAAATTAGGGTAATACCAACATAATTGAATACATGGAAAAACACAAGGGCTAACATAAGAGAGCATTTGGCCAAGTGAGAAAACACAAGTGTGTAAGATTTGATAGCAAGAGAGAGCACACAGAAAAACCCTACTCGATAGAATAGTACACAACAAAAAGAAGAGGTGCAGGATGACAAAACACAAAGAAACCACAAAACTAGCATGGTATAATAGGGGAAGGAGAGGAAAAAACCAACGGTTGGCTGGAAAGGAGAGAAAAACAATACAAGAAAAAGAAAGGGGCGACGACAGAATGATACGAAAGAGTAAAAATAGACCCGTTGGCAAAAATAGAGAATAAAGAACGGTTGAGTGAAAAGAGAGAGAGAAAACTTGATATGACTAGACAGGAGAGAGACCTTAGTGAAACAAAACATTACAACAAAAGAGAAATCACTAGTTGGATGGCAAGGAGACAACACGACAAGAGAGCAAAACGTCAAAAGGAGAGCATGACAAGAGAACGGTGTGACTAGCCAGAAACAGAAGACAAGATACTAATGACTAGAAACTGGTGACCAGGCAGTGAGACCTAAAATGGGTGACCAAGCTATAAGACGGACTAGAGCTAAGTGGAACCATGAAACGGACGGGAGTGTAGCAGAAGCGTGAAAGGATTAGGGAGTGCAGCTGAAATGAATAGGGATGTTGTGCAGCAAAACTATGAGGGAGACCAACAAAGCTAAAATGTGTGTGTGATAGGGTACAACAGAAATGAGCAATAGGGAGAGCAGACCTGATATCCGTGGGGTGTGAGACCAGGTGAGGCAAGCCCTATGACTTGAACCAACAAAACGAAAAGAGTGGTGTAGGCCAACAGACGTGCAATGGCAATGAGGCAGGCCATGTGACTTAAACCAGCAAAACCGGAAGCATGGTGCAAGCCAATAAACATGCAACGATAGACCAGAAGTGTGAGGGCAGGACGTGAAACAGTGAGATGATGAAACAAGGAGACGAATGAGACCTTGAGACCATAAAAGCAGGAGTTGTATGAAATAACATAGAGAAGGAATTTAGCGAAGCATTGAAAGAACTCAACATATTTTCATATTTCTTCAAGAGATGTTAGAGAGTGTTATGATGAACTTCTAAGCAGCAGTGGAGTAGCCTTTCAATTCAACAAAGGCAAGACAAGCTACAAGAAGGGTAGACATAATAAGTGACACTCTTTGTATTGTACTTGCTTAGTAATTGTAATAGTGAAAAGAGCAGAGGATTAAGACATCCATTGTAACTGGAATTCTTAAGTATAGTGGATAGTCTCGGTAAGGAAAAGTCCCTACCACCGTGGATGTATGTCACGTTGACGGAACAATGTAAATCTCATGTGTCCTTAATTTGCTTTACGTTTTGTATTTTAAATTAAGTTGTGAACACAGCTAAAGTATCAGCCAACTCATAACCTAACGAAGACCTAAACAAGAACTTCCAAATTGTTTATTAGGCAAGGTGTTTGAAAGGTAACTTTGGAGATTGTTGTGATTAGTAGGTAGTAATAGATCTACCTTAATCGAGTCTGAGAAAGAGTTCATTTTTAAGAAGAGGTTGAAGTTGTTCACTTACCTGCAAATTGCGAATTGTAGTGATACTAATTCACCCCCCTCTCAATATCATAAACTAGTAGATCCTAGGAAGAAGTCAGGAACTTTATAATAGTTTTCTTACCCTTAGGTATTCTCATTAGATTATATATATCATTCTTATACTAAATTCCATTTCCTCTTACATGACAATCATTAATTTAACAAAGTCCATACAACTAACTACCTTTGAGTATATATTAGGCACTTTAATGAAATCAATACCTTTAACCACATTCAAAATATAGGCAACCAAGTTAGACTTAGCATATCTTTATAGTGGTCTAATTTCTTTTCTAGGCCCATTTTTGGTAATATATTGTAATAGTGCTAATGGTAGCAAGGGAGTAACATCACCTTACATCTCTGAGCTAGATTGAGGTATAGAACCTGGTATAGATCCTCAACTAATCTTAGGTTTCACTTGTATATTTGATTTCTACCAACTTATATCATAGAAATATTAGAAGGTTAATTAGTAAGTATATCAATGTCATTACAAATTACATTCATGCTAATTATGACTTTACTAATTTTTAAATACCATAATTTATGTTCCTTAACACCAAACTTAGAACCAAGAAAGATATACTTTTTAGATTTAGTTTTTAGCTTTCCATTATTAATATAAGCATATATAAGATCTTTAACTCAAAATAGTTTGTAAGGGTATTAAATCATACCTCTTCTTGAGTCTTTTTTTTTTTTTCAATAATATCCAAATGAGTGATTCACAAGAAAACACGTCATAGTAGTAACTAGCCTAAAAAGACTTGGGTAAACCAAAATTAAAAATCATATAACATACTTTCTTAAGCAAAATTTTATTCATTTATTCTACATGAAGTTCCCAACTTCACCCTATGATCTATTAGTCAGTGATACTAAGAGGGGGGGTGAATCAGTATCACACCCCTTAAAAAAAACTCTAATAATTTAAGCCAAAAATGAACTCTTTCCTAGATTCAATTAAGGTAGATCTATTATTACCTACTGATCACAATAGTCCCCAAAGTTATCTTTCAAACATCTTGCCTATTAGACAAATTGGTTGTTCTTGACTAGGTCTTCTTTTAGGTTATAGGTTTGATGATTCTTTAGCTGTGTTCACAACTCAATTCAAAACATAGAATGTAAATTCAAAGTAAGGACACGAGAGATTTACGTAGTTCCGTCAATGTGATGTGCTCCACAGTGGTAAGGATTCTTCCTCTACCGAGACAATCCACTATACTTGAGAACACCAGTGTGGTATTCCCTATTATTACAATGGATGTCTTAATCTTATACTCCTTTCACTATTGCAAATACAAAGCAATCACAATACAAAGAGTGTCACTTACTGTGTCTGCCCTTCTTTTAGCTTGTGTTGTCTCTATTTAATTTGAATAGGCTGCTTCACTACCACTTGGAAGATCACCAAAACACTCTCTAACTCTAGCCTTTCTTGAAGAAATCTAAAAAATTCATTGAGTTCTCTCAAATGCTTCACTAAATTTCTTCTCTAGGTTGTCTCACACAACTCCTAGTCTCATCATCTCATGGCCTGCACTCACACTTTAAGTCTACTGTTTCATGTCTCATAGCCTGCCTCACATTATTGGTCTGCCATTTCACGTCTCACGGACTGCCTCATGCTTCTGGTCTACCATTTCACGTCTCTCAGCTTGCACCATGCTCTTGGTCTACCGTTTCACATCTCTTAGCCTGCACCATGCTTTGCTAGTTCACGTCTCTCGGCCTACCTCATGTTTCTGGTCTGGCATTTCTCATCTCTCGTCCTGCCTCACATTTTTGGTCTACTGGTTCACGTTTCTCAAACTGCCTCATGCTTCTGGTTTTACTAGCTCATGTCTTTCGGCCTGCCTCACGTTTCTAGTCTGGCTTTTCATGTCTCTCAGTCTGCCTTACATTTCTAGTCTGCTGGTTCATGTTTCTCGGCCTGCCTTACGCTTCTGGTTTTGCTAGTTCACGTCTCTCCCATTTCTGATCTACTCTCACGCCTCATTGCACGTTTTGGTCTATCATGCCCATCGCATTTCTGGTCTATCATGCCCTATCGCACATTCTGGTCTGTCACTCTTAATCTCACGTTTTAGTCTGTCATGCCTGGTGGGATGTTTTGGTTTGTCATGCCTAATGGGTCGTTCTGGTTTGTCACGTCTAGTGGATCTCACGGATACCATGTCTACTGTCTTCTATTTTGGGTGGTCTCACGGATACCAAGTTTTTTGTCTACTCTATCTTCTGATGGTTGCCCCAAAAGAGATAAGTCTTGGTTTATATACTCCCTTTTATGAAAACCCTAGTAAGGTTTACTGTAGTTACAGCGAATTTCCTTTCTTGCCCCTCCACATGGCTTCATATTACTATTCTATTCAAAACTCAACATTATCCTCCTTAATTTATTTTTCTCAAGCAATGCTATGTCACACTAAGACTTAAGCAATGCTAAACCCCATCTACAAGTTCACTCCAAAGAGATCACTTTACGAGGTCATTTGACATACTAGTCTTATCTTATAGTTCCTGAGATATAAGTCACTTCTACTTGCACACTTAAATTTAGTTGACAACAATTACAACCCATACAAGGCTGTGGAAACAACACTACAACATAATTTTGCTACAAATTATTAAGAACTATTAGATGGCTCAAACTCCTTTTATATTGCAAAAATTATTGATCTCATCAAAATAAAACTCCAAGCCATTATCAATGTAGATGTTTATCTACTTCCATGTTTGCTTCTTAATCATAGTCTTCCATTGCTTAAATGTAATAAACACATCACTCTTTTGTTTTAAGAACTCTCAAACTTTTTTAAAAAAGTCATTAATGATAGTTAGCAAAAGAAGTCCTTATTAGTTAGTCCAAAGAAATCATAATGTAAATAAATAAGTTTCCCTTTGTAAAGTGAATGCCTTTGCAAAAGTTAACTCATTTATGCTTTCTAAAAATTTAGTGCTTCTAAAAATTTAATTTGGTAGTACTCTATCCATCAAGAAGACCTCTTTTTTTTTTTTTAATTCAACTATCCTATTCTAGCTTATTAGTCCTAAATGCATATAACATAGTTTGGTAACATATCCATTTGACAAAGGAGTAATGAAAACCATATCACCTATAATTGTATAACCCTAAAAGACATAAAACTTAGCAAATGTTTTTTTTTCTACTTTTAACAAAATAGACCAATATATTTTTACCCATTTAAATTAAAAGTACTCAAAGAGATAAATTACACATTGGATCTAGAGTATGTCTCATATCTCCAAGTGTCTTGATAATACCATTGAACATCTTAGTTCTAATTGTTTCAATACTAGCTATCTTACAAGGTGCATTATTTCTTAATAATATAATATCTTTAGATATAATTTCATATATTGTAATTAGGACATATATGAAACATGAAACTTAAGTCAAGAATCTAATCCTCACAAGGTCTAAAGTTGTCAACAAAAGTAGCTAGAAGTTTCCCATCACTAAAAGAATCTTTTATAGCATTTGTTGTACTAAAACTTTTTAGTTGTTTAAACTTCTAATTAGTAGTAAATTTTTAATTCTTATTATACAACTTATAGTATTCAGCTTTGATGTGCCCCTTTTTCTTACAATAGTTATAGAGTTTATTTTTATTTTTTGACTTCAATCTATCTTTTCCATCACCATTAGAATTCCTCTTCTACGAATTCCTTCAAACAACAATGCTCTTTGCTTAAGTCTCAAATTTAACCATAAAACTATTTAATTTTTACCTTAGAGAACAAAGTACGATATACCTCATCTAAAGGAGTTTACATCATATAAAGGTGCACTATAAGAGTCAATCATTACCTATAAAAAAGAAAGAAGATTTTACTTAAAGCTTAATCTTTAACCTATATGTTTAGAACTAATATGCATTAAAAGAAATGACTTCATTATGCAATGAACTTTTTCTTAATTTATAGATATCTCATTTCACCTTAGAAAATGTGTAATTACATGTCAACAACTTTTGTAGAGGTCTAATCATATAATTGTTCACTAAGTTTGAAATTTCTTGTCTATCATATTTAATTATTCTTCCTTGTGCATGTTACTATAATTTTACCTTTTATTTTCCTTATTCATAAATCAAGCTCTTAAACATAGTCCTATGATTGATAAACCTTAAACAACAAATTTGCCATCTTCTACATTAATTGTAAATGTATAGTTTCTTTTCAATGAAAAAAGTCATAAATTTTGCACTTGAGAGCTTGCACAAAATGAAAGGCATAGCAAAGATGTTTTGAGAGTATCCAACATTGTATAATCCATATTGTTCCTACTAAACCTAATGGGAAGCTTTATAGTTCTATTGTATGAAGAGCATACATCTAAGTTAGGCAATTTTACGGCTACCATTACAAGAACTATAACTTGATTTTTCATTGCAATATGCCTAAGAATATCACTTACAAATTCAAAAAATTGAAAAATAAAAAAAAAACTACTACAAAGGAATAAACCTAATTATCCCTTTTAACAAAGATAGAAAAATTTAATAAAGTACCTAACAATGCACCCATTTACCATGCATTTTATTTTAAGATTAAACCAATAGCAGCCAATTCCAAGTACAATTCAAATATCATCACTACAAATTCTTAATGTTATTGAGGGCACTATTATTATCGATTATTGTAGGAATAAAGTTTGATTAATGTGTAATTTGTTTATACAAAAAATATTTTCATATCCCTTTCTATAAAAGGATATGCTTATTATATAAATTGAAACTCCTTAAATAATGCAACTTTAATGTAATTGTATACATAAGCACATTTAGGTTATAAACCACATAATTTTCTATATTGTTTTACTTTTATTCTTTTTAAATATTTCATTTCCCAACTATTGGTACTAGAGCTTTGGTTTTAAAGGCACTAAAGCTGTAATAGGAATGATAATAATTGAAAAAGGAAAAGTGAGGATTAAAAAGTTCAAGAGTACTGATTTTGGATTCTAAAAAATGTAGATAGAATATTATCTATACGGAAAGAATTTGCATTAGCCTTTTTTAAGAAAGAAAACAAAGTTAATGAGTAAAGAAGACTAAGATTTATTAGATAGACAAGTCTTAAGTGCCATATAATTAACTCAAAATGTTGCTTTCAATGTTCAAATAGAGAAAATTATTTAATTTGAAGATGAAAAAGAGTACTTTTGTTGTATACTATATAAGCAAGTTGATTATGATTTCTAATCAATTGAGTTCAATAAATATAAATTTTGATAAAAAAAAGTTAAAACTTTGATTTTATTGTCTTTATTGTTGAAAAGTTAAAATGTTATTGTAACTACAGTAAGTAATTTGTTTAGTTCATAACAATTATTGTTTAATGCAATTTAAGATTTAATTTTGAGTAAAATATTCATAAGAGAGAATTATATATATCATTTATCTTTGGTTTTATTTTATGTATTAAAGGTAAAGGAAGAACAACTTAATGTGATGAAAATAGAAGCATATTAAAATGCAAAAAAAAAAAAGTGAATTGAAATTGGGCACTATGTATTAGAATTATGTCTACAAAAGTCACTTTAAGAAAGATTGCAAATAGTCAATATATATATATATATATATGATGAAAATTTCACATATGCTATAATTGAAAATATCCTTAATCCTTTAATTTTATGTATTGATAATCTAATGAAATCTTGAATTTTAGACTCTAGGGTATTTTTCACTTAACCTTATATAAAGATTATATGTAAAACTATGTTGATGATAATTTTAAAAATGTTTATCTTGCTTATGGTAAATCAATAGATATAGTAGGAAATGGTTATCAAGACATTAAATGAATATATATGGAAGTTGAACAATGTTAAACACATCCTAAGATTGAAAAGGAATTTGATCTTTATAGGGAAAGGACATTTTACAATTGTTTTTGGTGGTTATGAAAAATCACCAAAGGTGTAATGATAACAGTAAGAGTGAACCAGATTGAGACACTCTATATAACCTCAAGCATGAAGGATTTAATAAAAGTTATTGAGTTATGAATTGATTTTAAGATTTGAAATTACGATTTTAGAAATATGAGTGAAAAATAAATAAAGGTACTTATAGTAAAAGGCAAGTTGTCTCATATAAAAATTGTGAATGTTGGTATTTAAGTGTATTATATTTTTGGGAAGTAAAAAAAAAATCAATTTCGTTAAAATTGGAAGGACATTTAAGATATAAAAGTTGGATTTTGTGCACATTAATACTTGGGGTTCCTCTTTAATAGCATTCTTAGGTGACTTACTCTATTATATCACCTTTATTTATAACTCACTTAAAATGGATGAGTCTATTGTTTTTTATTAAAAGAAAACATCTAATGTGTTTATGACTTTTAAGAAGTGATAAGATCAAATAGAGAACATAAAAATAAACTACTTGAGATCTAATAATGAAAGTAAATATGATAATAAAGAATTCAAGAATTTTTATACAACTAATGTGATTTAAATTTCTTAAATAGTTTTAAAGATGCTATAACAAAATGATATCATTAAGTGTATAAATAGAATCTTAAATTAGTGTGCCAAAAACTTGATAATACATCATAGATTATTAAAGGCATTATAAGTTGATGTTGTCAACATTGCAACCTATTTGATTGACTAATGACCATCTATTGTCTTAAATGGAAAACTAATAAAGAAGGCTTGAACATGTAAAGAGATAAATCTTTCACACTAAAAGTTTTTAGTTGTATCTCTTATGGACATGTTGTTAAGCCCATCTTTGATGGGTAATGTTAGATTTGTTATCAACAACATCTCACATAGTTTTTGTGTTGATTTGATGTTTTGAATGTCATTAAGATGCAGAGAAGTTGTTGGTCAATAGCATTGATGGTAGGTTAACTCTGAGGTCAATGAATCAATATTGACTATTAACCTTAAATTTTAGGGGTTAAGGCTAACCGTTAACCTTTGACCATTGACCCTAAATTTTAGGAAGTCAATTTTAATAATTAACCTTAAATTTTAGGAATCAAATCTGCCCATTGATTATATGGCAACCCTTGGGAATCAATACTAATCATTGATGATTGTGCAACCGTAAATCTCAAAGCCTATAAATACATCCATGCATCTTTCAAGACGTAGGTGTGTTGCAAAAAAAAAGACCAATTAGTTGAAAAAAGAGAATGAAAAAGATAAAAGATAACCACTAAAAAGAGAGTGACTGGCCAAGGAAGGTGCAACAGAAGCTGGCCAACAGTACAACACCAAGGAAAGGTGCAATTAGCTAAGAAAGGTGTAGCACCAAAAAGAAGTGCAGTCGGCCAAGAGGTAATAGTAGCCACTAAAGAAAGGGGCAGTCATATCAACCAAAGGAGTTGCAGCAACCAGAAGCCCTACTAAAGGGAGAAGAAGGCAACAGCTGGCCAAACCAAAAGGTGAAGAAAAAGGCATGCAGTAGCCACACTGAACCAGAGGAGACGTGTAGTAGCCATACTAAACCAAGAACATGCAACAACCAATCAACCACCTAAAGAAGAAGTTGTAGCAACCAATTAAGGAGAGGTGCAGTAGTTGGCAAACCAATAAAGGAGAAGGTGTAACAGCCATCCAAAGGAGAAGGTGCAACAACCATCAAAGAAGGAGAAAGAAGCTTACAAAATAACTAGCAATTGCAGTAGCAAGAACAACCAACATAGCAACCGACATTAGGTGAATCATAACCAGCAACTTATAGAATTGGCAACAGGGCAGATAGTACCAGCAACAAGAGGAGAAAACATGCCCTAGCAGTAGAGCAAACAGCCCTAGTAGTAAGAGGAGAAGACTTGTCTTATCGAGGCAAGCAACACTAAGAGTAGGAGGAGAAAACTTGCCCTAGTAATAGAGTAGATAGCCCTAGCAGTAAAAGGAGAAGACTTGCCTTATCGAGGCAAGCAACACTAAGAGCAGGAGGAGAAAACTTGCCTTGACAGCAGGGCAAGTAACACCAGTTGCAAAAAGAGAAAACTTACCCTAGTAATTGGGCAGGTAGCACTAGCAAGGGAAAAAAACCTGGCAAGGTAGCATCGATAGCAAGGGAAGAGAACCTGCCAAGGCAACAGGTGAGGTAGCACTAGCAACAAAGGAAGGAGAAGAATCACGTTCTACACTAGCAGCCTGTACACATTGAGTGATCATTCTCAGTAAAGTGTTAGTCACAAACTTTTTAATAAACTTGTTGAAAAAAGGTAGGATACCTTTGGAGTGATTAAGAGATTAATCCATTGAGTGATTAGAAGAACAACTCTTTAATCGGGAGATCATTGTAAGTGGTTAAAAAGCGATCCTTCCACAACATTAATTGCATCCCTTCATAATAAGAATGAATTGTGTGATTTAGAAGTAATCCTTTCACACCATGGATGTAGCTCACACATTATGGGTGAACCACATGAAAATTGTTATGTGCTCTTTGGTGCTTGCGTTTGATTGATATCTATACAGCTGCTCTCATATAAAAAAGAAAATAAAATTTGGATCATTAACTCTAATAAGTCACAAAGGTTAATCAGGAAAGATTTGTAAAAAATGAGCATCTTACACAAATTCACCCTTTCTCCCTCTTAATGTGAGCCTAAAAAGGTCTTCATCAAGTAATACCAGAGCCAGTTTCCTCTGTTGATCCATTTTGTCTATTTTGATCTAAAATTATTATTGCTGCTATGAATTTTTACTAATAAATATCATGGATAACATCAACAATGTTAACAACAAGGGTATTCCCACTTTTGATGGACCAAATTATCAGTTGTAGAAGAATAAAATGCTCCCATATTTAATGTCATTTGGTATGGATGTGTTTGAATCTAATGTTAGTAGCTTTATCCCTATTGCTAAAGGTGATGCTATGACGCTTATTAATAAGAAGAATTTGGAGTGTGATGGAAAGGCAAAAAATGCCTTATATGCCTCTTTATTAGACAAAGAATTCATCAAAGTAAGGAGTGCAACACAATCAAACAAATTTGGGACAAACTAAAGAATATTGATGAAGGAGACAAAGTTGTAAAGGAAGCCAAGCTATAAATCTGCAGAAACAAATTTGAAGACATAAAGATGCAATTCATAACACATGTCAAAAGGAAGATGGTGAATGCACCCTATAAAAATGTGGAGATACAAACAAAAAAGCCATTGGAGCTCATTCATTCAGACGTTTGTGGGCCTATAAGACAAAGATCAACAAAGGGTGATAGGTACTTCATATCCTTTATTGATAATTTTACAAGAATGGCTTATATTATGTTCTTGAAACATAAGTTAGAGGCTCTCAATAATTTTAAGAGCTACAGAAGATTAGTTAAAAATCAATTTGGGGGAAAAATTAAAAGGCTTGAGATGGACAATGGGATAGAATACACATATAGTGAATTTAAAGATTATTTGGAGAAGCATGGAGTAAAGCATGAATATGCTAGTCCCTATATACCCCAACAAAATAAAATGGCCATAAAGAAGAATAAAAGCCTAATGGATAAGGCAAGAACCATGTTGGCTGAGCATGGTACTTCACATGGCTACTGGAGAAAGGCTATCACCACTGCAACTCAAATTCAAAATAAATGCTTGATGAGACCACATACAAAAAAGACATCTTCTAAGCTATGTATGGAAAGAAGCTAAGTGTAAAACACTTTAAAGTGTTTGGAAGCCCGTTCCTTATTAAAATCAAAGGTAAGCATCTCGAAAAATTTGATAAGAAGGCCAATGAAGGCATATTCTTGGGCTAAATGGAAAAGGCTTTAGATGCTATAACAAAAGGTTGCTAAAAATGGTGGACAACTTTGATGTTAAAGTGATTGAAGATAGTTCTACAATGCAATCACAGCATGAAGAAGCTAAAGATACCATGTATGATAACTGAAAAGAATCTGAAAGTGATGAATCAAAGGGCATTTAGTATGAGGAAGACGTTGATTCTTAAGTTACAAGTGATAAAAAAGAAAAGCAGAATTAAGGCATTCCCAAACTCATAAAAGAGTCAAAGCTGAAGTTAAGGTTAAAAACATTATTGGTAGTAAAGAGGACTCTCTACAAATAGGAGAAGACTAAAAGGTAGTGAACAAACCTCATTGATCTCTAAGGTTGAACCCAAGTTAGTGGAAGAAGCATTAAAGTACCAGGAATAAGTGTGTGTTATGAATAAAGAGCTTGATCAAATTGGAAAAACCAACACTTGGTGTTTAGTACCTAGACCTAAAGGGAAAAACATCATTGGAACCAAATGGGTTTTCAAAAATAAGATCAATGAAAAAGGTGAAGTGGTAAGAAACAAGGCAAGACTTGTTTGCAAAGGCTACTCACAAGTAAAAGGTGTTAACTTTGAAGAGACCTTTGCTCTTGTGGCCAAGCTTGAAGTAATCAGAATATTTATAGCCATTATTGCTTAAAGAAACTACAAAGTTTATCAAATGGATGTGAAGTCTGCATTTATAAATGGAAAGCTTGAAGAAAAGGAATTTATCGAACAACCTAATGGTTTTATACTTCATCATGACAGTTTAAGTGTATGCAAATTGAACAAGACTTTATACAGCTTAGAGCAAGCTCCAAGAGCATGGTATTCCAAGATAGATACATGCCTCAAAGATATAAAGTTCAAAAAAGGAAATGTGGACAACAACTTGTACATAAAGGAAGATAAATAGGGCTAGTTAATTGTTGTAGTTTATATTGATGACATAATTTTTGCTATAGAAAAAAAGGCCCTTTACATTACTTTTGCGGAGTAAATGAAGAAAAAGTTTGAGATTTCAATGTTATGTGAGAATAAATTCTTCTTAGGGTTATAGGTTTTGCAAAGTAAGGCTGGAATTTTTCTCTCTTAAGAAAAGTATGCTTGTGAGCTATTAAAAATGTATGGGGTGGAGAACTCTAAAGAAGTAAGAACTCCCATCACAATTGGAACAAAGTTAAGTAAGGATAAAAAAGACAATATGGTTGATCAGAAAGAATACAAAAAGTTGATTAGAAGCTTACTAAGAGAAATCTTGTTTTTGTTGTATCACTTTATGCCATATTTCAAAATGAGCCAAAGGAATCTTATCTCTTGGCTACTAAGAGAATTTTGAGGTATGTGAAAGGCACAACAAATTATGGGCTGATTTATGATAAAAGTGGATAGCTTAATTTATATAAGTATACAGATGTTGATTAGGCTGGAAATTGTGATAACAGAAGGTCAACATCAAGTGGTGCATTTTATGGCATAGTAAGAAGCAAAATTTAGTAACTCTAAGTATTACAAAGGCTAAATATGTGGCTGTTACTCAGGCTTATACTCAACTATTATGGATAAAATAACAACTTGAAGATATAAAGGTGGATGTGCAGCTGCCATTATTGATTGCTTGTGATGACCAAAGTGCCATCAATTTGTAAAAGAATCCTGTCCAACACTCCAGAACTAAACATATTAAAATCAAGTACCACTTCATTAAAGAAAAAGTGGAGACAAAATGAAGTAAATCTAGAGTATGTGCCAACTACAAAGCAAATTACCGCTATATTCACCAAACCTCTGTCAAAAGAGATGTTCCAAAAGTTAAAGCTGACCTTATGCGTTGAACCAACCCCTACAAGTTGAGGTATGCCTCTAACCCCTCTCTCTTTCCCACTTCTATCATTCTTTGGATTTTTTATTAAAGGGGGGGATCTTTTGCATAAATCCAAATAGAGCATATACTAATCAAAAGGGAGAATAGCTTGATGAATAAAGGGGGAGAAATTATCAAGGGGGAGTTAAAGGTACAAGTAAATGCAACAAGGGAGATGTATGTTTTAAGGGGAGCTGTGCTTATGCTTAATTGTTGATTTGTGGATTTAGTGTGTTGCCAACAAATCTAAAGGGGGAGATTATTGAGCCTATCTTTGATGGCTAATGTTGGATTTGTTGTCAATAGCATCTCACACAGTTGTTTATGTTGATTTGATGTTTAAATGTCATTAAGATGTAGAGAAGTCATTGGTTAATACCATCAATGCTAGGTCAACTTTGAGGTCAATAAATCAATGTTAACCGTTGACCTTAAATTTTAAGGGTTAAGGTTAACTATTAACCGTTGACTCTAAATTTTAAAAAGTCAATGTTGACTATTGATCCTAAATTTTAGGAATCGTTGATGATTGTGTAACAGTAAATTTTCAAGCCTATAAATACATTCATGCATCTTTCAAGATGTGGGTGTGTTGCAAAAGAGAGACTGACCAGCTAAAAAAAAAGAATGACAAAGAGAGAGGTAACCACTAAAAAGAGAATGACCGGCTAAAGAAGGTGTAGCAACAGCCAGCCAAGGAAGGTGCAATAGCAACCAACCAAGAGTACAACACTAAAGAGAGGTGCAGCAAACTAAGAGAGGTGTAACACCAAGGAGAGGTGCAACCGACCATGAGGTGACAACAGCCACTAAAAAAAGAGGTAGTCCCACCAACCAAAGGAGGTGTTATAACAACTGGCAATCCTAACAAAGGGAGAAAAAGGCAACAGCCAGTCAAATCAAAGGGAGAAGAAGAAGGCAGTAGCTAACCAAACCAAAGGGAGAAGAAAAAGGTGTGCAATAGCCACACCAAACCAAAGGAGACGTGCAGTAATGACACCAAACCAAAGGAGATATGCAATAGTCACACCAAACCAAAAGAGAACGTGCAGCAACCAATCAACCACCCAAGGAAAAAGTTACAGTAACCAATCAAGAAAAGGTACAATAGATGGCAAACCAATAAAAGAGAAGGTGCAATAGCCATTCAAAGGAAAAGGTGCAACAAGCACCTAAAGGAGAAGGTACAGTAGCCACCAATGAGTGAAAATATAGCTTGCAGCACAACCAACAATTATAGTAGCAAGCGCAACCAACATAGTAACCGACAATAAGTGAATCACAACTAGCAGCCTGCAGAATTAGCAGTAGGGCAAGAAGCACCAATAGCAAAAGGAGAAAACTTGCCTTAACAACAAGGCAAGCATCACTATCAAAGGAAGAGAACCTGCTAAGGTAACAAGTGAGGTAACCTACCAAGGCAGTAGGTGAGGTAATCTACCAAGGCACTAAGAGAGGTAACACTGGCAACAAAGGAAGGAGAACATTCACGTTCTACACTAACAGCCTGTGCATATTGAGTGATCCTTCTCAGAAAAGTGTTGGTCATGAACCTTTTAATAAACTTGTTAAAAAAAGGGTGGGATACCTTTGAAGTGATTAGAAGATTATTGTAAGTGGTTAAGGAGTGATCCTTCCATAACATTAACTATACCCTTTAATAAAAAAAGTCGATTGTGTGATTTAGGAGTGATCCTATCACACCATGGACATAGCTCACACATTATGGGTGAACCACATAAAAATTGTCATGTGTTTTTAGGTGCTTGCATTTGATTGATATCCATACAACTGCTCTCATATAAAAAAATAAAGATAACAATTGGATTATCAATTCTAACAAGTCATAGATGTTAATTCGAAAAGATTTGTAAAAGGTAAGCATTTCACACTGATTCACTCCCTTCTCCTCTCAATGTAAGACTTAGGAAGGTCCTCATCACAAGTGGATTCTAATAAGAGGAATATATTAGATTCTAAATTCTATAAATGTCTTTTCATTATATATGGATTGATGAATTTAGATATGATCTTTAGGATAATTGACATAGAACAATTATTGGAAGTGAGGATGTCACATCCAATGAAAATGTTATTTATAAAAATAAAGATGTTACAAAATATAATAATACATGGAAGTATGCTAGAAAAGGGGAATATATTGAGTTAAAGGAAATTTTGGAAGGTCATTTGAGTAAAAGAGTAAAAAAAAAATTGAAAACATCTAGATACAATCAGAGCCTTCTAAATTAAAGGCACAGGTGATAAAATCTAGTAAAATATCTAAACCTCCACAATGGTTCTATCATCCTGAAGTTCCTAACTTCACCCTAAGATCTACTAGTTTGTGATACTGAGAGGAGGGGTGAATCAATATCACCATAATTCACAAATATGTTAACAACTTCAACCTCTTCTTAAAAGTGAACTCTTTCTCAAATTCAACTAAGGTAGATCAATTGCTACCTATTAATCACAATAGTCCCCAAAGTCACCTTTTAGACACCTTACCTATTAGGTCTTTGTTAGGTTATGGGTTGGCTGATACTTTTGCTGCGTTCACACAACTCAATTCAAAATACATAACGTACAACAAAGTAAGGATGCACTACATTTATGTGGTTCCATCAACGTGATGTACATCCATGGTGGTAAGGACTCTCCCTCTACTGAGATAATCCATTATACTTGAGAATACCAGTTACAATGGATATCTTAATCCTCTACTCCTTTTACTATTACAAATAATAAGCAAGTACAATACAACGAGTGTCACTGACTGTGTCCATCCTTCTTTTAGCTTGTCTTGCCTCTATTGAATTGAATGGTTGCTTCACTGCTGCAAGTTCACCACAACACTCTCTAACCTCTCTTAAATAAATCTGAAAATACATTGAGTTCTTTCAATGCTTTGCTGAATTCCTTCTTTAGGTTGTCTCACACAGCTTCTGCTTTCACCGTCTTTTGGCTTCACGGCTTGAACTCATGCTTTTGGTTTGCCATTTCACGTATTAGTCTCACCCCGTTACATATTCTAGTCTCACGCTATTGCACCTTCTTGTCTCACGTCGACGTACGTTCTGGTCTCACGTCGACGCACGTTCTAGTCTCACGCAGACACATGATCTAGTCTCATGTTTTAGATCTACACCCGTTTCACTGTTCTCAAGCCTTACGGATACTAGATATGCTCACCTCGTCCGTTTCATGGTTCTCTCCTTGCCGTGTTGTCCGTTTGTCTCATATTGTCACAGATCTGTTGTTTGCTCTTTTGATGGTGTCTCTCTCTTCGTCTGTTTTATGGTTCTCTCTCTTATGGTGGTGGCTCTCTCTTACAGTGGTGGCTTTCTTTGGTTGTATCTCGTTTTCTCTCTTTTTACCGTCTAGTCGTTCACTCTTCTTTGATCATCTCTCTCTCTCCCTCTATTCTGCCTATGGTATCCCTTTTGGCCGTATCTCCTTTCTTTATTTGGCTTTCGGGTTTTTCCTCTCCTTCGGCATCCACTTTGATTTTTCCGTATATGATTTTTCTCTCTTTTCCAACGACTTTGCCATTTTGCTCTTCCGGTCTTTCATCCAGCCCCCTTCAACTGTCTCGTATTCTCTCTTTTTCCCCTATTCCGCCAACGGTGGTCTTCCTTATTCTTTTTTTTTCGTATCGTGTTTTCTCTTCTTTTTTTGCTTAGTTGTTGTAAAGTTGTCATGTGGTTTTACTTCCTTGCCCCTCTATGTAGCTTCAAATTACTCTCTTGCCCCTTCATGTGGCTTTACTTTCTCACCCCTTTATGTCAAATTACTTGCACACTTAAATCTAGTTGACAACAATTACAACCTATACAAGGCTATGGGAACAACAATCTCCCCCTTTATAATTGTTGGCAACATTAACAAAAACCATTATGCAACAATATGCACTCTCCCTAAATATGCACTCCCCCTTTCTTAACAGCTCCCCCTACATTGTTGCTTCTCTCCCCCTTTGCCAACCAATTACAAAAAAAAACTCACAAAGTAGAGATGAAAAATTCACCTAAACTTCAAACTTGATGAGGCATTTCCACAGATAGACTCATTTTGTACTTTTCAAACAACTTTGTGGATAGAGGTTGAGTTGGAATTTCTGAAATTTGATCTTTAGTGCCAACATACTCCAACTAAATTGTACCCTATTCCATTTGATCTTTGATGAAGTGATACTAGATGTCAATATGCTTGCTCCTTGAATGTTGAACCGAATTCTTGCTGAGATCAATAGCACTTTGATTATCACAAAGTACACTCACTGGTAACTTCACTTCAATACCTAAGTCTGCCAATTATCTTTACATCCATATCACTAGAGTACATGCTACACAAGCAACCATATACTCAACCTCAGTTCTGCTCAAAGCAACACTATTATGCTTTCTACTTAACCAAGCAACACATTTTGAACCCAAGTAGAAACTGCAGTCGCTGGTTGATTTTCTGTCATTTGTACTTCCAACCCAGTCTGCATCAGTGTATACTTGTAGTTTTACAAAATCCATGGCAGGATATCACAAATCCATTTCCAGTGTCCCTTTGAGGTATCTTAAGATTATTTTCACTACCAACACATAGCTTGGAATCCGGTAGCAATGCACACAGCTTGCATAAGATCAGACCTTGATGTTGTAAGGTACAGAAGGCTCCCTATCATCTTCCTATATTATGTAGGGCTTGTACTCATTCCTTCCTAATCTTTTGTTAACTTGCAGCCCACTGTCATAGGAGTACTAACAAGTTTGCTATACTCCATGCCAAACTTTTTCAGCATCTCTTTGGCATATTTTGTCTAAGAAATAAAAATAAATAAAAATACCTTTTTCACACTATTCTATCTGTAATCTAAGAAAGTAATTCATTTCTCCAATCAATGACACCTCAAATTCCTTACTCATCTTCTTTGCAAAATCTTGGCATAGCTCAGAGTGATCCCCTCCAAAGATGATGTCATCTACATATATTATGGTTATCAACTGGCCTTTTTTTGAGTTGAACACATATAGATTATTATTAACCATTCCTCTTCTGAAGTTCAACCTTATCAAGTATGCATTCAACCTACTGTACCATGCTCTTGGGGCTTGTTTAAGGCCATACAAGGCTTTCTTTAGCTTGCACATGTGAGTCTCATCCTCATCAATTTATACTCCATTGAATTATTCAATATACACTTCTTCTTTCAAAAGCTCATTCAGAAAGGTTGATTTCACATCCATCTGATAAACTTTATACCCCTTATGTACTGCCAAAGTTAGGAATATTCTAATAGTTTCTAACCTTCCCACTGGTGCAAAAGTTTCATCAACATCTACTTCTTTTATCTAAGTGTAGCCTTTGATACCAGCTTGGCCTTGTTCCTCACCACTATGCCATCTTCATTGTGTTTATTCCTAAACACTCATTTTGTTCATATGACATTCTTGTTAGTGGGTCTTGGAACTAGCTCCCATATATCATTCTTCTCAATTTGATCCAGCTTCTTATTAATATCTTTGACCTAGGCTTTGTCTTGTGTAGCCTTTTCAACAGATTTAGGTTCAACTTGTGAGAGTAAAGTAGTAGTTCCCACAATTCTTCGTCTTGTTGTAAGTCCTGCTAATGGGTCACCTACGATCTGATTTCCTTGATGAGCACTGGTCCATGTTTTCTTTGTCCTTCTTTCTTGCACAGTCTTAGTTGTAAGAGGATCTCTTTGTTCATCTTCAGATTCACTCTTCTCTGAGTTTAAACTTACTTCTTGTTCCTTTTCTTCAAGTTGGTCTAATTCTTCATCTACATTGAAGTCATCTTTTTCATTGTCCTCAGCTTCTCCATTTTGCATTGTTTTCTAGTTCTCATCTATTTTCACACCACTAGACGTGATCACTTTTCCCAAATTATGCAGGAAAACTTTATAACCCTTTGTCTTTGCTGAGTATCCCACAAAAATGCCTTCATCAAACCTAGCATTGAATTTTCCCAAGTTTTGCTCCTTATTCTTCACAAAACATGAGCTGTCAAATATTCTAAGATACTTAGATGTTGTCTTCTTCCCACTCTATAACTCATATGGAGTATTATTACTATTAGGCCTTAGTAAGACTCTATTCAGTAGATGTACAGCTGTAAATGTTGCTTCTGTCCAACATCTTGTGTGAAGCTTGGATTCCAACAGTAGAGTTCTTGCCATTTCAACCACAACTCTATTTTTCCTCTCTACCACCCCATTTTGTTGAGGTGTTCTTGCTACTACCATCTGGTGGTGAATACCATGCTTCTCAAGGTAATCTTCAAAAGCTTCATTTGTAAATTCAGTGCCTTGATCTAACCTCAATACTTTGATCTTCCTTCCACTCTTATTTTTAGCCAATCTTCTATATCTCTTGAAGCAATTTAGAACTTCTGACTTGTATTTGAGGTGCATGATGCAGGTCCTTCTAGAATAATCATCAACAAACAAGATGAAGTACCTCTCACCATTCAACCCTTTTGTTCTCATCGGTCCACACAAATCAGTATGCACAATGTCAAGTACTACTTCAGAACTGAACTCTTTGGTCTTATATTGCTTTCTGGCATGTTTTCCTTTAGAGCATATTAAGCAAACATACTCTCTCTCTCTCTCTCTCTCTCTCTCTCTCCTGAGGTTGGGAATGTCTCTAATTGTATGAGTAGTGGTTAGCTTCCTTATGTTCTTCTGTGATAAGTGTCCCAACCTCCTATGCCATAATTGATTTTCTTCTTCTTTGGTGAGTAACCAACTATTTTTCTTGTCCTCATCAATCACATATAAATTTCTAGTCGTTCTCTTCTTGGCTGCAATAGTATTGTCTTCTTTACTATTTACTTGGCAACCTGTATTTGTGAATATCACTTTATGGTCTTTATTACATAGTTGGCTGACAGATGTTATAATATATCTGAGTCCTTCAATGTGCAGAACATCTTTCAGCCTTCCTTTTCCAATATTTACCATCCCCTGACTACTGATGTTGAGTGAATCATCATTTTCAAACTTAACTCTGCCTTCTCTTGACTTGTTCAGCTTTAATAATTTACTCTTGTCTTCTGTCATGTGTGAAGTGCATCCACTATCAAGGATCCACTATTTATCCTTGCAGTCAGCCTTTAGTGCAATTTCATCTATGTTAGCCTCCTCCCTTTTAGCTTTATATTCCTTCTTTTGAATTGGCTGAAAGATAGCTTTCTCCTTTTTCTCAGCTTTGACCACACCAATTTTTTTACTGTGCCATCAAGTGTCTTCTCTTGCTCAGGGAGAAGTGTCATGCATCTCTTGGCATTATGGCCATCCTACTCGCACCTTTCACACTATTCTAAGTCTACCAATATAGCAAACTTGTTCTTTGAAACCACTGGTTTGGGCTTTATCAACACTCCTTGTCAGTGTGTCCTTGCTTTCAGCTTTATCAACACTTCTTCTGTTCAACTCAATATATTTAGCCCTTATTTCATCCTTTTAACTTTCAGCTTCCTCAAACTTTGCTTCAACATATTTTATATGGGCCTCCAACCTTCTTATGGTTCTGCCCCTTCTAATTATCTCCTTTGAAGCTACTTCCAACTCAATTTCAAGATCTAGTTCTTCTTCGTCAACCTCCTCTTCCTCTTCAGAGGTTGAACTATCACCTTGAGTTGATACCATAAGGGCCTGCTCATCTGATGATTTTTCATCTTTCTCCTCATTAGCTTCTTTTATCTGACACACATAACTCTTGAATGAGTCTCTCTTCTTCTTTTGTGGGTTAGCAATCTTCTTGCTTGACTTCATTGATTTGAATGATGGTCTTCTCCATTTTAAATTCTACTCATCATCACATCCTTATCTCCATCATCAAGTTTCACTTTGCACTGAGAAGCAAAGTGTCTTGTCTGCCCACAACGATAACATCTCAAGGATAACAGTCCATTTCCCTTCTTAGACCCCTTCTTGAATTTCCTTGTGAAGTAAGCCAACACTTCACCTTCACTTTCTTCCTCATCACCATCATCATCTTCACTAGATGATTCTTCCTTTTCTTTTATTTTCAAGTGTTTCATAGCTTTGAAAGTTGTCTCCTTTGATACCTTTGATGTTGAGAAGCTCTCAGTTGACTTTATTCTTATCTCATATGCAATGAGATTATACTGGAGATCATGCAAAGACATAGAATTGAGATCTCTACTCTCCTCTATGGTTGCCACCCTTGAGGCAAACCTCTCAAGTAGAATTTTCAGAATTTTCTTCATAATAAATGAGTCCTTCTTATTCTTCTTATGACTTCTAAGGTTGTTTACAGCATCAATAACCTTGGTGAAGAACTCTTAGACTGTCTCATTTTTCTTCATTCTGAGAGATTTATATCTCTCCTTGAACACTTGAAGCTTGGCCTCCTTCATTCTGCCATCACCTTCGTAGAATTTTTGCAGTCTATCCCATATCTCCATAGTAGATTTGTAGTCCATAACTTTAGCATACTTAGCATCTGTCAATGCTGAAATGATGACGTTTGAGGTCTTATCATTTATCTCAAACTGCCTTAATTCCTCTAGGGTTGGATCTTTACCTTCTTCTGGAACCACAAAACCCTTCTGTACGGCTTTCACCACATTCATGCCTATAGTTGTAAATATCACTTGCATTCTCGCTCTCCACATATGGTAGTTAGTTCCATTAAAGATTGGAACCTTCTTACTGTAAGTAAAGCTGGTGCTGGTACCAGCATCCATTTCTTAGTATGCTGAACAAAACTTCTGAAACCTATCAAACTAGTACACCAAGCTGTTAAGCTTCAAACTAGTGAACCTGTGCTCTAATACCAATTGAAGTTTTCGACTTCACCCTAGGATCTACTAGTTTGTGATACTGAAAGTGGGGTGAATCAATATCAACATAATTTGTAGAACTGTGAACAACTTCAACCTCTTCTTAAAAGCAAAATCTTTCTTATATTTGACTAAGGTAGATCTATTGCAACCTACCAATCATAATAGTCCCCAGAGTCACCTTTTAGACACCTTGCCTATTAGGTCTTCGTTAGGTTATGGGTTGGTTGATACTTTTGCTGAATTCACACAACTCAATTCAAAACATAGAACATAAAACAAAGTAAAGACACACGAGATTTATGTGGTTCCATCAATGTGACATACATCCATGGTGATAGGGACTCTCTCTCTACCAAGACAATCCACTATATTTAAGAATACCAGTTACAATGGATGTCTTAATCCTCTACTCCTTTTATTATTACAAATACTAAGTAAGTACAATATAAAAAGTGTCACTTATGGTGTCAACTCTTCTTCTAGCTTGTCTTGCCACTGTTGAATTGAATGGCTGCTTCATTGCCACAAGTTCATTATAATGCTCTCTAACCTCTCTTGAAGAAATCTGAAAATACGTTGAGTTCTTTCAATGCTTTGCTGAATTCCTTCTTTAGGTTGTCTCACATAGCTCCTGCTTTCATCATCTCATAACTTCACGACTTGCACTCACGCTTCTAGTTTGTCATTTCACGTCCTAGTCTTACGCCGTCACACGTTCTGGTCTCACACTGTCAGACATTCTGATCTTACGTTGACACACATTCTGGTCTCACGTTGACGCACGTTCTGGTCCACGTTTCAGATCTGCACCCGGTTCACTATTCTCAAGCCTCACAAATACTATATCTTCTCTCTTTATCCGTTTCACGGTTCTCTCCTTGTCATGTTGTCCATTTGTCTCACGCCATCGTAGATCTGCTGTCTGCTCTTCCGGTGGTGTCTCTCTCTTTGTTCGTTTCACGGTTCTCTCCTTCTCATGTCATTTGTTTGTCTCATGCCATCGTAGATTTGCTGTCTGCTCTTTTGGTAGTGTCTCTCTCTTCGTCTGTTTCATAGTTCTCTCCTTGACGTGTCATCCGTTTGTCTTACGCCATCGTAGATCTGTTGTCTGCTCTTCCGGTGGTGTTTCTCTCTCTTACGGTGGTGGCTTTCTCTCTTACAGTGGTGGCTTTCTTTGGCCGTATCTCATTTTCTCTCTTTCTACCGTCCAGCCATTCACTCTTCTTCAGTGGTCTCTCTCTCTCTATTCTACCGGTGGTATCGGCCGTATCTCCTTTCCCTATTTGGCCGTCGAGTTTTTCCTCTCCTTCACCGTCCACTCTGATTTTGTTGTATATGATTTTTCTCTCTTCCAATGACTTTGCCGTTTTGCTCTTTCGGTCTTCCATCCAGCCCCCTTTAGCCATCTCATATTCTCTCTTTCTCCCCTATTCTACCGACGATGGTCTTCCTTGTTCTTTTTTTCATATCATGTTTTCTCTTCTTTTTTTTGGCCTGTTATTGTAAAGTTGTCATGTGGTTTTATTTCCTTGCCCCTCCATGTAGTTTTAAATTAATCTCTTGCCCCTCTATGTAGCTTTACTTTCTTGCCCCTTCATGGCAAATTACTTGCACACTTAAATCTAGTTGACAACAATTATAACTTATAAAAGGCTGTGGGAACAACACATCCCTTGTATTATTAATTGTTGATTAACAAAGGTGAGACAAACTGCTTTGATAAAGCAATAAAAGTTGAAGATTTTGGTAAATGAACATTAGTCATATGAGAAAAGATGAGTTTAGCATAAAACATTAACTACCTTAATTGCCAAAAAACAAAAAGACACTAAATAACAAGTGGGTTTACTAAGTCAGAGAAATATGATAACAATAAGAGATGTAAAGTAATGTTGGTTATGAAGGGATTTTAATAGATTGAAGATGTTGATTATACTAAAATTTTCTCTTCAATTGGAAAGATAAATAATTTTGTTAGTGTTAAGTATTGTTACATCTGAAAATTTGCATTTAGAATAGTTTATTGTAAAAATAGTTTTCTTACATAACAATTTAAAGGGAGATATTTACATGATGTAACCAGAAAGTTTTTTAGTTCTTGAAAAGGAAAACCTCAAGTGCAAATTTAATAAAACCTTGTATAGTTTAAAACATGTTCCTAGGCAAAGGTACAAATTTTTTGTTGCTTTATGTGTAATCATAATTTTGGGAGATGTGATATGAATCATTGTTATTACTTTAAGAAAATTGACAATTACTCTATTATTTTACTCTTATATATAGATGATTCATTATAGAAACTAGTATTTAAGTGATTAATAACTTGAAGTAATAATTGTCAAATGAATTTACAATAAAAGAACTTGGAGCTATGAATTAAATTCTTTGGATGACAATTGTGAAAGACAAAAAAGCTAATACTTTGAAACCATCACAGGTTACTTATATTAAAAAGCTATTAAAAGTAAGGGTGGTTACTTTTTATTAAATTACTTTAGGTTTTCAAAGGAAAAATCACGAACAAAATGATGAGTGCTAATACATGTCAAGAGTTCCTTTTGCCTTTATAATTGGTAGTCTTATGTATGTTATGATCTGTATCAAACATGATATAGCACATACAATGAAAGTTATAAGGAGTTACATCTCTAATTTCAATAAACAACATATTGGAAGGTTGTCAAGTAGCAATGTGTTTTAAGAGTAGTAGTATAAACTTACAAAGTTTTCTTCATTTTTTTTAATGCACATTTTGGTGGAAATATTGATAGTAGAAAGAGCACAACATGTTATGTTTACATTTTAGGTGACATCACTATGAGTTAAGTATCTTAACTACAAAAGATTGTGACTTTATCAATTACTAAAGCTAAATATGTTGTCATCACTTAAGATAGTAAGGAATTAATCTGGTTAAAGAACTTCCTAGAAAAATTAGACAATCCAAAAGGAATTAGTATTCTTTTATGTAATAATTAAAGTGTAATTCATATTGTTAAGAATTTTGCATTACATATAAGAACAAAACATATTTAATTAAAAAGTCACTTCATACGTGGTTTATTGAATAGTGAGACATTAATTTTGAAAAAGATATACAGTATAGAAAATCTTCTTGACATATTAACTAAGCCAATAATTACAAAAAAAGTTAAAGTGGTATGCAGCCTTGATTAACCTTTATGGTAAATTATTGAAGACGTGTTGCATTAAGGTTTTAGATTACAAAAAAGGAAAAAGTTTAATTGCATTGTGATAGTTGTCAATTTGATAATCAATTTTTAAATTAAAGATTATTGTAAGAATAGAGTCTAATTAATATTATATTTAGGGTAAACATATAATTTGTCTTCTTATAAGAGTTGTTCTATTTCCTTGTATAGAAAAATATACTTATTATATAATTTGTAACACCTAAAATGATGAAACTCTAATGTGATTATTGATATATAAATGTTTCAATTTCAAATTATGTAAATTTTATATATTTTTTCACTTTTATTCTTTTTTGAATATTTTATTTCTTAAGACTAACATATCTACTTAATCTAAAGGCATCTACTCTCAAGAGAATGAAGTAGAGTAATGATGGTAATAGATCAATGTCTACAAATTGGTATATCCTTGCACCAATGTGCCTTAGGTAGGATCTATGATATCTTATAATAGGATTAAGGACAAACTATGTACACCAACTAACACATTAGGCCATATAACAATAGGCAAATAATGAGCACAACAATAGGTAATTTGCAACTATAATTCATAAATTAAAAAAAAGTTTATACAACATTTTTCCTTACCATCGTACTTCTCAAACTTATTAATATCTACAAAATATCTTATTTCCATCTCATCTACATTTCCCTAAAAAGATAAAAAATAAAATCACTCACATACTTACTTAAACTAAGAAAACCTTAATTTACTTTTACTTACATAAAATAAGAAATTTTTTTAAAGAAAATTCAATAAATATACTTGCATAATTATGAAAAAAAAAAGACAAGGAAAGAAAAAGAAACTTAAAGCCTAGTTCACTCCTTCTTAATTGTCGCTTTATTTCTAAGCTGCCAATTGTAAATCCAAACAATTCATAAATACATATTTAAAAAAAAAAACTCAACTTAATAACATATATATATATATACACACATGATAAGATATAAACTTAAGAAATTAAGAAAATTTATAGGTTTAAACAGCTTACCTAGTAAATGTCAAGGAAGCAAGTAGTGGTTTTCTAGGATGGCAGCTAAGAATAAACGGATTCTCTTGATGATGTTTGGACAAAAAGAAAGGAACATTACTCCACATTTATCTATATGCTTTATTAACTCATTTAACTTTAACATTTTTTTTTCTTCTTCCTATATTTTCTTGGATTGATTCTTTATTCTTTTTTTTTTTTAGAAAACATTTCTAATGTTGTATAAATAGTCTAAATTGCCTAGGTTGGTTAATTTTTTACATTCCAACAAGGTAATCATTTGAAAATTTTTAAAATCATGATTAAATTAATATGAAAGAAAATATAGTTAAACTATTGTTAATGTTTACAAATTTATTTAATGAATTTAACAATTTGAAACATGTCATAAGAGGAAATAAAATTTTGATTGAAGGTTTAAAGCTCAATGTTTTAGCTCTATTTACAAACCAAGATGATATCTCATCTATTTCTAAACTCCATTTCAACTGTGGGACAACAAAAAGGTTAAAAATAACAAAACAAATCGAAACACAATCATTAATCAATTTCAAGATTCAATTATTAGATCTTACAGCTAACAATTATCACGACTAGTATTCATCTTAAAATCTCTTAACAACTTAACAATCTATCAATAATGCAACACTCCAACAAATTATAATAACAACTCCTTAAGTCCTTGGATCATAATAAGGATTAAAGGCAAAGAGGTGAGATTGAGACTTTGACAAAAAGAAAAAGAGAGAGATCATTGTTTTTATATAATCAATTGTGTTTTAGGTTAATGAGAATATTTTGGATCACGTGTATGTTAAGATGTGTATAATCGCTATAAAGATGAGTAAGCTTTTTCATATGGTTCATGTCTTTATAAAATAAGTTTTAGGCTTTAATAATATGGGATGATAAGTTTAGTTTGGATCACTTTTGAATTTTTAAAATCTTAAATCAATTGTTAAATGTAATTAATTTAAATTACAAACTAAAGCCAATTTATTTGTGACAATTTTTGGAAATATGGATTTAATTTTGATCAAATTGATTAAGTTGGATGATTTCAATAATTTTGTGTACACTTGTAGCCAAAACTCATACTCTTTGATTATTGGAAGCTTTTTTGGGTACAAATTAAGTTCTTAGTTCAATTTGCCTAGCTAATGGCTCTAAAACCTTCACAGAAAAAAAATCCATGAACCTAATTTTTTCTTTGAATTGTTACTACTTAATTACTATAAATTAAAGGGAAACTTACATAAGACTTTAAGAGATTAATTGCAAAAAAAAATCATTATTTCAAGAATTACAAAAAAAAAAACATATTAAATTTTAAGTGGTAACAAAAAGCATCATTAGTTAACCTAGTGATTGTTAATTTAAATAACAAAAATACCATTATAAATTTCCAAAATGAACCATAGTGCCTGTACATATAAAATGGGCAAGTAAATAGTCCTTAAACACTATCTTTCATAGATCAACAAGCCACAAAAAAAAAGTAGAAATAATAAAAATATGACCTTTATCACCAATTTTATAAATAACAAGTAAAAAAGGTAACATAAAGTGCATCCTTATCCCCAAAAGTTACTTTCTACTTCTTAACTTTTGTAAGTATTCTCAACTATCAAAGATGTCTTTATCAAACTCTAGTTTCATGCACTCTAAAAGGACTAAATTTAAAAACATACAATACAAATCATGTAATAAAAGAGCATCAATAAGAGTTTATGAGTTAGAAAGAAACAAAAAACAAGCCATGTAATTGCTATGGAGATAAAAATTGTAATACAAGCTTCCAAAAGTGGTGTCTACTAGTTAATAAGGAAAATAAGATGAGCATAGTAGCCAATAACATATAAATTGTGTAAGATCTCATGCAAAATCAATTGGTAGTAAGAGAATAAATGACTAAGGTGTTATGAGAGCTTAGGATGATATACATTAAGCTTTATAACCTAGAAATAAATATTACATTTATAAAGATAAATGTACTAATTTTATTATATTGTATGTGTTAGTGATTGTAGCAATTTTTAGTAAATAAAGAAAAAAAATCAGTTTCTACCTTGATCATTATATTGGCTATAAAATGTAAGACTGTAAATTTGGTGTGTATGTTTCTTGTTCTACTCCTTCTAAAGTCTTTCTTTGCATAAATGAATCAAGTTTGTTAATTTAATCAATAAGATGCATTTATAATTGTTCAATTTAAAGTGGTTAAGTGTAGCATACATATCTTTTTGAACATTTTGGTCTTAGTCCTTGAACCTTTTTTTTTTCTTTTGTCTTTTTGGTTATTAGACCTAATGTTATTGCTATGGTATTTGGGATTAAATTACCAACACTCGTGCTTGTTATTCCAACAACGTTGCCAAATTGCAAATGAGTTAGCTACAAGTTACTTATAGTAAGTAAAAGAGAAAATATAAATAAGTTAATTTCTATACCTTAGTACATGTCTTTGCATTAAACCTAAATATTTGACATTTATCACACTTGATTATGCAAAATCTAGGTCTATAATGTCTTGGATCTCCATTTCAATTCTTCTATTCTTTTTGTTTTTCTAGCCTTTCATTGCACCTTAAAAGGTAGTACATCTTCTTCCCCACTCATAGGATCCAAGTTAGTCTCACTATGAAGTACTCATCATACAAGTCCTCTAAGCTTTCCCTAGTGTAGTAAGTACAAGCAATCAGATACTTGTAAGGAATTCTAGAAACTATTCATTCCTTGTAGTTACATGTTACTGATTTAAGATTCACAAAAAAATTTAGTTGAAGCACTTATTACTTGGAAATTCCATTACTAGCACAAAGAAATTTCAAGTATTTGGTCGCACCAAAAACTTTTTCTAACCTCTCATTGACTTTTAGTATTGATAAGGACCATTATAAGTCTTACATTGAGAGGGGGGTGAATCAGTGCAAGTTATCTTCTTTTTACAAATCGATTCGGATTTAACCTCTATGGCTTGTTAGAACCAATGATTCAATTTTTATTTTTCTCCTTTATGTGAGCACAACCATACAAATAAAAATTAATGTGCAAGCACCAAAGAACACATGATAATTTTTATGCGGTTCACTCATAATGTGTGAGTTACATCCACGATGTGATAAGATCACTCTTAAATCACACAATACACTCTTATTATCAAGGGATGCAATTATGGTGTTGAAGGATCACTCCTTAACCACTTGTGAAATGACTACTTCTTAACCACTTACAATGATCTCTCGATCAAGGAGTTGATCTCCCCATCACTCCAAGGTAATCTCACCCTTTTTAATAATGATTACTCAATGTATACAAACTGTTAAAGCAAAATATGGATCTTCTCCTTCCTTCGCTATCTGTGTTATTTCACCTATTGTTGGTGTTGCCTGCATGTATTGCCATTGCTATCAGCACGCACTGCTCTTACTATCGACACACACTATTAATGCTGTCTGTACATGCTGCCGCATATGTCCACTATTGTCTGTACTCACTGCTACATCTGTCCATTATTGTCCATGTGTGTAGTTAATACTATTAATACGCATTGCAACTGTTGTCTGTATGCACTGCCACATCTATTCGCTACCATACACGTGCACATTTAATACTATCCATTTGTGCTACCACGTCTGCCTATTGCCTGCACATGTTGTGCCAATTGTCTACCTATTGTGCACCTGTTATCCACGCTTGCTGTGCACCCACTGTCTACGTTCTCTGCGACTAACATCCCTGCTCTCTGTGCCTACTACCCACACACGCTATGCCCACTATCCACAAAAGCTATGCCCGTTGTCCGCACAAGCTATGCCTATTGTCTACACAAGCCACTATTACTATCTACACGCACTGCAACTATTGTCTACACAATTGTTTCTGCTATTTACACGTGCTGCTCCTACTATCAGCTCGCACCGCTGTTGCTGTCTATGCACACTGTTACTGCTTTCTTGCACTGCTGCTGCTCTCCCAATGCACTACAACAATTTTTCTCATGCTGTTGCTACTCTCGTTACGTGGCACAGCAGTTTTCTCATGCCACTATTGTTCTTGCCATGTTGTAGTTGTTTTCTTATCTCATTGCTGCTTTCCTTGTGCGCTGTTGCTGCTCTCCTTGTGTGCTGCAGCAGATTTCTCATGCCACTACTGGTTTGCTAGTTGATTCCCAGACCTGCTGCTACACTTTCTGCAGGTGGCTGCTAATTCCCGGACTTGCTGCAACACGTTTTGATTTTTTACATAATTCCCAAGCATGCTACTGCTACTAGGAAGCCTTCTGAGGTGTTGCTGGTGTTGGTATACCCTCCTGGACATGCAAGGAGGTGCTGCTACTGCTAGTATACCCTCCTGGATATTCAAGGACATTTGCTGCTGCTAGTATACCCTCCTGGATGTGCAAGGACGTGCTGCTACTACTGGGAAGTATCTAGACTTGCTATTGCTACTAGGAAGCCTCGTGGACATGCTACTAGTATAGGGAAGCCTCCTACATGTGTTGCTGCTGCTAGGAAGTCTCTTGGACGTGCTGCTGGTGCAGGGAAGCCTCCTGGACGTGCTGCTACTACTAGGAAGTCTCCTAGACATAAAGGGATGTGCTGCTGGTGCTAGTATACCCTCCTAGACTTGCAGGGACATCTGTTGCTATTGGTATACCCTATTGGACATACAACTACTGCTAAAAAGTCTCCTGGACGTGCTACTACTACTAAGAAGTCTCCTAGATGTGCTACTAGTGCTGGGAAGCCTTCTGGACATGCTGCTGGTGCAGGGAAGCTTGCTGGACGTGCTACTACTACTAAGAAGTCTCCTGGATGTGCTGCTACTGCTAGGAAGACTCCTAGACATGTTGTTGGTGCAAGGAAGCCTCTTGGACATGTTGCCACTCTTTTCTTGGCTGGCTACCTTGCCTTCTTTCCTTGGTGGCTGCTACACTCTCCTTGGCCAGCTGGCCCTTGCTTTCTTTCTTCCTTTCCTTAGTCAACTGCCTTGCATTCTTTTCTTAGTGGCTTCTACTCTATCCTTGGCCGGTTGCCCTTTGCTTGGTGGCTGCCACCTCTTGCTGTTCACCTCCCTTTTTCCCCTTTTCCCTAGGTTTGCTGCTCACTTCTCTCTTTGCCCAACTCTCTCAATTTTCTACAGCACACACCCTTCTTGCAAGATGCATAAGGTATTTATAGAGCCTTAAGATTAGGGCTACATGATCATTAATGATCATCGTTAATTCCCACATATTACCCTACAATCAATGGCTATATTTGATTCCTAAAATTTAGGGTCAATAGTACTTCCTAAAATTTAAGGTCAACGGTTAATGGTTAATCTTGACTCCTAAAATTTAGGGTCATGGTTAATGTTGACTCCTCAACGCCAAGGTTGACCTGTCATCACTGGTTTCTTCCAATGACCTCACTACATTTCAACAGCATTCATAATATCAAATCAACACATATAATTATGTGAGATGGTATTGACAACAAATCCAACATTAATCATCAAAGATGGGCTCAACAATCTCCCCTCTTAGATTTATTGGCAACACATTAAATCCAACCATGTACAACATCCCCTACACAAAGTCATGTGACTCCCCCCTCAAACTTACATCACTTGCTCTTCTACCCTTGTCTACTTCTCTATCTTGACAACTTCTCCCCCTTTATCTATCAAGCTACTCTCCCTTTTTATTAGTATACCCTTTCTTTGGATTTATGCAAAATATCTACCCCTTTGACAACAAATCCAAAGAAAAACTGAAGAGGGAAGAGGAGAGGGGTTAGAGAATACCTTAGCCTCTAGGGTATGGCCGAATACTTAAGTTCAACCTCTTTTGTCCAAGATGTTCTAATCTTTTATACCATAACAAATTCTCATCTTTAGTGCTCATTAGCATGTGTTTTTGCTTTTGGAAACTTGATATAAGTTTCCATTTGTTCTTTCACCCTTAGTAATAACAGCATCATCTCTTAATCTTTTTATTGTGCAACCACTCTTCTTGAAAGTAACTTCATGTCCATAATCACACAGCTAGATAACACTGATAAGATTGTGTTTTAGCCCTTTAACATAAAGCACTTTCTTTGATTTTAGCTTTTCTGCACCAATTTTAACAACATTGATACCTTAAATCTTTAAGACACCATCATTACCAAATCTGACTGACCCTCTATCATATTTTGTTACTTCCTTAAACATCATAGAGTCTTTTGTCATATGTAAAGAGCAAACATTATTCAGGATCCATGGTTTTTCTTTCTTGGAAGCTTTTAAGGCTATTTCTACAGCTATGGACGTTTCTTTTCCTCTTCTTCTTCTTTGGTCGAATGTGGGAGTTTGTGTAGGTGTTCTTAATTGCAGTCCTTAACTATACAACAATGGTTGGCATGATCTCCTTTGCATTCTTTGACTGGGCAGTAATGTCAAGCAGTATTCAGCAGCATGTCCAACCTTTTCACATCTTTCATAGATTTCTCCTAACAAATCAAATCTGTTTTTCAGTGGAATATGACTTCTTTCCACCTAAAACTGTCTCCTTTCTTAACAAAGCCCCCCCTTAGACTCTTGCCTCACATTCCTTTTTATTATAGGCCAACTATTCTAACAAGTATTACCCTTATGCCCATACTTACCACAACTCCAGTAGAATCTTTTAAACCTGGATTTACTTCTCTTACGAAGTCCATGTCTTCTTTCTTTAGCAGCTGGTGTGGCAACCTTCTCTCCATCTTTAACAATTTGTCTCCTATGGATGGGAGTCACCACCATATCTTTCCTAACCCATTTTAACTTGGATTGGTCTCATTTCTCTATCATGTCATTGTGCTTACTTTCAAGTACAAACACAATTTTCTTCTTTTCTTCTACCTTCTTACTCAGCTTCTCAATGCAACCAAGTCCTTTCTTTCCCCTGAAATGAGGTCTTTGATTACTTAGACACTTATCCAACTTTCTGGTAACATCATCTTTGATGGCATTTGCTAATAATGACTCTCATTTCATTTTCATGGCCTGCATAAAGCTTTCTTCATGCTTTTTTAGGTCAAACTCAGCCTTGTGAAGCTTAGCTTGCAAAATCAGAACCTCTTGCTCTTATGCAATCACCTTAACGCCAAGATTTTCGTATATTATGCCTTGATCAGCCTTAAGTATGATCAGCTCCTCAATTCTTCAAGTACTCCTCTTCTTTTGCTTTAAACTCCTTTTCTTTCACTTGGAGATTAGATTCATCAACAACAGAATTTTCATACAACTTTTTGAGATGTCTTACCTCTTTTTCCAACTTGCTATTTTTTCGCAAACAATATCTCAACTCATTCTCAAGTTGCTGTAACAACTCATCCTCTTCCTCTTTTGTTGATTTCTCCTCACTTAAAGATTCTATGTCATCATTTACTTAAGCGACCAACACATACTTTGCAGCATCATCATCAAAATCATCATCAACTTCTTCAAAATCCTCTTTATCCAACTTGCTCAAATAATTTCTTCTTTTGAATCTGAAAAATTGCTTTTTCCCTGCATCATCACCGTATGCTTCTATTCTCTTTGGGCAATCCACGGCAGTGCCCTATATCTCCACAGCTAAAACACTTCGAGGGTAGTTTTCCTTTGTACTTCCCTTTTCCTTTCCTTAAGTTCCTGGTGATGTATGTCATGACTTCATCCAGCTTAGTATCACCATCTTCTTTTTTAGAACTACTGTCGAACTCTACTTCTTAGTCTTTAGTTTTTAACTTCTTCATTGCCTTGAATGTCAACTCCTTCTCCACCTTAGCCTTCTTTTCTTTCTTCATTACAGCTATTCTCATTTCATAAGCCACCAATATGCTATGCAAGTCATCTAAGGGCAACCTATTGAGATCTCTATCTTCTAAGGAAGAGACTTTGGTGTTGTAAGCTTCTAGTAAGGTCCTAAGTATTTTCCTTACCACAGTGGCATCGTGGATCTCCTCTTTATAGCCTCTGATGGAGCATACAATTTCATTGACTCTTATGAAGAATGCATCTACAATCTCATCATTCTGTATCTTTATGTCTTTAAATCTGCTCCTCCAAATTTGTAGCTTGGCTTCCTTCACAACTTTGTCACCTTCATAAATATTCTTCAATTTGTCCTAAATTTGCTTAGCTGTGTTGCACCCAATCACCTTAGTGAATTTTTTATCGAATAGGAAGGCATATAAGGCATTTCTCTCCTTTCCCTCACACTCTAAGTTCTTTTTATTAGTCGGTGTCATAGAATCACCTTCAACAACAAGGATGAAGCCACTAACAGTAGACTCAAATGCATTAAGACCAAAGGACATCAGATATAAGAACATTTTATTCTTCCATAACTGATAATTATATCCATCAAATGTAGGAATGCCCTTATTATTAATACTATTCATGCTATCCATGATCTCAAGCAACAATAGAGATAGACTCACACAGCAATGCACAACTTTAATTCAAACCAAAAAAACTGGATCAATAGAGGAATTGGCTCTAATACCACTTGATGAGAACCATTGTATATCTCACACTAAGAGGGGAGTGAATCAATGTGAGCTATCTTCTTTTTACAAATCGATCGGCATTTAACCTTTATAGCTTGTTAGAGCTGATGATTCAATTTTTAATTTTCTCTTTTATGTGATTGCGACCGTGTAAATAAAAATTAATGCGTACGCAAGAACACAGTAATTTTTACGTGGTTCACTCACTATGTGTGAGTTACGTCCACAATATGATAAGATCACTCTTAAATCACACAATCCACTCTTGTTATCAAGGGATACAGTTATGGTGTGGAAGGATCACTCCTTAACCACTTGTAGAAGGACTACTCATTAACCACTTACAATGATCTTTTAATCAAGGAGTTGATATCCCCATCACTCCAAGGGTATCCCACCCTTTTTCAACACGTTTATCAAGAATTTGTGATTAAAATCTTTCCTAGAGAATGATCACTTAATGTATACAAATTGCTACAACAAAATATGGATCTTCTCCTTCCTTTGCTACCAATGTTGTTGCACCTACTGTCGGTGCTACCCGTGTGCGCTGTTATTGCTGTCCGCACACACTGTTAATATTGTCTGTACATGCTGCTGCATCTATCTGTTGCTGTCCATACTCACTGCCATGTCTATCCACCACTATCTGCGTGTGCAATTAATACTATCAATATGTGCTATCGCATCTATCTGCTAGCATCCATATGCACAATTAATACTATCCATTCGCATGTGCTGTGCCTACTGTCTGCACAAGCTATGCCTACTGTCTACACAAGTTGTGCCTACTGTCTGCACACTTTGCACCTATTATCCACACACGTTATATACTTACTGTTCGTGCTCTGTGTGTGCCTGTTGTCCATGTTCTTTATGTATGTTATCCACTCTCTCTGCGCCTACTGTTGTGCCTACTATCCATACAAGCTATGCCTACTATCTGCACAAGCTACTATTGCTTTTTGCATGCACTATGGCTACTATTCGCACACGCTATTCCTATTATCTGTGCATGTTGCTCCTGTTATCGGCTTGCACCACTGCTATTGTCCATACGCACTGTTATGGCTTTCTAGTGCTACTGTTGCTCTCCCAATGCACTACAACAATTTTTCTCATGCCGCTATTGCTCTCTCTACACATTACAGTTTTCTCGTGCACCTACTGCTCTCCTCACACGCTGTAATAGTTGTCTTGCACTACTGCTATTCTCCATATGCGTTCCAGCTATTTCTTGTGCCGTTATGGCTCTCCTTGCGTGCTGTTACAGCTCTCCTCATATGCTACAACAGTTTTCTTGCGCTGTTGCTACTACTCTCACCACATGCTGCAGTAGATTTCTCACACCTCTAATGGTTTACTAGTTGATTCCTGGACCTACTATTGTACTTTCTGTAGGTAGCTACTAATTCCTAAACCTACTGCTACACATTCTGATTTTTTGCTTGATTCTCGAGTGTGCTTCTACTACTAAGAAGCCTCTTTAGATGCTGCTAGTGCTAGTTTACCCTCCTGGACGTGCAAGGACGTGCTGCTACTACTAATACACCCTTTTGGATGTGTAGGAACATACTGTTGATGCTGCTTTACCCTTTTAGATGTGCAGGGACATCTGCTGCTTTAGTATACCCTTTTGGATGGGCAGGGACATGCTGCTGGTGCTGGTATACCCTCATGGACGTGCAGCTGTTGCTGGTAATTCTCCTAGATGTGCTGTTGCTGTTGGCTAAATGTGCTACTGGTATAAGGAAGCCTTTTGGACGTGCTACTACTGCTAAGAAGTCTCCTGGATGTGCTGCTGGTGCAAGGAAGCCTCCTAGACATGTTGCTACTACTACTAGGAAGTCTCCAAGATGTGCAAGGATGTGTTGTTGGTGTTGGTATACCCTCCTGGACCTGCAAGGAGGTTTACTGCAGGGATGAGTGTTGGTATACCCTCCTAGACGTGCAGCTATTGCTAGGAAGTCTCCTGAACATGCTACTACTACTAGGAAGCCTCCTGGACGTACTACTAGTGCAAGGAAGCCTTCTGGACATGCTGCTACTACTAGGAAGTCTCCTAGACATGCTACTACTATTGGGAAGCCTCCTGGACATGTTGCTAGTGTAGGGAAGCCTTTTAAACATGTTGTTGCTCTCTTTTTGATTAGTTTCCTTGCCTTCTTTTTTTGGTGGCTATTGCACTCTCCTTGGCCAGCTACCCTTTGCTTTCTTTCTTCCTCTCATTGGCTAACTACCTTGCCTTTTTTCCTTGGTGGATATTGCTCTCTCCTTGGCCAGCTACCCCTTACTTGGTGGCTGTCTCCTCTTTGTCGTTCACCTCCCTTTTACCCTAGGTTTGCTACTCACCTTTCTCTTTGGCTCTCTCAATTTTTTACAACACACACCCTTCTTGCAAGACATATAGGGTATTTATAAAGCCTTAAGATTAAAGCTACACGATTATCAACGGTCATCATTAATTCTCACATGTTACCTTACAATCAACGATCAAATTTGATTCCTACAATTTAAGGTTAATAGTTAAAATTGTTTCCTAAAATTTATGGTCAATGGTCAATGGTCAATCTTGACCCCTAAAATTTAAGGTTATGGTTAACGTTGACTCCTCAATGTCAGTGTTGACCTATCATCACTAGTTTCTCCCAATGACCTCATTATAACTCAACAACATTCATAATATCAAATCAATACATTAGCCATCAAAGATGGGCTCAATAATTGTTACTTTACTCTCTAAGTTGTAGCATTAACATATCTTTTATACATTTAAACCTTCAATTCCATTATTTGTCATGTTTTCAATGGTTTGGTCACTTTTAATATTAATGTCAAATAATCACCTACACCATTAATTTGCAACATACTCTTAAGTAAATTATAACTGATCATTATAACAATTGGCTTTACAAGACTTCCAAAGTAAATTCCATGACTCCATACTAGGTCACTGTGCTCTAAAATTTACATAATATGCCTAGCATATTTCTTGTGGATGACCTCTAAGAAATGCTTTTCAACAACATTTATAATTCCTTAAGCATGCAAATCATACAATAATTACTAATTTAACATAGAAAAATCACCAACAATTAAAGCAACAAACTACTTGTTATTTACAAAGCTAAGTTCCTAAACTTAAGACTCTTGATTGGAGCTTCAAGTGTAACACCACTCATAATAAGTAGAACACCTTGTTCAATTGTATTACTAGTAGCATTATTATCACTATTGGAAGGAGGATTAAAGACATTACCATCACATTGTTTAATTCTATCAAACTGCAACTCTTGTTTTTGTGTTGACTAAGTTCGGGAAGCTTGAATGACAAGCAATTCACTCTTTAATTAGGTCTATAAGTGGAAATTGACTTTCTTAGTCTTCTCCTTATTAATGGCCCTTTGCAAATCCATGTCATTTTGGATGCATAAGCCATCATTAGCTATTAATATGAATCTCTTTTGATCTAAGTCAAAAAGGAGCTTGCACATTCTCATTAAATCAACTTAACGAAAGTAATGTAATCTCAATCAAGAATGACTTCCACTTGTACTTTGTCTTCATGGTGGGCCACAAATTTAATCGTAGTGTTTGATAATACAAAGGACATAAAAAGGAAATAAATTAATTAAGAACCCATGACCTAGAAAAATAAATTAATTAAATTAACACTAAAATAAAAAAATCAATCCAAAATACTTTATTAGCAAAAAACCTAAAAACTTCATCAAAAACACTAAAATAATTAAAACAACTTTAAAATCATAAACAAAGAATAAAGTAACAAGTATAATATTTACCAAACACTAAAAATTGGTTCCTGATCCTAATTAGTGATTGAAAAACTAATTATTACAAAATCATAAAAAAGTTAAAGCAAAAAACATCTCATTGTAATTAATAAAAACTAAATTAATGTACAAAAGTTTCGTAATTTACTATTTCTAACTCCATAGATTTCGTTGGGTTCAAAAGGAAAGAGAGAGAGAGAGAGAGAGAAGGAGATTAAAAGAGAGGAAAGATAAGAATACGAGGCATTAGGGTTAGAATGTTTAGGTTCTATTAATTTTAATATTTATATGAGGACATAAATATATTTTCAAAAATTTTGTCTATTTTTACTAATAGCTGTTAGTATTAAAGGCCATGGGGTGATATGAAACAATCCAAATGTAAAGATGAACATACATAATTTATTACATCAAAATACCCTTAATTCTTTACAACCATGCTAAAAAAATATTCCCCTCCCCCCCCCCCCCAAAAGGGCATTGAATAGAGGAATTTTTTTAGTACATCAAAAAAGTAAACACCGGAATTTTAACTTTGTAATTATAACTTAGAATACATACTTTTAAGTCAACATCAAATTTTCAGCATTATATCATATTCTAAGAGTATATTAGGCATGTAAGACAAAATGATATTACAAGATATAACAATCTTATATAGTTTATATACACTAAGATCAAATCAATTCATCTTATATTATCCAATCATGTCTCACGCATGGTCCCATCTCCAGTTTCTTATATATGTTTTCATAATGCCTAGGAGTCATTTGGTTTATAATTTAAAATAAAAATTACAATAGAATCCAAATAAGAAATGAAATAATATATTTTATGACATATGTAGTTTATTTCGAAATCGGAATTGAAATCAAAATCAAATTCCTTATATAGCTTTTTAGTTAAATTCAAAATCAAAATAAGAATAAAAAATTATTATAAAAAGAAAAATATTAATATAATCAAAAATGTATAATTACCATAAAAAATAAATATAATTTATATTAAAAATTGTCTTTAATAATAATGATATTTATAATAAAAAAATTAAATTAGAAAGTTATTATAACATATTTAATTATAATAAAACTATAAATAAATATTATATTAATGAATTTTTCTAATAATAACAATAATTAAAATTAATAATTATAAATATGAAAAATTAAAATAAATATGTTAACATAACAATTTTATAGTAAAAATGATTTGTTAATTAATAATTTGAATATTTTATAATCTCTAAAAATTTTTTGTCATTATAATACTAATAATAATTATTATTATTACACCATATGTGTGTGTGTGTATGTGTATTATTGATACTTTAATTATTATATTTTTATTTATAATATTTATTTGTTGTATTTATTTCATATAAAGATATCAGCTAATATTTTATTATATTTTGTAAAAAAAAAGAAAATAAAAATGTGATTAGTTAAAAGGAGAAGTAAAAAAAATAATAATTCCATGTATAAGGAATTCTAATTCCCATAAATAAAAGAATGGGAATGGGAATTTGTTTTACTAAAATTCATTCTCACTCTCATTTTTTAATAAAACTATTTTTAATTAAACATGCTCTTAGTATTCACGTTCCAGGATGATGTGGACCAAATAGTCGAAGAGTACATGGACAAGCGAGAAAATGATAAGAAGTTGCGATGGGCTTCTTCGTAATTTTAGTTAAAGTTTATAAAATAGGTTTTTTCGTAATTTTAGTTAAATTTTATGAACTATATATATTTTATGGTTTCGTAGTGAGAGGCAGAACGTCATATACTTTAACCTAATTGAGAGAACTTTTCTTTAAAACAGCATAAGCCTTTTGTTCTTTGGAATTCAATTGTTGTCATTGATTTCTTGTTGTTAATTACGCTTTCTCGCTGCATCAAATTAGTATCTTGCGAAGATGTCAATCAATCAAAGTGTTAATGGCGATCGTGTTCTTGACGGTGCTCAAGATACATAAGCCTAAGGGGCCGATCAATGGGTTCCTAGGGCAGAGTTCAATGCTATAGATTAAAGAATCCAATGCTTAGAATAACTTTTTCAAGATTTGATTGAGCACTTTGACTCGATGAATATTAGCAGTAATAGGCCTAAGGTAGAAGATGGGTATGTTAATCCAATTAATAGACCCAGAGTTTTTAATAGGATTACGCAGATCTCGAACGATGAATCTGCTGTGGAGGATCAGTTTATGTATAGAGCAAGACAACCACAGAGACAAGGTGGTGATGTAGGGTATCGAAGGAACTACTATGGGTATGATCAAGGAGATAGGGGTGATTACCATTTGAAAGTTAATATTCCATATTTTAATGGTAGTCTTAACATTGAGGAGTTCCTAGATTGGTTAGCAGACGTTGATAGGTTCTTCGACTATATGGAGATACCAGAAGAACGCTGAGTTCGATTGGTGGCCTACAAATTGAAGGGTAGAGCCTCTGCTCGGTGGGAGAGGCTGCAGACCAAGAGACAAAGAGAAAGGAGACATCTGGTGAGAACGTGGTTCCGTATGAAACAACTACTGCAACGTGATTTCTTACCTCCAGATTATGAACAGATATTGTTCCAACAGGATCAACAATGCCATCAAAGGCCAAGATCTGTTCATGAGTACACCGTAGAGTTTATAAGGTTATGGAATAGAATGACTTTAGAAAGAGTGAGGGTCAACAGGTTGCATAGTATGTGGACGGGTTGAAGTTGCAAATCAAAGACAAAATAGGAGTTACGATCCTGAGGAATTTGAATAAGGAAAAAAATATGGCTCTTCAAGCCAAGTTAATGTTGCAAGAACAGAACACTAGATATGCAAGTGGAAGAAAAGGGTTTATAAATGATGCTGCTAGTGCCAGTAAGGTAGGGGTTGAGAAGAATAAAAATGTGTCGAGTAAATTTGGCGAAGATAATGCCAAAAAGGATGAAAAGGTTGAAGGGAATAGGCCTATAAAGTCTAAGGGAGTCCAGAAGCAAAATAATTCGTATGCCAGACCAATTTTGGGTAAGTACTATCATTGTAATCAGCCTAGTCATAGATCTAATGAGTGTCCTAGTAGGAGGAGTGTTCATATTATAAATAAGGATGATAATGAAGAGGTGTGTTGTGAGCTTGATGGAGAGGATGAATATGATAAGGAGGAGAATGGTGAAATAGAGCCAACTTATGTGATTAGGCGGATGATGTTAGCACCTAAACAGGAGATAAATACCCAACGACACCAGTTGTTCCATACCAGGTGCACGATTGGGGGAAAGTTGTGAAAACATCATCAGGAGAGAAGTTGTTAAGTAGTTACAGTTGGTTGTTGAAAAACATCCATACCCATATACTATTGGGTGGATTAAGGCGGCCGAAAATATTGAGGTAAAGGAGAGGTGTAAGGTGCCATTTTCTATAGGGAAGTATCAAGATGAAATCTTCCATGATATTGTTGACATAGATGCATGTCATATGCTATTTGGGAGACCTTGGTAGTTCAATGTGAATGCCTAACATGCAGGCAAAGAAAATGTTTATAAGTTAGAGAAGGAGGGTATGAAGTATACCTTGTTACCTTTGAAGTTAGAGGGTCACTCTAGACCCCGTAAGATAGAGGGACACTTTTTCTTAACTATTGCCCAATCAGAAAAGGAGATGGTTGAGAATTTGAAAGAGTCAAAGGTGGCTCATGCACTCATTTTCAAGAATATGATAGTTAAGGATAAAGATGTGAATGAAGAGGCCCCTGAAGCGGTTAAGGGAGTGTTGAAGGAGTATAGAGATGTGGTTCTTAATGACCTACCTAAGGGACTACCACCCCTAAGGGATATCCAACATCAAATAGACTGGTACTTGGAGCAAGTCTTCCAAATTTACTACACTATAGGATAAGTCCTAAGGCAACTAAGGTCCTACAGGAAAAGGTCCAGGAGTTGTTGGACAAGGGGTTCATTCAAAACAGCATAAGTCCTTATATTGCACTAGCTCTATTGACACCTAAGAAAGATGGGAGCTGGAGAGTGTGTGTTGATAGTAGGGCCATCAACAAGATCACCATCGAATACAAATTCCCTATACCATAATTGGATGACATGTTAGATAGATTGAGCGGGGCTAGGGTATTTTCCAAAATTGATTTGAGGAGTGGCTACCATCAAATTAGAATCTAGCCTGGGGATAAGTGGAAGACAGCATTCAAAACCAAAGAAGGGTTGTATAAGTGGCTGGTAATGCCATTTGGCCTCAGCAATGCGCCCAGTACCTTCATGTGCATGATGAATTAGGTATTAAAACCCTTTAATGGTCGTTTTGTAGTAGTGTATTTTAATGATATATTGGTATTTAGTAAGTCGGAAGAGGAGCATATTGAACACTTAAGGTGTATCTTAGCTGTGTTGAGGAAGAATAAATTATTTGCTAATTTGAAAAGGTGTATCTTCATGTTGAGGCAATTGTTATTTCTGGGGTTTGTAGTTAGCAGTGAGGGTATTATAGTGGATGATGAAAAGGTGAGGGCAATCAGGGAATGGCCTATTCCTAAAGCTGTTACTGAGTTGAGGAGTTTCCTAGGATTAGTCAATTTTTATAGGTGATTTATAAGACATTTCAGTACAATTGCTACTCCATTGACTGAGTGTCTGAAGAAAGGGAAATACCAATGGGACAAAGAGACTGAAACAAGCTTTGTGAATCTAAAGGAAAGTTTATATAGGGGTGTATTGCCATTACCTGATTTTGATAAGCTATTCAAGGTTGACTATGATGCTAGTAGGGTAGGGATTGGTACAGTGTTATCACAGGAGAAGAGACCAATAGCGTTCTATAATGAGAAGTTATGTGAGACCAGGAGGAATTGGTCGACTTATGATAAGGAGTTCTATGCTATTGTGAGAGCTCTGAGAGTATGGGAATACTATTTGGTAGGAAAGGAATTCATTCTATACTCAAATTGTGTCGCATTAAAACATCTGAGTAGTCGAACTAGGATAAGTAAAGATATGCATGCTAGGTGGATTCAATTCTTGTAGAGGTTTCCTTTCAAGTTAATGCATAAATTTGGTGTACAAAACAAAGTGGCTGACGCTTTAAGTAGAAGGGTTGATTTGCTATTTACCTTAAGTGCTAAGGTTGTGGGCTTTGAAAGAATAAAAGAGTTGTATGAAGATGATGGTGATTTCAAGGAGATCTGGAGGAAATGTACTATTAAAGAGCCTTATGATGATTATCATATTTATGAGTGGTATTTAATGAAAGAAAATCAATTGTGTATTCCTGAGTCCTCTTTAAGGGAGAAGTTGATTAAATACCTTCATGAGGGAGGTTTAGCAGGACATTTGGGTCAAGATAAGATCTTAGCTGTTATGACAGAGAGGTATTTCTAACCTCGACTAAGGAGAGATGTTGGTAAGATTGTAAAGAAATGTTACATCTATCAAACTTCCAAAGGGCAATCTCAGAACACTGGGTTATACACTCCATTACCAGTACCTGAGAACATCTGAAAAGACTTGTCGATGGATTTTGTCTTGGGTTTACCTCGTACCCAACGAGGTGCTAACTCTGTATTTATTGTTGTTGACAGGTTTTCTAAGATGGCTCATTTTATTCCATGTAAAAAAACTACAGATGCACAATCCATTGCTTGGTTATTTTTCAAAGAAGTGGTGTGCTTACATGGTGTTCCAAGGTCTATTACTTTTGACAGGAATAACAAGTTTCTTAGTCACTTTTGGAAGATGTTGTGGTTCTTGTTTGATTCTTTGTTAAACTTTAGTTGCACAGCTCATCCACAAACTGATGGGTAAATTGAGGTGACCAATAGAACACTGGGAAATCTGATCAAGAGTATCTATGGTGAAAAGCCAAGATAGTGGGATCAAGCATTGGCCCAAGTTAAATTTGTCTATAATAGTTTTATTCATAGAACTATTGGGAGATCACCTTTTTTAGTGGTTTATACCAAAATGCCACAACATGCCCTAGATTTGTTGAAATTACCTAAAGGGGTAGAGGTTAGCATAGCAACTAAGAACATGGTAAAGCAATGCCAAGCTATCACTAAAGAGGTAAAAAGGAAAATTGAGAGGGCAAATACGAAATACAAGGCGACTGCTGATAGACACAGGAAGGAGAAACTGTTTAAGGTTAGTGATCAAGTTATAGTGTACTTGAGGAAGGAATGCTTTCCTGTAGACAAGTATAGCAAATTACAGCAAAAAAAGTATGGTCTTTATGAAGTTATGCGCAAAATCAACGACAATGCTTATATTGTCAAGCTTCCTGATGATATGAACATCTTCAAGACATTCAATGTAGCTAATTTATCTCTTTTCCATCCAGATGATACACCTTTATATTCTAAAGAGAACTCGAGGTCGAGTTCTTTTCTAGTGGGAGAGAATGATATGGACCAGATAACCGAGGAATACATGGCCAAGCGAGAAAAAGATAAAAAACTACGATGGTCTTCTTTGTAATTTTAGTTAAATTTTATAAAACAGGTTTTTTCGTAATTTTAATTAAATTTTATGAGTTATATATATTTTACGATTTCTTAATTAGAGGTAGAACATCATATACTTTAACCTAATTGAAAGAACTTTTTTCTAAGGCAGCTTGTACCTTTTGTTCTTTGAAATTTAATCGTTATCATTGATTTTCTATTGTTAATTACACTTTCTTAAGTCATAATGCAGATAAATCTTATATCATCAATTATAAAGTTGAGTTTTAGAAAAGTGTGGGTAGCCAACTGCCGATTGGCAATAAGTTTTTAGCAGGTGTTGAACTGCGTTGTTAGATATAATTTTTGAGTTGGTGGCAGACTCTGGATTGAGGGGGAAACCAAACCATTTTGGCAGGCTAAAATTTATGGCTGCGGAGGGGCAACCAGAGTCCTTTTATAGTTAGTCCAAGGTGACATTTCAATATTTACAAGGTAGGTTTAAATTGGGGAGGAAAGAGATATATGAGATTTATAAAAATTAGACGAGTTATTTTTATTATATAGTTTGAGACTTAAACGGGTCTATTGGTAAGAAAAGAAAAGTTCTGTGAATTATTCCATAACCATGTCACTAGATTAAGTTATTTTTCTTAATTGTAACATAAACTCCAAAGTTATGAAGAATTATAATTGCTAAAAAATTGATATGGTCAAAATTTCATGAGATGCAATATACTCAAAATAATAGCTGAATTGTTTATGAAATTTGCGAAACAATATCAGGTACGAAGGGGTCAAGATATCGTCATTCACACAAAACATCTTTGGCAAGTGCATCATTATATAGCCAGAAGAAAAGGAAGGTGCAGAAAATCCAGGAAAACAAGCATGAACGCTTCATGTAATGTACAGTTAAATGTCATAATCAACCGTACCCCCTGTATTAATTAAAGTAGTTTAATTATAGGAAACTAGTTCTAGCGGCCAAGACCCACGTATCAAATAGCTCAAAAACTCCATACCAGTCACAGAAAAATCTTAGATTAGATGTCACAATCAAAATCCTAACGTAAAGTGCATTATAATGATTCCTAATTCTTAGAGTGCACTCCTGTTGTATCATGGTCCCTGGAGCAACCCACGGTGGCAGTTCTTACCAACACGTATCTTTCTCTGTTATGTGTCACTTTCTTGATGTATCTATTGACCTCAATCATTGAATATGGATGCCTTCCTTCTCTTTTTGGATGATGCCAAAGTATAGAAAAGAATATATGAAGGATTATAATTGTTCGAAAATATGGTATGAATGCAGTGAGAAAGAGATGCAAGTCTATAAAAAATTGTTCAGTAACACTCTTATAACTATTAAATAGAGAGATATTTTTAATTATTTGACATATAATTAAGATTAATCATCAAAATCACGAGTATATAATTAAGGGTCATGGTAATGTCATTTCTCTTGAATTTATCCTTTCTTAAGATAGCCTATGAAATGAACTTCATACTTATTTTGAGGCACTAGCAATTTAACATGACCATCATAGAGGATGTTAAAAAAAATTAAAAAAAAAAAAAAACGATGAAGTATGATCATATATCAGAAGGAGTTCAATTGAAGTGTGGGAGCTGAATATCGCGGGCATTCCTTTTTCTGTTTTACATTAGATTAAGGAATCTTAAGGAAGCTATAAATATGCCAAACGCTTGTTTTGGCGAGAAAATTTGCTTTTTAAGGAAAGGATATCTCTTCATGTTGGACTCGACGAGAGCTCAATTTTGCCCAACACAAGAAGTATAATACATCGATTAATATTGTTGAAGATGAAAACATCTGGGAACGATTATATGTGCCAAAAAAAGATAAAGAAAAAAAAAATCTAATCAAAACAATGTCATTATAACATGAGATTGTGTGACTACTAATCTGTTCCACTAGTAAGACTCAACAAATAATAGCATAAGAGTGTCAATACAAGAACATAAAGAATAGGCACTATCAAAGACATAAAAATAAAAATAAAAAAAGATGTATTAAGATAAGATTGCATTTAGGGTCTACACATCAAATTTGAAATTGCATTAATTTTGTCTTTTTTTTTTTCAGTTCCTTTTGGGTGTGTCCATTTTTTTTGTCCCACAAACTTTTTCCCGTAGTACATTAAAATTTCAAACTTGGAACAGTCTCCTAACTGTAATATTACCCTTTCTCTTTTATTTGAAAGATTATATAATTTAAATATCAAAACTGATTATCTGTAACTCGCCAACTCAGTCCCTCGTGAGTTGGAGGGATCATCTCACAAAATAATTATTCCTAAAATTCTTAGTTGTTTCTATAGAATGGATAAGGGAGTACTCTTGGATGATGCATGATGGAAGACAAATCAATTCTAATTTTGACAAAGAAGTATGATATATATATATATTATAACTCATGATTCCTACAATATCATAAAAGATATATATAAAAAAATATGAATTTTTATGTTAATCTATCAAACAACGTTGCACGTTCACTCTTTTAAGTTATGGGTTTCAAATGTCAACTCTTTACTTTTAAGATCTTCGTCTATGTTTATAATAATTTAAGTGACATCACTCCCTACAATAAGGACTAAGAAACCTGGGGTCATGAATAAATACAAAATTAATTAAATAAAACTTCTTCTATTGAGGGATGAAAAAAAAAAAAAGATATTTTAATTGAGATACAATTTTACAAGTATTCTTACAACATTTGTTGTTCCTTTCCAACTTATTATAACAAATATAAATTACATATCAAATAAACATACACACACTGTATTTTGAGTGGGTATGGTTTTCATTCCACGGTAAGAAATTTAGTTGGCGACTGGAATACGCCCATAAAATATGAGTATCATTTATTGTTCCAACACAATCATGCTAACAATTTAGAAAAAAAAAAAAGAATATTACTAATTAAAAAAATGGCAAATTCACTATTCAAAGCAGTAATTTAAAAGTAAGTGAATAAATTGTCATAGTTGGTACCCTAAAAGGAGAAATATTTTGAATTGTTCTTAATTTTGAGCAGATTTTATGGATAAATTACAATGTTAACAAGTGAACAAAGTGTTTTTAGAAACTGTTTAAGGGCTGAAAATAATTTTAATGGAGTGTTGCATTTAATCATAAAAAAACAAGTTGTCACTCATCGTGACCAAACAATATGGAGAAATATTACTAATTTTTCTTGCACAAGCATAAACTTGGAAGTCATAATACTAATGATTACGCACAGATAAGTTAATGAATGTTTCTTTGTATATTCTAAACAAATCAATACAAGTTCTGGATAATCATTCAAGGTTACAACGACCCATTCATGAGGAAATAGTATAGAAGTCCTTTATAAGTGCAGTTTGTCTTGATATTGCAAGTCATTATAGCCTAGGGTAAAGTTTGCAACCACAATTCTTTCCATATGATCATTTGAATTTATTAACAAATCTTCAATGTCATGTTCTTTTAAATTCATCTCAAGAAATTGACTTAATTATATATATATATATATATATATAAGTTATTATTATTGATTATTCTAAAATACCATAATCGAGATTAAACAGAAATATATAAAATGGTTACATAAAATTATTTAACAAAAACATATAAATACACATACTAATAAATTGTATAATTCTAAACACTTAAAATATATTATAGTTTGTAATATTTAAAACCTACTATTTCTTTCTTGCTTTTGACATATTTAGGAACATACATATAAAGTCCTCCTCTTTGAACAATTTAGTTCCATATTTCCCTTTCATTTGTTCAAGTGCCTCTATGCAAACTTCAAGAGAATGCACTTTATTATTCGTAGGCCTCGAGAAATATCTTTTACAACTAACAAATCATGTGAAGTTAGACCTATTTCCTTCTTGAACAACTCAAGCTTTTTTTAAAATTTTCTCCAATCTAGGTCAAATAGTTAGTTAATGTACTCTAAACCAAGTCAAATTCTTTCCTCCGTGTAGTTGTTGAACTATTCCTTATCTTAACCCTTTTATCTTGCTAATCATCGTCGGCATTAGCACGAACCTCTTCAAACTCTTTATTTTTGTCATTGTTATCTCCCTCTTCACTAACAGAGGGACTCTGAGTTAAAGCATAGGTATATCGTTCAATTGCTAGTGTATCCCTAAAATTTACGAGAAACTTTTGATAATTTTGATGATCTTTTTTTTTTTATATACTTTTTGCATTTCTTATCCCTACAAAATAAAATAATAAATATTAGTTAATTATAAATAATACTATATCTCACAATATAAAAATTTGAAATATAACATTTATATACGACATTTATCTAAACAAACATTTTTCATTGCTTGTCAAAAATTGAAACTATATTGGTTGCCCTAATTTTTTTTTCATTGGATGATTTTTGTAAAAATTAATGATCTCTAAATCAATTTAAGTTGTTCTTTAATTGGAGTTGAGTAGTTTTCTTCAAATAGTCTGTCAAACATTGATTAAAAAAAAAAAAGTGATAGTTTTTGTTATTGCTTTATTTTTATCTCTTTTATCGTCAAGAAAATAAAGAGGTCTTTAACCTTTTTTTTTTCTTTTTTACGATGTAGTTATTGATTCAACTTTAATCACCTAATCTTCACTTATAAGAATATGTTGACTTGATTTTATTATAAATAAGTCTAACAATTATAACAATATATATTAAAAAAAAAAAAAGAGAAGTAAAACAAGAACATATTATACAAGTAAATTGATTATGACAAGGCCTAAATCAAATAAATTTATGTTAATAGAAACCTGCCATGAGCTTCTCAAAGACTAAAAACTAGCTCAAGGGCTGGCCGAGCACAGTAAGGCCATGAAGAAAGTATAGAGACAGTCTTTGTAGCGGACAAAGATATGATATCAAAATCTTTCTTTTTTTTTTTTTTTTAATGATAAGAGTAGACTTTCATATAAGAAAGAATAAACTGTGCCAACTAGGCTGTATATATATGTGTGCAAATGACAAGAACGCATTAACTCTTATCACATGGCTGTCTTCTACGTCACGTAGTCGTAAAACAATAGTTAATAATTAAGTTTTTTTTTTTTTTTTTTTTTTTAGATGTGTACAAAATCAATGAGAATTCACCGAACTGGGTTTATCTTAAGGTGCCTGTATAGCAATAGAGACTCCAACTGACGTCAATACCACTCTTGGAATCCAAGAGCAGTTGGCCTCCTTCACGAATATTCTTCACAAAAGGGAAAACAACCCATTTCCTAAAGACCCTTCTTCAGTTATAAGGAATTGAAATGAAGTAGAGCTAGGCTCTTACTTTGCCTACTTATACAATCATTTTTTCACCGTGCAAGACTAGAGAGTAAAACATTGTAAGTATTACCTGACTCACTCAAATATCGCCACATAAAAATGGACCCATGTTTTCTTTTCCACTGAAATGAGCTTTGGTCTTCGCAATGAGAGAGGACTCACTGGGTGGGGTGTATAACAAACTCTTTTAAATTTGCTTGATGTGCAGGGCCATTAGACGACCAGAAAGCCCAGCGAACCACTTCTGTCCGCACGATTAGTCATTTGAAGTGTTTTTACCGAGATGTTCTTGTTGGTAAAAGCGCATGGTAGAAGCTGTTTTTCATATATATAATTTTAATTGCATCATCTTTCCATGTTAATGAGTTCTATATTTTCAATAATTCCCATTTCTCATTTTTTTTTCTTTTCTTTTTTTTTTTTTGGTGGAAAATCATTCAGTCTGGTGTGATTTATTTCTTTGCTTGATAATATATAAAAGAATGTCAACCAGTTTAATGAGCAAGAGGAGATGTAAATGCAAAAAATACATATTATTTTTTATTTTAATAAAAAATCATATTATTGTAAAAGCAAAAATTCATACTGAAAAGGTTATTTTCCACAATGTGATTCACAAACAAAAACAACAACAACAATAATAATAATCTTCAAATTATGTATTAGTTTTTACATGGAGGGCGTTAAAATGAAACAATTTCTTTCTTTCTTTTTTTACACTAAAAAAAGTTATGATAATACCACTTATCATTTTTATGTGCTTAACTTAAAAATTACCCATTAACATTTTGATTTGACTTTAACTTTTTCGGGGGGGGGGGGCAAATTTAAAAAAAAAAAAAGAGAGAAAGAAAAACTCTCTGTTTGAAGAGTAATAACTCTTAGCAAGTTTTTCATATATCAAATTACAGTAATTACTGAATTTCTCATGGAAGTGGACACTTGTTGAGGGATTCCAACCTGAAGCAGAACGAACCCCCCCCCCCCCCTGCGGTTTTTAGACGTTTGATGTGGCTCTTTTTTGACCGAATTGATGTGGCTCTTATTCTGGAGTTTGGAAACAGTTAACATTATATTAAAGCAGAAGCACATGTTACTGACGAGAGAACCTAACGCTTACACCTCCCGCCATTGTTGTTCACCGTTTGTCTATCAACTAAGATATCTGTCTTTAATTCCCAAAAAAAAAGAAAAAAAAAATTCTTTCCTTATAATATAATATCGTTATTATTTTAAAAAATATTTTATTCAGTTATTCTCTCTCTCTCTCTCTCTCTCTTTTGTTAAAAAAAAATGACTAATTGGTTGCTTAAATTGCCCTTATTAGGTTAGTAGTCATAGTAATTAAAATTTTATTTACTAAATCATTTTTATTTCTTAAAATAAAAACAAAAGTATGAAAATTTATGTCACTTGAGTTTTAAATTAAAGTAAAATGTGTGGGTATAAAATCATATAACCACTAATTGAACTGTACCAAACTATAATTTATTGTGTCAATGATTAATAAATGTGATTAAAAAAACAAATAGATAAAAATTACGTCCTGTGAATTTTAAATTTAAGACTTTTAAATTATAAATAGCATATAATTATAAATAGCAAATTGACTCAAAACCAAGTGCATTCGATCTAAAAAAATGAAAAAAAGTCACACATCTTAAAATTTGAACTTATGATTATTTATTTAATAGTTAGGTTTTTACTATTGATTAAAAGTTATTATTATTTTTATAAATACTAAAAATTTGATATTTTTTTACCTATATTTTTTTCTCATGATATTTTCAATATTCCATCAAAAATTTTATTGTCTATAATATTACTGAAAAATTATTATAAATAATTATAAAAATACACGAGTTTCTTGATTACTTAATTTCAATACTATATTACATAATTAAGTATATTTCATGTTATTCTAGGAGAAAATTTTTATAAACTTATGTTGTAAATTAATAAAAATAAATCTTACTTTAAGAAAAATGACATGGGATAAACGAGTTAAAATATATATTTTTTAATTTTTAGTATACCTCATAATTTTATACAATAGTGATAGATGTACAAAACTCTCCTTAATTAGCTTTAACTGACATCTACCTGACTATGAATTAATTGACTAAATAAATGAAACCATTTTACTGTCTTCCCATGCAAGACTGAGCTAGTAAAGGCATGTCATTCTCAATCTTTTTAACCATAATAACTACACAAACACAAACACGTACACATGGTTACCCATTAAAAATTGTGATTTGGAGTTATAAAATTGTCGATGAACAAAATTGCAAACAACACAATTGAAACATTCAAACTTAAGGCTTTGGGTTAGGGGAAACACGATTACCTTATCTCATTCTCATCTCAAGTTTACCATGACTCTTAATATAAACATGGGAAATAAGGATTTTAAGCTCAAACACAATATTTTAAGCATGTTTAACCCCATGCAGCTTTTACCAGCTTCGGATCATCTAGTAGTAGTGTATTGCAACAACAACAACAACAACAACAACAATAAAAAAACAGAGAGAGAGAGAGAGAGAGAGAGAGAGAGAGATCAATTGGATTAACAACTACATGGTAATGGCTCCACCCCACAAGGTTATTTAAAACCTACTTGGCTTAAAGTCAGGTCCTATGGCCCCCTCGATTGCGGGTGACATCAAATGGTTGGAGACCCAAGAGATCGGAACCCGGTTGCTGACTCCAACATATTAATTGGCAAACACACTAGTTATTTTATTGTTAAAGCAAATGGTCTTTTTGCCATAAACATGCAATAACTTTTCAATTCATAAAAGTTCAAGCAGCCCAATCCTACTTCATCTACTGTTATAGAATTTACGCACATGGCACCAATATATCCTTTGCTTCTTTACCGGAATATCCGTAATTCAATCAGGTTTGAAACGAAACATGAAATTGTCAGCTAATTTTATTCGTCCTTATCTTTATATTTACTGTCCTAAAAGTCAAGAGTTGGCGTCGAAGGCTCTTTAATAAAACTCAATGAAACAGCAACCTCTAGACCCTTTTGATATGTACGGGTTTTTTTTTTTTTTTTTTATATTCGGGTGGAGAAAATGAAGGAAAGAAAGAAAGTAGGCATGACGTGGCAATATCTCATTTTCTCCCCTCACGCACATGGACGTGGCTTAGATCTTCTCATCCCACCTTTAAGTTAAGAACCTACGCATGTTTGAGCTTCTGTCCAAAAAACAAATTAAAGTTTAGACCCATTGCCTAGCCACATTATTTGGTGGATATAAATAAATACAGTGTGTTTTATATCATAAGGTAACATTCCGTACCATGTAAATAGTATTTAATACTATATAAATTTTCACATAAAAAATTACTATATTTTTTTTATATACAAATTTATTATGTGGTATTAAATATTATTTATGTAGTAAAACCACACATTATGGAACGAGACATTACTCTCCTTTTTGACTAATATTTACAGCATAGAGACAATAAAAACTCAAACGTAAAATCAATAGGTTTTTTAACCAATTCCGCTATAGATACCAAATTAAAAAGTGGTCTGCCTTTATTTCAAAAGGCTTGGAATTCGAATGATGGTGAAAGACGAGAAAACAATGAATGGACAGAAAGTAAAATATCTTTTTTTTTTTTTTTAGTACAACAATTCCTTTTAGCCTAAATTCAAAAAATATTTAATAATTAAAATTTTAAATTTTGATTTTTGAGACATTGAATTTGAATTTTAAAAAATAAAAATATTTTTATTCTACTGTTGTATAGTTAACGACAAATAGACTTTCTGAAGGGAAAAAAAAAAAAAAAAAAGAAAGAAAAAAGATCTCTCTCCCCTCTCTCTCCCTCTCTCTCTCTCTCTCTCTCAAAAGTTATCAATCAAAGAGGCGGGTCTTCATGTCGGGCTAGGCCCCCAAATCACGACAAATCTACAACGCAGAGTTGCAAGAGGATGCGATGCGATCGGTTCGCTGACCCACCTCAGCGTCCTTACAACCTCAGCCTCCCTGCTCTCTCCAAGCTTGAGCACACATATTTGTGCAAATATGGCACACAGATTACAATAACTCCAATCAATCAATATGTAATGTACACGGATTACAATAACCAACCGACCAATATTTCAATGTACACAGATTATCTATCTATCTATCTATATATATATATACATTTTTTTGTTTTCTTCTGCCACAATTAATAAGAATCACAATAAAGATTTTTAATTTCAGAAGTAAAAAGAAAAATAAAAGTTACACGACAAGAAAGGCACAGAGCTTTCCTTTGATTCTCTTCTATACAAGACGTGAAACAAATGCTTAAAACCCCAATTAACCATATAACAACAGTTAGTTAACCACCATCATGTTTCCAAAAATCCTGTCATTCTAAGAATTGAGTTCCTGACTTCACTCAGATATCTTCCCTTCAACGTCCTCCCATTTCCGACGCAAACCGAGAATGCCATCTTCCCTTCTATCCGTCTCCCCACTATGAGATGCGGCGGGACCATCTCGCCGCCCTCGTCTTCCTTGTCAACTCCATCGTCATCGACAAATTGGAACACATTATTGCAACTTGGAATATTGATCGGGACCGAACCCATCTTTTTCTGCTTCATTTTGTTGTTGTTGTTGTTGTTGCTGTTGCACGACAGAGGCCAGTTGGAATGGTCTAGCTGTGGTACCACTTCCATTTCCCGGCAGCCAAAGTAATAGTTGATGGAATTGCTCTTGTCGCGGTGGTCTTGGTCGGAGAAGATTACCTCGGATTCTTGAAACTCCTCGGCCATATAACAAAGGAAAAAATGCAAGAAACCGGAGGAAATTATTCCCGTAGCTATTTGGGTTATTTGTTGGGGGATGCAACAGTTTTGAAGAGAAGAGAAGCAAATGGTGGAATGGGATTTATAGGGAAAGATTGTGAGCCGTGCTTAGTACACTATTGGTTGTTTGTGTTGTTAGATGGCGTCATTGTAAGGGCGTTGATTGCGGTCCCCGCTTTCTCTCTCTAGCGAGTTTCGTGCCCCTTTCTCTCTCCTAAAAAGCAGGCTAGGGAAAATTATTTGATTTTATTTTTCCAATCTTTGTAGGCATAAATTTGCAATACTCTTTTTCTTTTTTTATGTCATGGTTAACAAAATATTATATATAAAACAGCTTTCGTAATTAACATTTGACGAGTTATGTATCCAACGAGCTGGATCGCATGCAAGACAACGAAAGGCTGTAGAAGTGCAGAATTGAGGCGTTTGACATCAACAATTCGATGTTTAAGTTAGTTTTTATAGAATATTGCATAATTGAGACTCAGGAGGTCTTTGAGTATTTATAAAGTTGAAATACGCCATGTGGAGTAGGGTCATTCCAGCCCTGCAATTAAGGGGAGATGATCCTTAAAACTTACTTGTTTAGGATTTAACAAAACAAAAAACAAAAAATTCAAAACTTGGTCTGCAAAACAAGGAACACGTTCACTACCCAATCACACCTAGGGTCTTGTAGGCACGTTTCTAAAGTTGTGGTGTGGGTCTTTCTTTCCTTGTGAGTTGTGTGTCCGAATGCAAGTAATTAGCAAGTCTGGGGTGCCTAAATGTGAACTGCTTTTCTTGAGGCAGACGGCTCTTTCATTTTCTTTTTTAGCTTGTATAGTTAATATTTTGACTTGACTAATTTGGCTTAAGGGCTTTTTACCTGTGGGGTGTGGAATTTAACCTTGTTTTGGGGGCAGGTTTCATTGAAAAGAAAGTGGGTTGTTTTGACAGTGATTATAAATCCAAGACTTTTATTTATGTTGGTAGTGTTTTTTTTTTTCAAGCCAGTCTTATCATATTAAAGCTAATATGGCATTCTATTGGATGAATCTTGACAATTACTTCTAAATTTGAATGTTGTGATATAATCTTCTTGAAAGTTAGAAGAAGAAAAAAAAAACCCTTATCTAACTGATCTATCGTTGAATTCAAATTCAGCATCACATTAAGAAGTTGAAGTGTGTGAAGCTTTCTTGCTATAGTCCTAATCCAATCCATCATAGGAATATGCCAATCCGAGTAACGAAGAGACATAAATCACCCAGCTAGCAACTTCCTTTCTTCAAAGTTTTTTTTTTTTCCTTTAAATGATCCAGTGAAGAGTTGATTCAGCGCTCAATTCCGTGATTAAAATATTCAACCATATACCTTTAAGTTTGAAGTCAATTACTTCAAGGTCTAAATAAACCCAGATGTTTTTTTTTTTTCTCATTTTGGTAGACGAGTGAGACAAGAAATGTTAGTACAATATAGATAATGTACGACTAGTTAGAACTGCATATAGTCTCAAGGCATAACGATGCAAATGCTGCTTTCCATAAAGTATTGCTCATCATTCCACCACTCTCTCTCTCTCTCTCTCTCTCTCTCTGTCTTTTTTTTTTTTTTTTGTTCGGAGGAGGAGAAGGAGAAGGAGAAGGAATTCCACTTATACAAATTTTGGAGTTAATAACACGACACCCTACTGTCTCGATTTTTCACTTTGAACATGTAATTCAATACCTAATTCACGAATAGCCTGCCAAAAAGGTTTGTATTTAGACTATCAAGAAATTTAAACACAATCTCCTCAGTAAATTGTTTTACGAAAGTCCATAAAACAATTCGTGGCAAGTAGAAATGGAAGTTTGTAACAGAAATTTGTGCATGGAAGAATTAAAGTCAATTGCAGTTAAGCTCAAATGGGTAAAGTGCTATATCTTTTTAGTTATGCCGAGACATCAATGAAAAGACACATCTATTTAGTAAACCTCTTCGAAAAAATTTATAAAAAAAAAAACATGAATTTTAGGGATACTTATTTTTTTAACAATAGTCGTAGATTTTTAGTTACAACCCTTCACCAGATTACATCACTTCAACGCGGTTGTCTTATACCACAAGTCATTTACTAATAGACATTTCTTTTCATAGTTAACGCCATTGTTAAATGATTACCACTCTTTTTACAATGCTTCTCTTTAAAGCACACCACATTTTCTTTATAACTTTCATTTCATAACCATATTTATTTCGAAAAGTCTCCAACGACAAGAAATCCCATGGTTTGTCTCTTGATCAAATTAACAAGGCCAAGGTTTTGTTTTTAAAAAGCACATTGGATTGGAAGCATGAAGAAACAACTCAAATGAATTGAATTCGCGCTTGATGTTAAATGGTCTACAGATTTGATATCTTAATTTTTTTTTTCCACTAAAAAGCCAATTTTTATAAGTGTTTTTCTTTTTTTGCTTTTTCTTTTTTTGTTTGTGTGCATAGCACTTAAATATTCACAAAGCGATGGTTACATTTGAGACCCATCAATAGATTTTAATATATGTGGAGCTCTAAAAACCTTGGCCTTGCATTTCTCCCTTTAAAATTCTTTGATTTTCCCCCATAAGTGGCTTTTGGGAGAAATTATACGTATTCTCATTAAAATTTTCCTTGGCCCCATATATTTACAAGTCTTATATTCTGTCCCAAAATTTCTTGCAAAATTCATTCATTTATTTATTTATTTATTTATCTTTAGTTCCCTAAAATATTATAAAACCAAACAACTTTCTGAAGTGATTCTAGCACAAAAGAAATATATATATTAATTTTAGAAAATTGTTTCAAATATGGGTTCCCAAGAGACCCTACTTAGGCTAGATTCGTTCTCAGTCGCTACTGCGCTTATATCCGGAAAGATCTTTGACAAAAGCTCAGTGTATTTCCACGTGAAGTCACAAAATGTAATACATGCCATCATTCCTAACTTTAATAATTGAGGGTTAGTCTCACGGCCGTCCAATTGATGACAGTCTAGCCTAAATAATAGCCTAAAAATTAGCAAGCCTAACTCCGTGACATTAGACCCTCAACTTGTTACATGATAAAAATTGTAGAATTTACACGTTTTCTAAAAATTTACCTATAAAATATATTGTTCAACCAGAATTCAAAATTATGACATCTAGTTGCACATATTAGAATTCAAATTTTTGTGTTAAAAAAATGGAAAAATAAGATTTATTATTATTATTATTATTATTAATAAAAGACTTAGTCACTCATTAATTATATAATACAAATAGATCTATTTGTTCATATAAATCTTATATTTATTCTTAGAATTAGAATCAAAGCTTCTAAATCAAATGTACAAACTTTTTTAACACCTAGAGTAGACAAAAAAAAAAACAATTTTCCATTCTGTGCCATAATCATCCATAGAACCAAGAAGTCGAGATTGCTTGTGTAGCAATGCTGAATGAAGCCATTAAAAGCTGTAAGATTCTCTCCAATGATTGAGATTTTGGAGGTGAAAATTGCTTGGCTGGCAAGCCACAAAACCCCAGCTCGGCTGGCCGCCCGCGCCCGGCGGCCTATACTCCGCTTCAGAAGCAGAAGCAGAAGAAGAAGGAGAAGTGGCGGCCACGTGTCAGTGGGGTCCACTTACGTTTGGTCCCAGCCTGAAAGTTGGGGTGGGGGTCCCACCTCAATTTATGGCAACGCATCGAGCAACCATCGGAGAATGAGTCCGAAGGGGACAAGCCACTCTTTCTTCAAAGCGTGTTTTTCTACGTGACGTCATTAATCAATTATCCTCCCATTTTGAGAACTCGAGGGGTCCCACGTGGGGGGCGATGCCATTGTTTTCTTTTTCTTGCAAAGTCATTGTAGTGTGGGGCCCTCCACTTTTAAGCAAATCAAACTCCCAAGCCAGGAAGAAAACGTACAGTATCGCTTATAAATGTAGTCATTATGAAATTCACCAAATGTTCGGAGCCTTGCGTTCACGGCTTTCCCCGTCACTCCCGTTCGTGGTTCGTCCTTTAATAAATAAAAATATATATTACTAATATAATAAAATTTACATACATTAATATTAAAAAATAAGTGTAAAAAAAATATCATTAAGTGATTTTGTATCTTAATTTATAAGTATTATAATTGACATACTTATAATTTACTGATTTTGATTGTCAAACAAAAAGAAATTCACTAATTTTAATTTCTACAAAAAATGTTTATAAGATGAAAATAAATGACTTTTTATTATTCATTTACGTGAATGATTGACGCGAGGAGGAAGATAATTTTATAAATATCAGCAAGCACAAATAATTGGAGAGCGAGAGAGAGAGAGAGAGAGAGAGGGAGGAGAAATGAGGCTTGAAAGTATGTTAATCATAATTTTTCATGCAATGAAAAAGGAAAAATGTTTTGCTTATTAGTGGGATAAATAGGTAACAAAAAGTTGGAGGCATGGGATACTTTTGAGAAAAAAAAAAAACATATTTATGGGAGTGAGTTTGTAATTTTTGAAAGTTTGAGTGAATGTTGCAAGGAGATAATATTTTTTGTAAATTCTATGCTATCAAGAAAAGTTATTTGCCTTTAGTTGGGTTGGTGGATAGCCGTCGTGGTGCTCAATTTGTCTTTTAATGCTACCCATGATCTAAACACTAAAAAAGAAATCATTAAATATTAATTATTAAGTATAACATTTTACAATTAGATTCTATCCGTATTTCAAATTTTAAAATTTATTTATAGTTTTAATTCTCTTTCTCCAATTTAGCAGAATGAGGGCAAGGCAATTGGTGTGGAAAACCTTCTTGGGAATCTTAGGTAGGTGCTTTCTTACATTATTGACCATATGCAATTTGCATGCCATGCATCTTATGCAATTTACCAAAAATTTTAACTAGTGGTTATATAAATGTATTGTCGATAAATATGTTAAATAGTTCCTTTTTCACTTGTTTTTTTTTTTTTTGTTTGTTTTTGTTGTTTTTTTTTTTTTTCCTTCTAGAGAGGACCATCGGTCTAGAGAAAGCAAAACAGAATAGGGCAACAGGCAAAAGGAAGCGAGTGGCTCAAAGCTAAAAGCCACTAGCCATACACTTGTCAATTGTTTCGAATTGTTCAAGGTACTTGACGTGCATGTTCTCTTTTCGAAGACAATGACTGCGCACAAGGTTTCCTCTTAGGTGGGTCGGTTTTAACAAGTATGCTTTGCTGCACCTTGATATTTTGTGCCATGCGATGATGACGATGATAATGACCTCAATCTCACCCATCATGAAGTCTAATAATTTGGATTTTGCAATTGTAACTTGGAGCAATAACAGCCAGTCCTTTGAGTTCTAGTCAATATGATTGCAAGATGACTTTTTGACTAATTGAGAGAAGTCTCTTTGGACTCACTCTCTCCTTTTCTGTTACAAGCAACTAATTTTTTTTTTTTAGAGAGAGAGAGAGAGAGAGAAATGATAATTAAATGAGAAATAGAAAAATCAAATGATACAGAATATTCATTATTATTTGAAAGATTTTATGAAATAACCAAAGGAAATTCCAACAAAATATATTATGGACATTTTTGTTCGAACATTTTGACCTTTTTCCTTGGTTACAAAGAGTGATGTTTATTGATCTATAAAGCACATTCAGTTTACACCCTCATTCACACTAGCTAGCAGCATTGTATCAAATTACAAACACATTATTGTTCGATGTGTTTTTTTTTTTTTTTTTTTTGGGTCTTCTGGACTTCGAAGACTATGTGTCATACCTTCATCGGTGGCTGGCAGCAATGTCTGCCCAATTCAATAAAGTTGAACTTATTTATATTATTTTTTGGTGCATATGGGAGCGCTTAAACCTTTTATTCTTTTTTTTTTGGGGGGGTGGGGTGGGGTGGGGTGGGTGGGTTCTAATTAAATATATGTTTATTTTTTTAAAAAATTTAGGAAAATGAAGTTTGGAATCCTGACCCTCATAAAAAGCCATGTTCTTGTGGCACATCAAGCTTGTTTAGAACTTTATGTACATTGGCTGACATATTAATTTTACTATAGCAAAAGGTACCTAGAAGGCCAATTGCACCCAATATTCATCTTTGGAAAATTATTGGGTGACCACTCAAAAAGAATTTTTATTTGTCTATTAAAAAAGATTTATGTTCAGCATATTATTTCAAAGAGAATATACAACATTTCCCTCCACATACAGTCGAAAAGATTAAAAGAAAAAACCCTAAAGGATGACCAAGCACTAGAGATTATAATGTATTCAAATTGATCCGTGATGCTAATTGATTGTGATTGCCAAAGATAAGATTAGAAAAAATGGGAAAAAAAAAACAAAAAAAAAAAAAAAACAAAGAGAAGAATCACGAAAACGAATGAATGTAAATATGGGGTGGTCCAACAGGAAACCTAAACAACCATTATGGTGAAAGGTTCAGTTCTTTAGGTAGTTGGCGTACACTACTCTTTTGGAATATTATGATTTGCACACACCTCTGATTTTGCTTTTCCTCGGAAGAATATTTTACCACTTGGAAAGTCTTTGCAGTTTGGGGGATAATGACTTGAATCTCATCTACTAAACATTCGGTTTCTGGAAATTGTTTTTTTTTTTTTTTTTTTGTGTGTGACGGAACGGAACGAGTTTTCTCAGGTGCGTTTACGGCAACGGGTCTTTCATGCATTGCATCCATCCATTCTCAGGATAGGACATATGGCGGCATATGCATTTATAAATAACAGGCCAAGGCATAAAAAAAAAAAAAAAAAAAGGTCCACGTCGCATATGCATTTGATCAGAGACATGGCTTTTCTTTTGAAAATAAAAAAATAAAAAAATCGTTTTACAAAAATTCAGAGAAAAATTAAAACTCAAAAATATTAAAAAAAAAAAACAAAAACAAATAACCATAATTCCCAACATAAACTTATGTCCATCATAGTCCAAGAGGCCCAACAACCAAGGTCGGAAGCATCTCAGAAGGCCCAACAGTCCAGCAGGCTTGGCTTGGCGTCTCCAGCATTTCAGCAGGCCCAGTACGTCAAATAGTCCTCCACTCTAGAGAAGTAAAATAGGCTTGGCCGCCCGATGTCAATAATAGCAGGCCGTGCAAGGTAACAACACGCTTATAGTTCCCTTAGGCTTTTAGGGCCTGGATTAGACTTATAGTTCCCTTCCCTTGATGGAATAGCCCATGATAAGACCGCGCTTGGGCACAACCCATTTTGGCATAACCCTTATTACTAGTAATTCATAAATAATCTTTGAAAAGTAAGCGAGAAGACTAAGGGTTTATTTGGCAATTTCAAACCCTACCTCTTATCCTCCAAGCTAATGCGGCACCGACTCATGATGCTATACCACCCCACACCGTCGCCATTGTCACTATGTTATTGCCACCACCACCTACCTTCCACATTGTCACGAGGGGCCATCTTTTTCTTGATTTTACTTAATCCATGAGTTTAATGTATATGTTGTAATTATCCATGAGTTTCTAAACGATGATGAAACAAATTGAAGGTGCAAAACTTTTAGTACTTGATACAAACATAACATAGCCATAGATCTAACATGATTGGCTGGAGTCTTCCCATTTGATCATCCCCCTCTTCTTTATTTTTCTTTGTTTAATTTTTATTTTTTTCATATTATAATAAGGTCTTCTTTTCAATAGGGTCAAGAAATTTTAAGTTTTGTTTAGTGATAGAGTTGCAAAATGATTGATGAAAACAAATGCGTCTTCCAAGATTTCTTGATTTAAATTGTTATTGTGTTTATTCATTTGTTTGGATAAGGTAATGTGATTTAATCCCTTAATTTGCTTAAAATCTTGGGTAGATTTGCTTATTAGGTCTCAAACCTTAATATATAGATATGCTCATTATTTTAGTTTCTCCTCTAATGACTTAGTTCATCAATTTTCATTTTAATTTGATCAACTATTAATTACAAAATAAATATAAATAAAAGTTCAAATTTTCTTCTCTAGCCTTTTTTGTTTTCAAATATAATAAGCATAAATATCACATTTGATTTATGAAAGTATATTTCTTTTTTACCTTTTTTTGTTCATTTCATAATATTCAATAACAAAGTGGGAATTTGTTAGATAGGCATGTGAAGCCATGTTCTAATGACTTTATTCTATATTGTTATAGGCTACTATGTAAGATTGAAAGTTTTGTACCATTATTGTTATATTAACCTATTAAAACTCTTGTTTTAAATTTGGTTTGTAACCTAGTTGGTGGTAATTGTTTATATATTCTTATATGCCTGCCTTGATTTTTAATGTAACAATAATTTTTGTTCTTTAATTTTGAATATTTTAATTGTTTAGGAGTTAGAATTGAGAAGATATAATTTCTTATATTGTCACTAATTGCATGCATACTCTATACATATATATCTTTGTTATAGTAGATACGTAAATAGTAGAATCAAGGTAACTTCTTTATATAAATAAGGATGAGGTGATTAAGGTTGAATTAGACCATATATAATAAAAAATTTTAAGGACATTTGTATTTCCTTGAGGGAGGAAAAGGTGAAATAAGGTCACTGAAAAATTATGACCTTTATAACTAATACTTAGAAGTTTATTCAAGAGGAGTAGAATAAAAGATGAGAGCTATACTTACATACAAATGAAAAATAAATCCAATGGATTTATATGATGTTGGAAAACTTTTAAGCAAATCTTACAACAAATAGAAGTCAACTACTCTATTGGAACCAATATGGTTATCACTTTTAATGAACAATAGGAGAAGATGTACATAGTATGTAATATATTTTGTACAAAATATATATTATTGTTTTTGAATTCTAATTTGTATTATTGTGTATACTTATGCATTACCCATCATTTTATTTATAGGTGATCAAACACGCAAAGTGAATATTTTTTCTTAAAAAGCGGTTGCTAAAATTATCAATAATTATGTACTATTTTTAGGGTTACAAAAACTTTTAGGAAACTTGCTTATACTTTAACTCATAGTTTTTGTCTTAACAAAGAGGAAGAGGACAATGACAACAGTGAATAAGTTGAGAACCTTGGTAATGATTTTGACGATATCTAGCAAGATAAAAGAGTTAATAATGACAACAATTTAAGAATAATGCGACCAAAGGGAAATGAATTATTTTAAAGCATATTGGTAAACACTTTGCCCGTAATTGGAGAAAAAAAATCAAATAATAAGCTTGAGTTATTTGAGAGAAAGATGACTTAAACTTTACATTCGATTATTGGAAGTTTATGGAGAGGTGACTAGTCATGAAACTATGTTAGAGCAACCTCTTAGAGCATGGATATTCGTGTTGGATGAGTTCAAAGGACTAGATGAAACATCTTATGTAAAGGCTAATAAATTGTTCAAGGAAAAAGAATTTATATTTATATTTTTGAAGTTGTCAAGTGCAAGGAAGAGAAATTGGGTCTTGAATATCCAAAACTTTTATATATTAAAGTCATAAATATATGAAATATATGAACTATAAAGTTTATTTTTGTTTCTTTTTTCTTTTAAATTGGTATGTGTGTTTGAATGCTACTATATAGGACATGTTTAAGCAACTATGTTACAAGTTATATCTAGTCATGGTTTTGAGTTCTTATTTATGTAAATTATAGTAGTTTTGACCTATTATTTTATATTAGAGTTAATATGTTTGATTTAATTCCAACACTTTCTAAGAGGACAATTCTAAAAAGTATTATTATTTGATGGAAATACAATTATTTTTTATCATATATGAAAATGTATATTTTTATATGATAATAAAGCATTAAAGATTTGTTGAGATGAATGTAGTAGAAGAACATGTAAAATAACTATTATTAGATTCAAAGGATAATGTTGTTATAGTTGTAGGACAATTCTTGCATCCTACTTAATTGTCATCTTGCAATAGTCCAATACCATAAAGAATTTCCAAATTGTTTGGCCATGAGTGGGTGTTTGAAATGTTAAATAGTTATACAAATAACTTTTACCAATTTAAGTGAAGAGTTAAAGAGGAAAAAATTATTCATTAATTCCAAGTTTTTTTTTAAGGTTAAAAACAATTAACAATATTTTACTATGTTGGTCACAATAAACAATTGTGTATTATTGGTGATTAGTTTAAACACTTGAATGAAACCATTTCTAGGCATTTTAAAAGGGTTTTGAAAGCACTTTGTTTACTTGTCAAGGTTGTATTACTCATTCACATCTTGATGAAATTAGAAATACTCTACAATATTTTCCTTTTTTTAAGGCAAATTATTTGTATAATTAGTTCTCTTATTATTTTAATTAGTGATACAATAATAAAATTGTACTTGTATTTCCACCTGTATTTTTGTTATTGAACAAATCATATTTCATGCAAAAACGATTGAAACCATATAAAATATATATATATATATATATATATATATTTTATGTGTTCATTTGTTATGAAATTTACATTCGTCATGACACGTTGAGAAGGAACAACTAATAATACTAAGAGTACTCATTAAAACTATGTCTCAATTAGAATATCATTTTCATATATTTCTACATAAAAAGTATTATTTAGTTGGCAGACCAATACACCTGACATGCTTTATAATATTTATAGGTTTTCCTACCTACCATTAGATTTTCTAGGCGGATATGAGTTTTCAGTGTGTTATTTGACAATATGTAAACAGGTTGCACCGTGTCTTTATCCATTATGCGGTCATCTGATCATGCATTGTATAAGGCGCTTGTACAGGGTGAAAAATTTACGCAGTAACATTGCTCTACGAGGTAATGCATATGAAACTAGCATTGCACATTAACAGATGAAACATTGCGGTATTTTGATATTTGGCATCGTTAGTGCGTTTTCAAGGGGAAATCTGTGTTCTGGGAAAGGTAATTCTGGCCTTTGGACTAAATTAAAGGATGGAGTAAGAAAAACCAAAGATCGGATTAAAAGCACTCACGAGGCCATCAATTATCAATTCCATAAACCCAGCTTGTTCCAAGTTTTCAATGATCAATCTTACTTTGACCATCTGCTGTGACTCTAAGTTGCATTCTGTGCTGGGGAACAGGGAGTAAAGATAAAGCAAATAACAGCGTGACCTTATGCCAAAGATACTGCAATGGGGCTCCTTACATTATGGTATTTATTCATCCACGTGTACCAGCCAAAGGTGTAATCATCCTTGTAATAGTTTTTTATCTTCACTGGATCTCTTGCGCTAACTGTAATAGTGAAGTCTCTCTTTTGGCCAACATGATCAAAGTACAGAATATTCGGCGAGGCCTCAATGGAGATCCCCAAAGGTGGTTTGGCACTAAAGAAGTATACACTTTTTTGAGCACCAACATTTGTGACAGTCCTCTTAACGATTATGGTGCCATTGAGTTTAGGAATTGCAATTGATGGATAATTTAGATTGTACGTTGGTGGAGATACTTTTGGACATATGAAATCTGGGTCAGCGTTTTTTACTCCATAGCTGCAGAGGTAGAGAAGGTAGTCAGTGTAAGATGCATCATACACTAGGCCCGGGTCAGCTGCCTTTGCTGGTTGGAAATGGCCGGACCCGAATTGGAAGGGAGTGGAAGTGTTGCCATACAGGTCAGTTATCGGACGACCAAGATTGTTTTTCGTCCGGGCTGCAGTTGAAAAAGTGAAAAAGCATTACAAATAATAGGCTGCAAAGAGGTGTACATAAATGGCAGGTTGCAATAATGACACACGAGGGTATTCAGGTATAGTAGTATACCTGTGGTCATGATAGCAGATCTTATGGCAGCGGTACTCCAATTGGGGTGTATGGCTTTGATAAGTGCAGCTGCGGCAGCCACATGAGGGCAAGCCATAGAAGTTCCTGAATAAATGTTATACTTAACAGACCGATGATCTGCTGACAGCTTTGTCGGTGGCGATGCTCCGCTCCATGCTGCCAGTATATTTAGTCCTGGTGCTGTAATGTCGGGCTGTTGATCCATAAATTTTAGATCAGTAGTAATACAGTAGACAGCTGCTGAACCTTAAAGTAAGAGATTATTCTTGCTACCTTAAGAATGGTAGGATCGAGCACACTTGGACCTCTACCAGAGAATTCAGCAATGTATGGGGCTGGTTTGTAGTTTAGCACAGTCGTTGCTTCTCCAAAGTTAGCCACGGGGTTCTTGGTAGACCTGATGTATTTGAGAATTTCCATTGCATCCGTATAAATCACAGAAGTTTCAGGGAGGACATGAGGATCTATTGGCAATTCATCAACCATTCCCGGGCCGTTTCCCAGGATTAAACCAACACCACCAGCTCTTTTCGCTTCAATGCCTTTCAAGACTCTTGAACCAACTCCTCTCATGCACAACACTATCTTTCCCTTGACCTTTTCAGTTAAAAGGGAATTGGGGAGGCATTGGCTGCATTGACAATTATATTACGTAATCGCAACAAGTCAATGAGAAAATTGATGTATAAAGGATATTTGTTAGCAAAATCTCATCCAGTTTCCTATCACTGAAAACGGCTTCAAGGTAAGAGAAGAAATACCTTGTTTCGTTAGGACGGACATTAGAGCCAGCAACATCTGCTGCGTACACTAATGGGTGCGTTTTATCAACCTTATTTGGAGTAAGAGTTTGCCCCTAGAATCACAAAATGAAAATCAGACAAAACCGACAATACCAAACAGAACAAAAAAGAAGTAAAAGATGAACTAGAATAGTCATGAGAGAGGTAATAAATAAATTAATCACTCACCTTTATTTGGTTGCCATTTCCTAGAATAACAGGCCCCAGAAACCTACGGTCCACACTGTTGGCAGCAACTGTGATAACCCAAGGAAATGTATTGGATAATGTAGACGGCGCAGGCCCAAGATTGCCTGCTGCACAGGCCACCACAATGTTGTTTTTCACGGCGCGAAGTGCGCCCCTAGCAATGCCATCTTTCATTAAAGGGTAAGGTATGGTGGTGCCTATGGAGATGCTTAGCACATGGACTCCATCACCAATTGCATCATCTATGCCTGCAATCATATCTGCTTCCAAGCATGCGTTCCCTTCAACTTTCTCACGGTTAGGTACAGCCCAGCAGGCCTTGTAAATTGCCAGGCGGGCTAATGGCGCCCCACCGGAGGCCATGCCACGGGCGAACCCGCCAAAGGCAGCCGCATCAAGGACGCGGCGGCCGGCCACAATGGAGGCCACGTGAGTCCCATGGCCGTCTATGTCACGTGGCGACATATAGTCCTCCGAGGCATTCAGGTGTTGGTAGCGACGGAGGTAATTGGTGATGTAGTATCTGGCTCCAATGATTTTCCTAGAACATTGTTATAGGCATATGATAGGTAACAACAGACCCTCCATGAATGAGACCTCCAAACCAATTCTTCATGAATTTCATTCAATTCCGTACCAAATCCCGTAAAAGCGCCATACGCGCATACTTGTTAGTCTAAAGGCCCGCAGGAAGTAGGAGCCTTTCTTTTGAAGTATAATTTTCGATTAAATGTGAAAAATGAGGATAGCTTATGGATCATAAAGACTTTGATAACATGTCCAACAGTTACTTAATCCAAGAGTACAAATTCTTGGGGTGAAACTCTACAATTAATGGATTATATATTAAATTATTTTCTTGACATTCAGTCACTAACAAAGAATGAATATGGCCTGTTTCATGTTGGGATCTTCTATAATGTTGTGTCTAAGAAACATATTTGACGAGTTCCAACGCTTCGGGGTGGACAGGCATGAAAAGTTGGATTGACTCGAGAAATGGGAGAAGGCGGGAAAAAGAAGGGTTCACGAGATGGGAAGCGAAAGAAAGCCAAAAACAATAACTCTAGCTTGTTTGATCGAAGTGGACAAACTCTGAAAGTCAACGTACAAGCATTTCTTTAATCAAGACGACGCACACAGATAATCATGCGGGGATTTGAGGGCCCTGAAGCTGTCAATGATGTTACCTTCTTTTGGCTTATAGGAAAAGTCCATTGGGAATAATGCAAATGTGTTAGAAAGAAAGAAAAGAAAAAAAAAAAAAACAACACCACTTTTCAATAAGAGTAACCCATGGCCGAAGGCATCCATCATTTATGCACAGGAATTGTTTTGGCTTTTTGTTAGCACTTAGCACGAAATTTTTCATCTAATAAGTGAGTGGTCCAAAGTTCAGGTGTAATGTTTCATCTATCAAAAAAGGTAAGATTTTTTTGACATTCATATCAATTTAACAGTTACTTATATAGAGAAGGTATGCATATCATCTTAATTGAATAGAGACTCAAATCTGTAAGATAAAACTGCATATAAAACATAGAACATTCAAAAGCTATCAGGTTGCCCGCGGAAGATAACTTTATGGTATATTTTTGAAGACATAATCAAGGATCAAGAAGGCCTTTTACCTAAAAGAAAAAACACCAGGAAGGCCTCCCGAATCTTACCAAACGAGTTATTATGATGCCTCATAGCCTCTGCGCTTCATGTAAAACCAATATCTGTTTTCTATTGAATATCCCGAAGCTTTTAGATGATAAATAGTATCTGGGGCAGCCAGTGGAATCTCCATCCACGCCAAAATGATAACACCTTTCGACTAGCCAACTATCTTAGAAAATCAAGGCATAAATTTTTCATGGGAAACCATGTGCTGGTGGACCACATGACTTGATGGAAAGAAGAAAGTGCTCAACCAAGTAGGCCTACAAGATGAGGAGATGGTACCTAACACTACTTTTTATAACGCATTTATCTAAGATATACTCAATTTATTATCCCGAAAAGAAAAATAATGGTTATTACAGACAAGGATTCTCATACTTTGTGCCCCATATTTAATCGCAATAAAGCCAAAAATGTCACACAAGAATTTCTGTTCTTTCAGCAACACTTGTTACTGCTGTTAAACTCTAGTTGGTCTCTTGTATGAGCTATAACAAATTGAGTGATTGAACCTTGTCACGTGTAGGCCAAACAATGGATATATAGAAAGTGCATTATTGTAATTGAGGACAGGGAAAAGTTGCATCATCAACGCATTTCATACATGTATCCACATATTATACAATCATGACCGTTAGTTGTAGATTTTTAGCCTATTAATATATGATTATAAGTAATGATAAGGACAACAAATGTGAGGTTATAAGAAAATAATGCAAACTTGGTTTTCAAACATGTCAAGTTGATATTTAACACTCACCTATTGCAATGGGATGAGTTGAAAGCAATCCCAGTTTGGCAGGTTCCCTTCCATGATTTTGGAATGGGCTCCATCCCTTCATCACTGAAACTCTTTGATTCTGGCCACAGACCTGACATGATAAAACAATAATCCACCCGATAATCACAAGCAAATGAAATAAATTTCTCCTCCGCCAATCAATTAGCTTATATAATTATACATAGAGACACACTAGAACGTGAAGCATTCTTTTTAAGCTACGTGGAAGATTTGTTAACTTTACCACTATCCAGAACCCCAATTATTGCATTTTTGCCATATCCAGCTCTGTGCAGGAAGCCTCCTTCCTTGCTCAGGTGATGGCTTCGGCTATGCTGTACCTTATCCAACTCCAAGCCTACAAATTCCCATGACCTTGTTGTCTGCACTGAGTACTCCTGGCTTTCATACACTGATACCACTTCTTCCAATTCTGTCAAAAGGAAAAAAATAAAAACATTACATATTCCAAGTTTCAGCCATTTGTTAGAGACAGAGAGATGGAGAGGAAGGGAAATAAAGAAGAATCATGTTATGATTTTTCTGTACCAGAGAGCTTGGAGGCTTCATCCGGCGTTAACACTGCAGCAAAGCCATTAATGCTGTGCTTGTAACTGTAAAGAATAGAAGCTCTAGCTTCCTCCTCAGTTTCCTTCACTGAGTACAAATACGAGTGATGTGTTTCCTGTATTTCTTGAAATGTCCTCTCTCCACTATGCTCTCCAAAATATACTATGTATACCTGTTAGTGGCCACCGTAGAACATCAATTAGGCTTGACGTACGAATTGTTCTTAACTATAAAAGTGCCCCCCCCCCCCCCCCCCCAAAAAAAAAAACTTGAAGAGATGAATATGAGACCTGTTCCTCTGCACATGAGGCAAAGAATGGAAGAAGGAAAAGAATGGCAATTGAGATGGTGCTCATGACTCGGGGGTGATGTGATGGCTATTGTTTTGTTCTAGTACAGGAGAGAACGCAATGTGGAACGGACAAACAGGATATATTTATATAAGCTCATGTAATCTTAAAACCATTTCCAAATGCCTTAATCCAAACTAAACGTTTTGATATCGATAGCTGTTCCTTCCAAATGTTTTGGTAAGTAAATATGGTGGGAAATTTTACTTTGTCTTGTTCAAAAATAATAAAATATCCAACACAGAATGTAACACAATCATGACAGCTGCTATTTGTTATTCTTGGTCTATTTTCTAAAAACTCGATGCTTCCAATCTTCAAACTATATCTCCTATGCATGTTTGCTCCATCCTAAATTGGAATAGCGATTCTCGACTCAAAGCATTGGTATATATATATACCGCCTAGCCTTCCTCAAAATGATCTTTTTGTTTGTAAAAATATTAGTTTGTTAAGCTAATTGATAAACTTGGCGGTACTGTTCCCAATTAATACAAGAAGGCAAATAAATTGCAGAAGTCACAATTCACGCAGCCTTTTGAATGCTAGTTAATCCCATTACAACATAATTTTGTCAACGCATTAATCAGCATATTCTATCGATGTTATTGTAAAATACTAACTTGTCCACAAATTATATACTTGCACAATTTTCTCTTCAAGCTATATCTATATCTATATCTATATATATATATATCTATTGATCAGACAGAGCATAAAAATTGTTTTATACTATGCTTCATACAAGTTAAAAATTTAGTTATTATCAGATAGATAACATTTACATAAGTGAATATATATATATATATTTTCCGTTTCCCTTCTTATCCTGGCCAATATTCTTATTATGCTTTGATTAAAAAAAAAAAAAAAAAAGAAAAGATTCATAATATGGGTGCTGATGTTCATTTGTATCAAAAACTATTGCATCAAATCGTCCCACTATTTGTTGACTTAATTTGTTTTGTTTGGTCTATTGGGAGTTGAGGGATGGAGGAATGAACAGATAGATAGAGATGCGGGAACTGCAAATAGCTTGTTTAATTTCAACGTAATTAGTATTTGATTGTAAGGACTAAATTGTTATCCAGTGGTGGGTTTGAAAATTTTTTTCTACTTTCGGGATAGAATTGTTTGGGTCAGATCAATATTTCATTCAATTCCCAAGGCAAGTGTGCGTTTGCGCGCCACATGAGATAGTTTCTTGCTTTTCCGTGATTAAGAGATGAAACCCAAAAAAAAAAAAAAAAAAAAAAACTGGACAGCAGTACATGTCGGCATGAATTAGCATAACTACTATTATTATTATTTGACTCTTTGACCTTCAACCCTAACATGAAATTAATGGTAATGTGACAAATGTATTTTCTTATTTCTTTGCACTGAAATATCTTATTTGCCTCTTTCCACTGAAATACCTTATTTCTGCACTCCGTAGCCGTTGCCGCAGGCAGTTAGGCGAGTGGCTGTGATTGTAATACCAATCTCTGTCGTGAGGGTGTCAATTTCAATTTGAGTTCATGCGCATCTTTCGGCTAACATACGGGCACGGTCGTTTGGTTTGGCTCAAAACACACGAGGCAAATTAAGCCTCTCAACCCTTGGGCCATTTCAGGCTAACTTCTATCTAAAAGATTAATCACTAATTTCTATCTGTTAGAATGTATAAATAAAATTTGTATCTTTTTTATGTGAAATTTTATCATATTTTCTTTTATCGAATTTATCGATATTTTTATCGTGAATCAAGACCTAACGACCTACTCTCCTTACCCTCACGCTTAGATAGTAGACATCAGATTTAGAACGGATTGAATTTGGTGCCACTTCTCACGAAATATTTATCTCCTTTTACAAAATTAATAATGTGTAACTATTATATTTATAAGGACTCGGTCACAAGAGGTAAACCAAGAGGATGCCTTATATGATATCGGCATCTCGGAACTTAATAAGCTTAATGATCATATCGGATCCGCCTAAAATCCTATGTTAAATGTATATTATCATCAATATATTCCTGTCATATAAGGTTTTCCTTTTTAAGTTTTTAATCCCAAGAAACCAAGTATCAAACACGGATGACTACAGCAGGCAGGCGTTAATAGCATTACCATTACCATTACCATTACAATAAAGATGGGTGGACAAAAAGGACAACGAGATTACACGATCATCAATCCCATAGCAACTGTGATTGCTTTTTGTTAGTTTTGCGCTGGCACTGGCAGCAGCAGAGAATGGGTCAAAAAAACGGCTCAAATTGCAACTGCGCCTGCACCGAAAGACACCTTCTCTCTCTATTGAAGGAAATAAATGAAGTAAAAACCAACAGACTTGTAAGTAATTAGTTGTTTGCCGTTTTGATAATATATTTCTGAGCTCGGTTTTATCGTCAGAAAATTCAACTAAAAAGTATCTAAAATTTGATTGTCACAAAATGATATATATATATATATATATATATATATATATATATATATATAATTTTTAAATTTTCAATTTTCCACCTAATATTAATGGATTTGGAACCAAAATACTAAGATGAGCAGCGTACACTAATTGGCAGTTTGTATTATTAATTTACATTATTTTTCAATCTTGTTTAATTATTTATTACTTTTATGTTCGACGAGTTTAAGTTTTTTTTTTTTTTTTTTTGTTATTCTTTCCTTCAGGCAGCTGAAGCTTCGGAGATTCTGAGACACCTCTGATGTGACGTATCAAGATTATGAGATTTTGCTATTCTACTAATCTTGTCAAATTACATTTAAGGTCCCAACCGACGTGGTGGTAATCAACGCAATCCTAACCCTAGCAGCCCACATCACTCTGCACCGTATCGCCCAAGAAAGCGGAAAGTCAGTATCCATCACATCAAATGGATTCAAAGGGCAGGCTCATTATGAACCACAACGGGTAGGCCCATTAACATCGCATCCCCAACTGCAAGTCGGCAAGTCCATAAACGACTTCTGGTCCTGTCTTTACAGAGAGAGTTGAAGGAGATTTATGGTGATGGGCTCTTGTCCAATTCATTCAAAGCTCCCCAAATCGACTCATAAATTATTAACCCACTTGATGGCGATATTATAAATATGACGCATGAACACGGAAACGGATACACGATGCTTTTGTTTGGTCATGCTTTTGTAATCGCGACTTTCACTTCAAAAGAGCAAAGACTGAAACTGCATTCGTTTTCATTGTTTGGAATGAACAGATTTAATAATAGGGTTTGGTTTACTCGAGTTTTTAAACAAATTTTAAAATGGAACCCAATTAGTGTCACATTTGAAACAATACATTGATATAACTGAACTAACACCTTTTCGCTTTAAAAAATTAATAATAAAAGAATGATATTGCCCAAAATCCAATCCATTCCTCACCCCCTTAAAATTTCATTTACCTTATTTCTGCCGTTATGACATTCCCATAAAGATAATTACGAAACTAAACATAATCTATTGAATTTTATGACTCAAATATTCGTAATTTTATTTAACTATTCAATTTTGGAATACCTATCAAATAAAGGAATTTAGTTAATCAATTAAATTAAATTAAATTTCAAAGAATTAGCATCAATCACAAACGGATAACAAGTTCTACAAAATACTACCGCGACTCTTTATGTTTTATCCCCGAAAAAGAATTCCAATAGAACAAGCAATCTTCTAAGCTCAGCTCTACAGAATCGAAAATTCAGAATACAAAAATCGCAAAGGTACATTAATGGGACCGGCAACAAAATTTGTGAAATTATTTGTCCACAAAGAAATGGTGCTACATTACTTTTTAAGACAAAAGGAGAAAGCTTAGGAGCTACTGAGCGTGAAAATCAGAGAGAAGTCCCCGCCTGACGTCGGATGCTTCCAGCCACGACAAATACCAGTGAGTCAATAGAAGGAAGCACCCATCTCCTAAAACAAATAAATGTCGATTGATCAAAGAAATTACTTGCCAAAATGTATTTTTCTATTGGTAAAATTTGAGACTTGTAGATTACTCCACATTGGTGAAAAATATTATGCCCAACGTCATCGCGCATTTTTTGAGGGATCTTGTTACATTCTTGAGTTCTTTTGCATGAAAAGACAAACATCTAGTGGTACTTTATACCGAGATTTGCATGAAATTTGGTGTAAGTTGAGTGCGTAAAAAAAGTAAGATGAACACGAAATTAATATGTATGGTAACAAGCTAAAAGAAGCTACGCATTAGGCCGTGGCTTTGGCATCAAACAAGCAATGAATTGGGGGTTGGAGTGTAGTTTGTTGTATAGTAGTGTGCAATAGCATCACGATAATGTGCGATGAATAGCATAGTAACAATTGAAATAGAGTAATGTTTCTTCTTACAAAACAATTAGATTCTTTAATACTCTTTAGGGATAATGGATGTCTTATCTAAAATCTAGTCAACATTGGCACATGGATTAGAGTCTAGGTTGATGCCATAAAGGTTTGTTACAACTAGGATAGCAAGTACTTTGAAGAGTGATTATGAAATTAATAATACATTAGTGCACAAGGTAAGGAATGGGCTAACAATGTGCTAGACAGTATGCTTGCAAGAGTTAGGTATATAGCAAGGCAATGGCTTGAATAAGGTAAGAGTTTGAAGTATAGACTAAGTTAGTATGTGCACCAGGTACCACATAAATAAAAAAAAATCATAGGTACTACTCCCTAAAAACTTAGGATCAACTTGTTAGTGGGAGATGTGGTAATTAAGTTAGAGTGTCATCTAAGAAAAGTGGTGGCATAAGCTCTCTATGGATAGGAGAACATGGGATTCTACTTAAGTGTCCTAGAGCAAGTCTTGATGATGCGACAAACTATCCTTAAATGTGGCAAGACATGAAAAATTGGGAAAACCCATTTAAGTATGATTGACTTGATAACCAACTCATGTGAGTTTTTAGGTAATTATGGGTGTTAACTATTATGACTTGTACTCTATAAATATTTATAAATTGGGTAACTAAGAACTCACAACAATTTACAACAAGTAGAGTGTAAGGTGAAATATTTGTGCAAGTGAGTTTAACATTGGATTTCTTTTGTTAAAAAGTTTAGAAAATTTTTGTATAAACATATATATTTTTTTTACAATTGTGCAATTATGAGTACTTGAAAGTAAATTCTTTGCTTTTGTGTACTTATATGTTAATTTTGTTGAAATTAAAAGGCAACTTGGTGCAATCTTAGACAAAAAAATTTGGTAACTCAAACTAGCCTTGTGATAGATCTTACCATATATATGTTAAAAATTAGGACCTCTATGAATGAGGCTATATACATATATAATCACCATTATGCTAGAGTATTGAAATTTGAAAAATAGCTATTACTTTATATATAAAATGCAATGATAATAATATTTTTACTAATGTATATATAAACAAATCTTATGCAAAAGGACAAATTTAGAAAAAAATTTTTAACAAGACAAAAGCATATATATAAATATAATGTTAATATATATACACACTAGTATTAGATTCATGTATTGTGTGAATTTAATCATATTTATTAACAAATTTATTTGTATTTTTATTTTATTTAAAAGAAAAAAAAAGTCCCTCTAATATTATGTAATATTTTTTGAAAAAATAGAAATTTGAAATAAATTTTCTCCTTTCTAAATTTAGCCTAGGCTATGTTTGCTTTTATAGTTAATTAGATTTGAAAAAAAATAGTTAGCTAAATTAAATTGATTTAAAAAATGTTTATTTTAAAAAATTATTTTTTAAGAAAATAAAAGATGAAGCTTTTGGTGTAGTTTTATTTTGAGTACTTTTAAGAGTAATTACTTTTCTTTTATTAAAAAAAAAAAACTAGGTTAAATTGAGTGATTTCTTTTTTTTCTTTTATATTGAGAATAGTTTTTTCTTCCTTTTTGACTTTTATTTTTTTGTTAGAAAATGTTATAATTATAAAAATTTAACTATAATTAAAGTATAATTTTATAAATTAATAAAATTATTTTTTAATTACAAATAAATATATATTAATTGATTTATAGAATCTTACTTCGATTGTAATCAAAATTTTATAATTATAAGATATTTATTTCTTTAATTTGTAAATTTATAAGAAATTACCACATATATATATTAAAAGAATAATATTAGTTGTTATGAACAATGAATATTATTGATATGGATAATTCTTGTGACCTGTAAATGGGTCTTTAGTCTTACCTAATAATACTTAATATGTCTCTTACAGGCTTGACTTAATAAAACTCTATCTCTTAGTAGCTCCTTAAAACTTATATGCACCTCACATGGATTATTCTTTTAATCATATGATAAAACTTGAACTTGGCCATAAATTACCTTATACATGTCATTCCCAAGGTAAGCATTAATTCCTTTATTTGTTAACTTCCACTCCATCATACTTTTAGCAATAGAGTGCTAATGTTAAGTCTTAACCTAACAACCCTTAAGCCTTTTTTGGTCTTACAAGTAATAAATCTAATATGGCCTTAATGTTGCTTGAGTACTTAGGCCCTCATCAACTTGACTTTATTGGATCCTTACTTAATCATGAGGTGCTATTTGTGGGAACCACCCTTCTTTCTTCTGTCTAACCTATAAGCTTTCTCCAGTGAGCTATAGGTAGCAATCCCACCACATCGTTTAATCTTTTTATTAAAAAAACTTCATTTGTATCTTTTAATTTAGGTAATGATCAAGGATCCTTAAGCTTTAGGGACTAGTTCAACCTTATGCAAGAACAAAACAGGATACTAAAAGCCTTAATGACTTCCATTATGGAAGAAATGAAAGGCTTTCCTTACTAAACTCTTGAATCCATTTTTCACCAAAACATATGACCCCTTAAGGATTGTACTTCTTAAACTCTTTAAGACACTTAAAACTTATACCTTGTGATCAATCACAATGTCATCCCAATGCCTTTTTCATAGCCAACATATTGAGCTTCCCCAAACATCTTAAAGGAACAAAGTTATTTTTCTCCTTATTAAGGAACTCATAAGAATGCTCATTAGTGTCTTTCAAGCAATAAGTCATTATAAACTAAAGTTCTCAACTTCTCCCTATGATCTATTAGTTTGTGATACTGAGAGGGGAGAGGTGAATCAGTATCACCACAATTTGTAATTTGCAGGTAAGTGAACAACTTTAACCTCTTCTTAAAAGCGAACTCTTTCTCAGACTTGACTAAGGTAGATCTATTACTACCTACTAATTACAATAGTTCCCAAAGTCACCTTTCAGATACCTTGCCTAATAGACAATTCAAATGTTCTTATTTAGGTCTCCATTAGGTTATGGGTTGGCTGATACTTTAACTGCGTTCACAACTTAATTCAAAACACAGAACGCAAAGCAAATTAAGGATACACAAGATTTACGTAGTTCCGTCAATGTGAAGTACATCTATGGTGGTAGGGACTCTCCTTTACCGAGACTATCCACTATACATGAAAATTCCAGTTACAATGGATGTCTTAATTCTCTGTCCTTTCACTATTGCAATTACTAAGCAAGTACAATATAAAGAGTGTCACTTACTGTGTCTAACCTTTTTCTAGCTTGTCTTGCTTCCGTTGAATTGAAAAGTTGCTCCACTACTGCTTAGAAGTTCACTACAATGCTCTCTAACCACTCTTGAAGAAATCTAGAAATACGTTGAGTTCTTTTCGATGCTTTGCCGAATTCCTTCTCTAGGTTGTGTCATACAGCTCTTGCTTTCACCATTTCACCGTCTCACCTGTCTCCTATTTCAAATCTCACAGCTTGCCTTACGTTTCTGGTTTGTCACGCCGTCGCACATTTTGGTCTTACGTCATCTCCTAACGTACACCTACGCTTTTGCTGTGCTCCCGTCACAGCTTTGCTGGTCTCGTGTTTCAGCTTTGCTGCACGGTTCCCCTGCACTCCTCCGTCAAGGTTTTGCTGCACTCCTCCGTCACGGTTTTGCCACACTTTGCACTCCCCTGTTTTTGGTTTTTTCCCTCACTTCATGTTTTTGGTTTTCTTCCTCTTTTCTGGTCTCATGCCTCACACCTCACCCGTCCGTTTATGGTTTTCTTCCAGTTGGTGGTCCCACGCCTCACCTGTCCGTTTCTGGTTTTCTTCCAGTTGGTGGTCTCATGCCTCATTGTTTCTGGTTTTCTTCTCTCATGGGTTTCTCTTACCGTCACACGGTTTTCTCCTTGTCGTGTCATCCATTTCTCTCTCACTGTCCAGCTGGGTTTCCTTTCTTTTGCTCTCTCATTTCTCTTCAACTTTGGCTCTCTCGGTTTTGGTTTTCATGTTGTCTCCCTCTTTTGGTCTGTATCTATGTCCTCTTTTCTGGTGTGTGTGTGTGTGTGTGTGTGTGTTTTTTTTTTTTTTTTTCTTTTTATGGACTCTTTCTCTCTCATGGTGGTGTATGTCTGGTTTGGTTTGCTCTTCCGGTGGTGGGTTTCTCTCTCTTACTGTGGTGGGTGCCTCTTATTGTGGTTTGTATCCGTTTAGCTCTCTCAGTGACTGCTTTCTCATAGTTTTTCTGGTTTGTGCGCTTTCTCGTGTTGTCTCCTTGCTGTCCATTCGGTGGTTTCTCTCTTGCTGTAGGGTTTTGTCTCACCAAGTTCTCACTTACTATTGGTGTGCTTTAGCCGTGTGTTGTGTTTTGTTATTTTCTCTATTTGGTTGAATACCCTAGCTTGACGTGTAGCTTGTGTTTGGCCGGTTGTCTCCTTGCTTGGACGTCTCTTCTCTTTGGACGGTTTCCCTCTCTTCTTGCCATGTACCCTCTCTTGCCGTCTCTCCTTTCTTTTGCAAGTGGTGTGTTACCATTTTTGGGTTTGGCCGGTTGCTCCTCTTGTCGGTGGTGTGTTTTGCCATGCTCGCTTGGTTGGTTGTCGGGTTTCTTTTTCTCTCTTCCCATCGACTCCTCTGTTTTGGCCGTATACCTTTTTTTTTCTCTCTTCCAACGACTATCTCAAATTTTCAATCTTTCTTTTGTGTTTTGCCGATGGTCTTTTTCTCTTCATCTAGCTGGATCTCTCTTATCGTCTAGCCAGATCTATTTCACTGTCCATTGTGTTTTGCCGTTGACTTGCTTTACCGTCTAGCTCCCTTTTAGCCATTTCTCTGTTTTTTTCACTGGCTATTTCTCTGTCTTCCCCTTTGCTGTGTTGTCTCCTCGCTGACCGCTAGTGTGCCGTTCCTCACGGGTTTCTCTCTCTTATTGTCACAAGGTTTGCTCCAATTTGCTCAATTTGCTGACCTCTCCTCTTTTTTGACGAGGGTTATTCCAACGGCTACACTATTCACTCTTTTATGTTGCCCTTTATATACTCCTTCATGAAACCTTAATAGGGCAAATTTACTGTCTTGCCCTTCCATGTAGCTTTTATGTTCTTGTCCCTCTATGTGGCTTTTACCTTCTTACCCTTCCATGTGGTTTTACTTGCACACTTAAACCTATTAGTTGACAACAATTACAACCTATACAAGGCTGTGGGAACAACAATCTCCCCTTTTGTAATTATTGGCAACAATCATAACAAAGGTTACTATACAACAATTTAAACTCCCCCTTTCTTAACAACTTTCCCTACACTGTTGCTTCTCTCCCCCTTTGACAACCAATTACAAATATAAAAAAATTGCAAAGTAGAGATGAAGGATTCACTTGATTTTTAGGCTTGAGGAGGCATTTGCACAGACAAACTCATTTTGTGCTTTTCAAACAAATCTATGGACAGAGATTTAGTTAGATCTTGTGTAGCCTTTTCAATAGATTTAGGTTCAACTTGTGAGAGTAAAGCAGTAGTTCCCACAATTCTTCTTCTTGTTGTAACTCCTATGATCTGATTTTCTTGATAAGCACTGGTCGATATTTTCTTTGGCTTTCTTTCTTGCATAGTCTTAGTTGCAAGAAGATCTCTTTCGTCATCAATCACATACAAATTTCTAGCTGTTCTCTTCCCGACTACAACAGTATTGCCTTCATTACTCTTTACCTGGCAACCTATTTTTGTGAATATTAACTTATGGTTTTCATTGCATAGTTTGCTGACAGATGCTAGATTATATTTAAGTCCTTCAACATGCAGAACATCTTTTAGATTTCCTATTCCAATGTTTACTAACCCTTGACCATTGATGCTAAGTGAATCATCATTACCAAACTTGACTCTGCCTTCTCTTGACTTGTTTAGCTTTAACAATTTACTCTTGTCTCTCATCATGTGTGAAGTGCATCTACTGTCAAGGATCCACTACTTATCCTTGTAGTCAGCTTTGAGTGCAATTTTAGCTATATTAGCCACCTCCTTTTTAGCTTTATATTGCTTCTTTTGAACTAGCTGAAAGATAGCTTTCTCCTTTTTCTCAGCTTTAACTGCACCCTTGTTTTCGCTGTGCCATTGAGTGCCTTCTCTTTCTTAGGGAGAATTGTCATGCATCTCTTGGCATTATGGCCATCCTGCTTGCACCTTTTACACTGTTCCAAGTTTGCCAATATAGTAAACTTATTCTTTGAAACCATTGGTTTGGGCTTCCACCAATACTCTTTGTTAGTGTGTCTTTGCTTTTTACAGTCATAGGGCCATTACCTTCTCCCCAAAAGGCTAACCTATTGGGGTGTGCAGTGCCTACGCTTATATAGCCCAAGATCCCCCTTTTCCTCAACAATGTGGGAGTTGGGTAGTGTGCACCCGTGACATTCTCCCACACCAAATTCATTGACGACCTCGTTGATGTTCTTGGACACGCATCAAGGCAAGTTCTTAGCATTCTGTGCCAAGTTGAGGGTCCCATTGCAGACAGGGGTAGGCTCTGATACCACTTGTCATGGGACCATTACCTTCTCCCCAAAAGGCTAACATATTGGGGTGTGCAGCCCACGCTTATATAGCCCAAGATCCCCCTCTTCCTCGAAAATGTGGGAGTTGGGTAGTGTGCACCTGTGACATTGTGCAAGAACTTACGACAGGTGTTCTCCTCTGTATTTTGTATTGTCTCCCCCTATATGTAGCATCATATCTTCTTGAGTTGGAGACATATACTGACCTTCTCCACCAACAATTACTCACCATATGACCCCAAACTCCACAATAAAGACAGTGACCTTCAAACTGTCTCTTCTTGGGTCTACTCACAGCTTGTTTTCTTCTATTCATTACTTGCTGTGTAGGCAAAGTTGCTGGCTTATTTGCTTGTGTGGCTTTCATTTCAACCACCTTCTTCTCCTTCTTTTGTTCAGCCATTGCCTTTGGTTGGTTGACTTTCTTTTCTTCCTGAGATGTAGCAGCTATGGGTTGTTGCTCTTTAACCACATACAACATTTTCAGCTATAGCTTTGGTTTGATAACTGTCTTCTCTTCTTCAGTTATCTTTACCTGAGTCACATCCTTGTCTTTAAACTTTTATGGTAAAGTCTCATTCTTTTTTTCTCTTGCAGAGCTTGTTTCTCCTACCACTTTAAACTTCTGCAAGTTCTCCTCACTCTTTTTGAGTTGTTACTAACGTCTCAGCAACTCTATCTTTATTTCTTCAATTGTTGAAGTCCTTGAGCCAAACTCTATTGTAAGGTCTTCATATATTTTGATCTGTTCTTCAAATCTTCTCTATAAGTCAATATGTTCTGCCCTTATTTCATCCTTTTGACTTTCAGCTTCCTTAGACTTTACTTCAACTTATTTTATGTGAGCTTCCAACCTTTTTATGGTTCTGCCCCTTCTAATTATCTCCTTTGAAGCTGCTTCCAAATCAGCTTCAAGATCTGGTTCTTCTTCATCAACCTCCTCTTCCTCTTCAGAGGTTGAACTGCCACCTTGTGTTGATGCCATAAAGGCATGCCCATCTGATGATTCTTTATCTTTCTCCTCATCCTTAAATGAGCCTCTTTTCTTCTTTTGTGGGTTGGTAGTCTTCTTGTTGTACTTCTTTGATTTGAATGATGGTTTTCTCCATTTTGAATTTGGCTCATCATTACCATCCTCATCTTCATCATCAAGTTTCACTTTGCACTGACAAGCAAAATGTCCAATCTGCCCACACTAATAACATCTCAAGGCCAACTATCCTTTCTATTCTTAGACTCCTTTTTGAACTTTCTTGTGGAGTATTCCAACACTTCATCTTCACTTTCTTCCTTATCATTATCATCATGCTTACAGGATGATTCTTCCTTTTCTTTTATCTTCAAGTGCTTCATAGCTTTGAAAGCTGCCTCTTTTGATACCTTTAACGTTGAGAAGCTCTCAGTTGTCTTTATTCTCATCTCATATGTAATGAGATTGCACTAGAGATCATGCAGAGACATAGAATTGAGATCTCTACTCTCCTCTATGGCTGACACCTTTGAGGCAAACCCCTCAGACAAAATTCTTAGAATTTTCTTCACAATAAATGAGTCCTTCCTATTTTTCCCATGACTTTTAAGGTCGTTTACAACATTAATAATCCTAGTGAAGAACTCTTAGACTGTCTCATTTTTTTACATTCTAAGAGATTTATATCTCTACTTGAACAGTTGAAGCTTGGCCTCCTTTATTCTACCATCACCTTCATAGACTTTCTGTAATCTGTCCTATATCTCATTGGCAGATTTGCAATCTATAACTTTAGCATCTCAACATCTATCAATGCTGAAATGATGACATTTGAGGCCTTCCCATTTATCTCAAACTGCCTTAACTCCTATAGGGTTGGGTCTTTACCTTCTTCCAGAGCCACAAAACCTTCCTGTATGTATTTCACCACATTTATGCCCATGATTGCAAATACCACTTGTATTCTTGCTCTCCACATATGGTAGTTGGTTCTATTGAAGATTGGAACCTTCTTGTTATAAGTGGTGCTAGTGTTGGTACTGACTTCCATTTCTTAGTATACTGAACAAGTAAAACTTTTAGATCCCTTTAAACTAGTACACCAAGTTGTTAAGCTTCAAACTGGTGAACTTGGCTCTGATACCAATTGAAGTTCCCGACTTCTCCCTAAGATCTACTAGTTTGTGATACTATGAGGGGGGGTGAATTAGTATCACCACAATTCACAGGTAAGTGAACAACTTCAACCTCTTCTTAATAGCAAAATCTTTCTCAGATTTGACTAAGGTAGATCTATTGCTACCTACTAATCACAATAATTCCCAAAGTCACCTTTCAAACACCTTGCCTAATAAACAATTCAAATGTTATTGTTTAGGTCTTCGTTAGGTTATGGTTTGGCTGATACTTTAGTTGCGTTCACAACTCAATTCAAAACACAGAACGAAAAGCAAATTAAGGACACACGAGATTTACATGGTTCCATTAACGTGACTTACATCCACAGTGGTAGGGACTCTCTTTTACCGAGGCTATCCACTATACTTGAGAATTCTAGTTACAATGGATGTCTTAATCCTCTACTCATTTCAATATTGCAATTACTAAGTAAGTACAATACAAAGAGTGTCACTTACTATGTCTACCCTTCTTCTAACTTGTCTTGCCTCTGTTTAATTGAAAGGTTACTCAATTGTAGCTTAGAAGTTCATCGCAATGCTTTCTAAGCTCTCTTGAAGAAATCTGGAAATACGTTGAGTTCTTTTCGATGCTTTGCCAAATTCCTTCTCTAGGTTGTCTCACACAGCTCTTACTTTCACCATCTCACGATCTCACTCGTCTCCTATTTCATGTTTCATGGCTTGCCTCACGTTTCTGGTTGTCATGTCGTCGCACGTTTTGATCTCATGTCGTCTCCTAACGTACACCTACGCTTCTGCTGTGCTCTTGTCACAGCTTTGCTAGTCTCACATTTCAACTTTGCTAATCTCCCATTTTAGCTTCGCTGCACAATTTTGCTGCACTACTCCATCATGATTTTGTTATAATCCTCCGTCACAATTTTGCTGCACTCTGCACTCCCCCGTTTCTGGTTTTTGCCCTCACCTTACATTTCTGGTTTTCTTCTCTTCTAGGAGTGGTGCGTTTCTGGTTTTGCCCTCACCTCACGTTTCTGGTTTTCTTCCTTTTCGCCGGTCTCACACCTCACACCTCACCCGTCCATTTTTGGTTTTCTTCCAACTGGTGGTCTCATGCCTCAAGCCTCACTTGTCTGTTTCTGGTTTTCTTCCAGCTGGTGGTCTCACACCTCACCGTTTTTGGTTTTCTTCTCTCATGAGTTTCTCTCTCTTGTTGTCACACGGTTTTCTCCTTGTCGTATCATTCGTTTCTCTCTCATTGTCTAACTGAATCTCTTTTATTTTACTCTCCCGTTTCTCTTTAACTTTGGCTCTCCCGGTTTTGGTTTTCATGTCGTCTCCCTCTTCTAGTCCATATCTGTGTCCTTTTCTCTGGTGTGTGTGTGTGTTTCTGCTCTTTCGATGGAGTCTCTCTCTCTCTCTCTCTCGGTGGTGTATGTCTGGTTTGGTCTACTCTTTCGATGGTGGGTTTCTCTCTCTTACGGTGGCGGGTATCTCTTTTTCTGGTTTGTATCCGTTTAGCTCTCTTGGTGACTGCTTTCTCATGGTTTTCTAGTTTGTGCATTTAGCTCTCCTGTGTTGTCTCCTTGCTGTCCAGCCAGTGGTTTCTTTCTTATTGTAGGGTTTTGCCTCACCAAGGTCTCTTTTGCCGTTGGTGTGCTTTAGTCATGTGCTGTGTTTTTCTATTTTCTCTATTTGGCTGAATGCCCTAGCTTGACGTGTAGCTTGTGTTTGGCCGATTGTCTCCTTGCTTAGATGTCTCTTCTTTTTGGACGGTTTCCCTCTCTTCTTGCCATGTACCCTCTCTTGCCATCTCTCCTTTCTTTTGCAAGTGGTGTGTTGCCATTTTCTAGTTTGGCCAGTTGCTGCTCCCATCAGTGGTGTGTTTTGCCGTGCTTACTTGGTTGGCTGTTGAGTTTCTTTTTCTCTCCTTCCCGTTGACTCCTATGTTTTGGCCGTATACCTTTTTCTCTCTCTTCCAACAACTGTCTTAAATTTTCTCTCTTTCTCTCATGTTTTGCCGATGGTCTCTCTCTCTTCGTCCAGCCGGATCTCTCTCACTGTCCAGCTGGATCTATCTCACTATCCACTCTGTTTTGCCATTGACTCGCTTTGTCGTCCAGCTCCCTTTTAGTCATTTCTCTGTTTTTCTGACTGTCTATTTCTCTCTACCTCTTTGCCGTGTTGTCTCCTCATTGATCGCTGGTGTGCCGTTCCTCACGGGTTTCTCTCTCTTGCTGTCACAAGGTTTGCTCCAATTTGCTCAATTTGCTGACCTCTCCTCTTTTCTGACGATGACTTGTTCTAATGGCTGCACCGGTCACTCTTTTATATTGGCCTTTATATACTCCTCCATGAAAACCTAATAGGGCAAATTTATTGTCTTGCCCTTTCATATGGCTTATATGTTCTTGCCCCTCCATATGGCTTTTGCCTTCTTGCCCTTCTATATGGCTTTACTTTCTTGCACATTTAAACCTAGTTGTTGACAACAATTACAACCTATACAAGGCTATGGGTATCTCCCCTTTGTTGTGTAGGCAAAGTTGTTGGCTTTTTTGCTTATATGGCTTTCATTTCAGCCACTTTCTTCTCCTTCTTCTGTTCAGCCATTGCCTTTGGTTGGCTGACTTTCTTTTCTTCCTGAGACGTAGTAGCTATGGGCTGTTGCTCTTTAACCACATACATCCTTTTTGGCCTTGACTTTGGTTTGGTAATTGTCTTCTCTTCTTTAGTTATCTTCACTTGAGTCATAGCCTTCTCTTTCAACTTTTGTGGTAAAGTCTCATTCTTCTTTTCTCTTGCAAAGCATGTTTCTCCTACCACTTTAAACTTCTGAAAGTTCTCCTCATTGTTTTGAGTTTTTGCTGAAGTCTCAGCAACTCTATCTTTATTTCTTTAATTGTTGAAGTCCTTGAGCCAAGCTCTATTGTAAGGTCTTCATATATTTTGATTTGTTCTTCAAACCTTCTCTTTAAGTCAATATGTTCAGCCCTTATTTCATCCTTTTGACTTTCAGCTTCCTCAGACTTTGCTTCAACTTGTTTTATGTGAGCCTCTAACCTTTTTATGGTTCTGGCCCATATGATTATCTCATTTGAAGCTGCTTCCAACTTAGCTTTAAGATCTAGGTCTTCTTTATCAACCTCCTCTTCCTCTTCAGAGGTTGAACTACCACCTTGAGCTGATGCCATAAAGGCATGCTCATATGATGATTCTTCATCTTTCTCATTATTAGCTTCTTTTATCTGACTCACATAACTCTTAAATGAGCCTCTCTTCTTCTATGGGTTGGCAGTCTTCTTGGTGGATTTCTTTGATTTGAATGATGGTCTTCTCTATTTTGAATTCGGCTCATCATCACCATCCTCATCTTTATCATCAAGTTTCACTTTACATTGATAAGCAAAGTGTCTAGTTTGCCCACACTGATAACATCTCAAGGATAACTATCCTTTTCCTTTCTTAGACCTCTTTTTAAACTTCCTTGTGAAGTATTCCAATACTTCACCTTCACTTTCTTCCTCTTCCTCATCATCATCCTCATTGGATGATTCTTCCTCTTCTTTTATCTTCAAGTGCTTTATAGCTTTGAAAGCTGCCTCCTTTGATACCTTTGACGTTGAGGAGCTCTTAGTTGACTTTATTCTCATCTCATATGCAATGAGATTGCACTAGAGATCATGTAGAGACATAGAATTCTGATCTCTACTCTCCTTTATGGCTGTTACCTTTGAGGCAGACCTCTCAGGCAGAATTCTCAGAATTTTCTTTATAATAAATAAGTGCTTCTTGTTCTTCCCATGACTTCTAAGGTTGTTTATAGTATCAATAACCCTGGTAAAGAACTCTTGGACTATCTCATTTTTCTGCATTCTGAGAGATACATATCTCTCCTTAAACACTTAAAGCTCGACCTCTTTCATTCTGCCATCACCTTCATAAACTTTTTGCAATCTATCCCATATCTCCTTGGCAGATTTGTAGTCCATAACTTTAGCATACTCAACATTTGTCAATGCTGAAATGATGACATTTGAGGCCTTCCCATTTATCACAAATTGCCTTAACTCCTTTGGGGTTGGGTCTTTACCTTCTTCCAGAGCCATAAAACCCTCTTGTACGCATTTCACCATATTCATGCCCATGGTTGCAAATACCACTTGCATTCTTGCTCTGCACATATGGTAGTTGGTTTCGTTGAAGATTGGAATCTTCTTGCTATAAGTGGTGCTAGTGCTGGTATCGGCTTCCATTTCTCAGTATCCTGAACAAGTTAAACTTTTAGATCCCTTCAAATTAGTTCACCAAGCTATTAAGTTTCAAACTGGTGAACTAGGCTCTGATACCAATTAAAGTTCTTGACTTCTCCCTAGAATCTACTTGTTTGTGATACTGAGAGTGGGGTGAATCAATATCACCACAATTCACAATTCATAGGTAAGTGAACAACTTCAACCTCTTCTTAAAAACGAATTCTTTCTCAGACTTGACTAAGGTAGATCTATTGCTACCTACTAATTACAATAGTCCCCAAAGTCACCTTTCAGACACCTTGCCTAATAGACAATTTGGATCTTCTTGTTTAGGTCTTCGTTAGGTTATGGGTTGGCTAATACTTTAACTGCATTCATAACTCAATTCAAAATACAGAACGTAAAGAAAATTAAGGACACACGAGACTTATGTGGTTCTGTCAACGTGATGTACATCCACAGTGGTAGGGACTCTCCCTTACCGAGACTGTCCATTATACTTGTAAATTCCAGTTAGAATGGATGTCTTAATCTTCTGCTCCTTTCACTATTGCAATTACTAAGCAATTACAATACAAAGAGTGTCACTTATTGTGTCTACTCTTCTTCTAACTTGTCTTGCCTCTGTTGAATTGTAAGGCTGCTCCACTGTTACTTAGAAGTTCACTGTAACACTCTTTAACCTCTCTTGAAGAAATTTGGAAATATGTTGAGTTCTTTTTGATGCTTCACTAAATCCCTTCTTTAGATTGTCTCACACGGCTCCTGCTTTCACCGTCTCACGATCTCACTCGTCTCCTATATCACGTCTCACGGCCTGCCTCATGTTTCTAGTTTGTCATGCCGTCGCACATTCTGGTCTCACGTCGTCTCCTGACATACACCAACACTTTTGTTGCGCTCCTGTCATAGCTTTGCTGGTCTCGCATTTCAGCTTTGCTGGTCTCCCATTTCAGCTTCGTTGCACGGTTCCACTGCACTCCTCCATCATGGTTTTGCTACACTTTGTACTCCTCCCGTTTCTGGTTTTTGCCCTCACCTCATGTTTCTAGTTTTCTTCCTCTTCGCTGGTCTCATGCCTCACGCTTCACTTGTCTGTTTTTGGTTTTCTTCCAGCTGGTGGTCTCACGCCTCACGCCTCACTTGTCTGTTTCTGGTTTTCTTCTCTCATGGGTTTCTCTCTCTTGTTGTCACACAGTTTTCTCCTTTTTGTGTCATCCATTTCTCTCTCACTGTCCAGTCGGGTCTCCTTTCTTTTGCTCACCCATTTCTAATTAACTTTGGCTCTCCTAGTTCTGGTTTTCACGTTGTCTCCCTCTTCCAGTCTGTATCCGTGTCCTCTTCTTTGGTGTGTGTGTGTTTATGCTCTTTCGATGGAGTCTCTCTCTCTCTCTCTCTCTCTCTCTCTCTCTCTCTCCCAGTGGTGTATGTCTTGTCTAGTATGCTCTTTCGGTGGTGGGTTTGTCTCTCTTATGGTGGTGGGTGCCTCCTTTTATGGTTTGTATCTGTTTAGCTCTCTTGGTGATTGCTTTCTCACGATTTTTCTGGTTTGTGCATTTAGCTCTCTCGTGTTGCCTACTTATTGTCCAGCCGATGGTTTCTCTCTTGTTGTAGGGTTTTGTCTCACTAAGGTCTCTCTTGCCGTTGGTGTGCTTTGGCCGTGTGTTGTGTTTTGCTATTTTCTCTATTTGGCCGAATACCTTAGCTTGACGTGTAGCTTGTGCTTGGTCGGTTGTCTCCTTGCTTGGACAGTTCCTTCTTTGTGTTTGGCCAGTTGTCTCCTTGCTTGGACGTCTCTTCTCTTTGGATGGTTTCCCTCTCTTCTTGCTGTGTACCCTCTCTTGTTGCCTCTCCTTTCTTTTGCAAGTGGTGTGTTGTCGTTTTCGGGTTTGGTTAGTTGCTCCTCTCGCTGGTGGTGAGTTTTGCCGTTCTCACTTGGTTGGCGATCAGGTTTCTTTTTCTCTCCTTCTCGTCGACTCTTCTGTTTTGGCTGTATACCTTTTTCTCTCTCTTCCAATGGCTGTCTCAAATTTTCTCTCTTTCTCTTGTGTTCTATCGATGGTCTCTCTCTCTTCATCTAGCCAGATCTCTCTCATTGTCTAGCCGAATCTATCTCACTATCCACTCTGTTTTGTTGTCAAGCTCCCTTTTAACTGTTTCTCTGTTTTTCTAACTGTTTGTTTCTCTCTCTAACTCTTTGTTGTGTTGTCTCCTCGCCGACCATTGGTGTGCTAGTGGTGTGCCGTTCCTCATGGGTTTCTCTCTCTTGTCGTCACAAGGTTTGCTCCAATTTGCTCAATTTGCCAACCTCTCCTCTTTTTCGACAATGGCTTGTTCCAACAACTGCACTGTTCATTATTTTATATTGGCCTTTATATACTCCTCCATGAAACCTTAATAAGGCAAATTTACTATTTTGCCCTTCCATGTAGCTTTTACATTCTTGCCCTCCATATGGCTTTTACCTTCTTGCCTTTTCATGTGACTTTACTTTCTTGCACACTTAAACCTAGTTGAGAACAATTACAACCTATACAAGACTGTGAGAACAACATAAACCTTTCATAGAAATGCCTTTTATTAAGAAACTTGGAAGTGGCTTATGATAAAGATGAAGTGACAAACTATATCCAAAAGCTAATACTTTAGGTTGTTGCTTTATAAGGAGAACCACCCTTTCAAGAGATAATCTTTGGTTCCCATTAATATTGAAAGTCTAAGATGGATCGACTTAAGAAAAATTGAAAATGCCCACCTTAGATTTTTTTGATTGGATCATTAACCCTACTACTATTAGACTAGGTTCTACACCCTCATGTCTTTACACAAAACTTTTGAAGCTACTATATGCAAGGCTTTCTCCATATCTCTCAAATACTTAACTCAAAGCTGGTATTTGGATCTCTTACCTTAATCAATTATGAATATAAAATCATTGAGTTGACAATTCACAACCTAAATTGTTTCTAGTAAAAGACAAAAAGAAGCCTTTAAAAATAGTGATGAGAGTATGCTAACAACTTAGTGAATCTTTAAGGGAATATGTCTCCCATTTTATTAAGGAAATGTTGCAAATACAAGGCTTGAATTTTGACTTTGCTGTAGTTATCTTTTGTTGTGGTTTAAGGAAGTCTTGTTTTATTCACTTGTTGGAAAAAAATCTACCAAAGGACTTTGTGGAAGTTATGTCTTAGGTAGAAAAGTATATCCAAGTAGATGATGCTTTATGGGCTTATAAAGAAATTGAAGGGCATTGGAAGATCTAGAACAAAAATGAAGTTGATCCTATTCTCCCTTTTAATAAAGAAGTAAGAATCATAATCCCAGTGAAACTACTATCATTATACCACATTGACCATAAGTTGAGCCAATATTCTAATGGAAATTAATGATAAGAGAATAATCAATTAGCCATAGTAGCTCTTTTTAGATACATAATGTCATGATACAAGGAAGTTTGGTCATTTCCATAACAATCACAATTATCATAATGAGGAGTGTTACAACCTTAAAAACAAAATTAAAGGGCTTATATAAAAAAGGTATGCTTTAAAAGTATGTGTAAAAAGAAAATTAATATTGGTATGTAATAAGAAGTTATTTCCTAAGAATAGAAGTACAACAAAATTTAAGAGAGCTATATCTTGGTCAAATTAACAAGGCTCTTTTTCCTTCGTGGCCCACTTGAAGAATTATAAATATGATTGTTGAAGGTTCAATTATTGGTATTGTTATGACCATGAGAAAGTCATATGCAAGGCACATTATAAATGTGAAAGGTAAGCGGCTTAGGGAATCTGACACACCCATTACATTCATTGACAATGATTGAAAAGGTATTAAGTATATATATGATGATCCTTTTGTAATTAAAGCCATCTTGAATGAGTTTAATGTATAGTAAAGGTTGCTGGATATAAGGAGTTTAGTGGATATATTGTATTATGAGGCCTTTATCAAAATGGGACTTTAAAAGGATATGTTAAAGTTTGTTTGTTTCCTATTATATAGTTTCTTAGGGGAACTAGTTATCTCAAAAAGTGTAATCAATACAATCCTTAAGTTTTTTGTGTACAAGACCTAGCTCTTATATAATGTAATTTTGGGCAAACCTATCCTTAGAGCTCTTGACATCATCTTATCTATCAAGCTTCTTAAGATAAGTTCCTAATTTTGATAAGAGTTGACGAAGTTTAAGGAGATAAAAAACAATCCTAAGAGCTTTAAGTAGCTTAGATCAAAAGGAAAAGGAAGCTAGCTAACTTTAAAATTTCTAGTAAGTGAGAAGAGGAATAGCTTTAAGAAAATGGTATAGCAAGTTCCTCTAATTCCTATTAACTTAGAAAAAATAGTACATATAGCATATGGGCTTTATCCCTAATTAAAAAAGGAATTAATTGCTTTCTTGAGCTTCCTTATTATATAGGTATTTGGAACAACAAACACTTGGGTTTCTATAAAGTTTTACATATACCTTGAGATAGAAACTTCTTTTCTTTTGGCATCATAATCATAATTGACATGCAACCATCTTATACACTCAAGTATAGTATATTGCTAAGCACTAGAATGATTATGATGCTAATCAATATATCTCTCTTACAACTAAGGAATCTCACCACCTTCCATCCCACGTATGGATTTAGCAACAAGAACTTGTAGTTGGTCTTAAATCAAAATGTAGTAAACAAAGACAGTGTTCATCTCAATTATATAAAGGAAAGGACTAATAAGAAATTGGCACCTAAAGTGAACAAAGGATCAACCTTTAAAAAACTTGAAATATGGGATGAAACATTATATTATGATCACCTCATTAAGACCAAAAAGACAAAAAAAGAAGAAGAAGAAAAAAGAGATAATGCATCAAAAACAGAAAGCAAAAACAATATTTAATGAATTAATACAAATTCTTGGTTTACTTTATTTAATTAAGGATTATAGGGTCTTAATTTTATTAACTTGCTTAATTCTTATTAAGAAAAATAAGTCACTACTTAGTTGTGAATCTTAGCATAAAAGGTTCCCTATCATCTATGACTCCTTCCACTGAAGCAATTTAGTAAGGAGTAATATCCTCAAGGGAGGTTTTTAGTGGAACAATCTTAACGTTGTACTCGGTTTACATAATCATATCACACTCAAGCTATTGATGACAAGTATCAATAATAAGGGGAGAAGCAAAAAGATCCATCAACTTAGGTTACTTAATCATATTCCCTCCTTATCGTTAGGGGCTATTTCATTTGCCACCTTAACAATGGATGACAGGATAAAGTGTCCACTCGATAGTTGCTTATCAGAACTCTTTAAGTTGAAATGTTTAATAAGATGTTTCAAATTCTTATAGTTCTTTTGGCTTATCCAAAGGCTTCTTTAAAAGAAAAGCCTTAATAGCCTTGATATCACTAAACAAAAGGTTAGAATCTTGGATAAATGACATATTTGTAAGAATACAAATAAAAATTTGAGGGTTCTAAGTGATGATCACCATATAACAAACTTACTAAAGAAAGAAAATTCATCAATCTTATGTTTAATGTTTGTGCTATGGTTTGAGCTAAGAGCATTAATTTATTGATTAATTTCCTAACTAGTTTTTGTTTGATTATTGATCTTAATCCTTAGTGGACCCTTTGGCCATGAAAATAAAAGTTATGATACCTTTATCCTTTTATATCCTTAGTAGCCAATATGGCAAATAAGATTATAAGGATACATTGTGCCTTGTTCGTAAATGAATCCCTAAGAAATTTAGTAGTTTAAAAAGGAAAGGATGTGCAATTCCTTTAGTTTAAACAAAGGTTAGGGCACATTTATAATAAGGAAGTGTGATTGTTGAGTAGTCTCTTCATAATTCCCTCTTCATCTACACTCAACAGGGGCAATGACACTTGCTTTGGATTAATAAACACCTAATAGGTAGAGTACCCATCATTTTCCCCAACTTTAGGAAAAAGAATGCATACTGCCATAAAAGACTTTCTTTTGCAACCTTTATCTTCCCTACTAATAAAGAGAGATTATGATCATCATCTTTTTGTCACTTAATAATTTACATATCTTTATCCTCTTTATATGGGACAACTTGGTACATGTTAAGCATGTTGCTCATCTTTGATGACTAATATTGGATTTGTTGTCAACAACATCTCACATATTTGTCCTTGTTGATTTGATGTTGTAAATGCTATTGAGATATATTTGCTGCATTTACAAAGTGTTAGCAGCTAATTCATTCAAGGGTTAAGGAAGATAGCGTTGGTGGAATATGACAAGAATGAAGAGAGAAAGCATGGTTGAAATCAAGATGTTATTACCCTACCTTGTGCTGCCAAAAATGAAGAGTTGATTTAGATTATTGGTGGTGTTATAGCTGTAAAGAAAGCATTAATTGCTACCTTTGACATTTCATTTAACAGTGGCATTACAAGTCACTTGTTGGGTATGAGTCAATGCTAACCATTGACCCTAAATTTAAGGAGTTAATGTTGATCGTTGACCCTAAATTCAAGGAATTAATGCTGATTGTTGATTGTAGGGAAATCTTAAACTCAAGGCTTATAAATACCCATGCAGTTGCCAAAAGAAAGCTAAGGCACAATAGAGAGGGATAGAAAAAGTGCAGAGAATGTGAGGGGTAGAGAAAACCAGCAGAGAAAATGATAGATAAATTAAGTAGTAGAAAAGAAAGAGCCTCAGTAGCAATAAAGAAAAAGTAGTAATGACAAAAAGAAGAGAGACAACAATGACAGAAAAGGAGGAGAGAATTTGCAAAGGAGAGACAGTAGAAGCAATAGAAAGAAGGAGAAAACCTATAAAGGAGAGAACTTGTAGAGGAGAGAACTTGCAGAGGAGATAACATGCAGAAAAGAGAATCTACAAATAAGAGATAGCAACAGTAGAAAGAAGGAAAGAACCTGTAGAGGAGAGGAGAGAATCTATAGAGGAGAGAATTTACAGAAGAGAGAACCTACAAAGGAGAAAACTTATAGAGGAATGAACCTGCAGAAAAGAGATCCTGCAAAGGAGAAAACTTGCAAATGAGAAAACCTATAAAGGAGAAAAAACAATAGTAGCAAAAAGAAGGAGAGACAGTAGCAGTAGTAGAAAGAAAAGGATAGAACCTACAGATAAGAAAATTGATAGAGTAGAGTAGAACTTGCAAAAGAGAGAACTAGTAGAGAGAGTTATAGAAATAGGTAAAAAGTGATGTAGAAACAGGCAAATAGATTTGTAGAAATAGGCATATAGAGTTATAGAAATAGGCAGAGAGAGCTGTAGAGAAGGAGCTATAGAAATAGATAGAGAGAGCTATAGAGAAAGAGCTACAAAATATGCAAAGAGAGTTACAGAAACAAATAGAGAGAAACCTATTAGAGGTAGGAGAGAAACCTTATAGAGGAAGAGGGAAACCTAGCAAAGATAGAGAGCTGTGTCTGGTAGAGGTAGGTAAAGAAAATTACAGAAAAGAAATGGGGAAAGCATGACAAGTAGAGAAAAATGTAGTGGAGAGCATAGCAGGTAGAGAAAATTACAGAGGAGAGCACGACGGGTAGAGACTTATAGAAAGTTGAGACCGATAAAGGTAGAAAGTTGTGGTCGACAAAGGCAGGAAAGAAACTCAACAGAGATAGAAAGAAACCCGACAAAGGTAAAGAGCTGAGATTGGTAGAGGTTGAGAGTTCATAATCGATAGAAAGTGTGAGTGGCTGAGAGTTCAGAATTGGCAAAGAGTTGAGACCGATAAAGGTAGAAAGCTGTGGTCGACAAAGGCAGGAAAGAAACTCAACAGAGATAGAAAGAAACCTGACAATGGTAAAGAGCTGAGATTGGTAGAGGTTGAGAGTTCAGAATCGATAGAAAGTGTAAGTGGTTGAGAGTTCAGAATTTGCAAAGAGTTGTGACAGATAGAGGCAAATAGAAAGTTGTGAAACACGACAGAGAGAGAACAAGGAGTATGACAAAAAGAAAGCTGTGAAATAGGTAGTGAAGAAGGAAAGACCAGTAAAGTTTAAGCAAATACTAGTAGTAAGGAAGGAGAAGATCTATTTTTGTCAGGGAAATTTTTGTCATAAACTTTTTATATACATTTTTTAAAAAGGGTGGGAAATCCTTGGAGTGATCGGGAGATCATTATAAGTGGCTAAGGAGTGATCCTTCCACAATGGTTAAGGAGAGATCCTTCCACAACATCAGCTGTATTCCTTGTTAACAAGAGTGGATTGTGTGATCTAGAAGTGATCCTATCACACTGTGGATGTAACTTACACATTATGGATGAACAACATAAAAATTTTGTGTGTTCTCAAATACTTACACTTGATATCTATATGACTATTCTCACTTAAAGAAGTGAATTAAAAATAAATCATAGACTTTAATAGGATATAGAGATTTAATCTGGATAGATTTGTAAAAGGTAAACATCTCACACTGATTTACCCCTTCTCCTTTGTTATTCACACAGCCTTGTATGAGTTGTAATTGTTGTCAACTAGATTCAAGTGTGCAAGTAATTTGACATGAAGGGGCAAGAAAGTAAAGCCATATGGAGGGGCAAGAGAGTAATTTGAAGCTATATAAAGGGGCAAGAAAGTAAAAATACACCTTGACAACAGAGAGAACCTATAAGGGAGAAAAGAAAATATGTGATGGCAAATTAGAAAAGACCATTATCGGCAGAACAGGGGAAAAAGAGAGAAAATGCATGACTGCCCAAAGGGAGTGAAGGAAAGAAAATCTAGAACAACACACCACCGGCACACTAGCGGTCAGCAAGGAGACAACACGACCAAAGAATAGTGACCGGCAGAAAAGAGAGAAAACGAGACGGCCAAAAAGAGCGGACGGTGAGAGAGATCCAGCTAGACGGTGAGAGAGAAAATGAAGAGCTACCACTGTAAGAGAGAAAGCCACCACTGTAAGAGAGAGATAGACCATTTGGAAGAGAAGACAGCAAATCTGCAATGGCGTGAGACAAACGGATGACACGACAAAGGAGAGAAAACCGACTGAGAGTGAGAAAACTAGAGACAAAAAAAAAAAAGAGCCAACGACAGAACAGGGGTGGATGAAGAAAAACAAACCACCGGCAGAAAAGAGAAAAACCTGATACAACCAAAAGGGGTGGATGACAAAGAGGTAAATGGCTAGATAGGGGTGGATGGCATGAGACTAGAACATGCATTGGTGTCATACCATAATGTGTGACGGTGTGAGACCAGGACATGAAACGACAGACCAGAACCATGAGTGCAAGCCGTGAAGTCGTGAGATGGTGAAAGCATGAGTTGTGTGAAACAACCTAGAGAAGGAATTTGGTAAAGCATTGGAAAGAACTCAACGTATTTCCAAATTTCTTCAAGAGAGGTTAAAGAGTGTTGTAGTGGACTTCTAAGTAGCAGTGAAGCAGCCTATTCAATTCAACAGAGGTAAGACAAGGTAGAAGAAGGATAGACACAGTAAGTGACACTCTTTGTATTGTACTTGCTTGGTATTTGTAATAGTGAAAGGAACAGAGGATTAAGACATCTATTGTAACTGTATTGTGATCATCGGGAGTACCACACTGGTATTTTCAAGTATAGTGGATTGTCTCGGTAGAGGAAGAGTCCCTACCACTATGGACATATGTCACATTGACAGAATCACGTAAATTTCTTGTGTCCTTACTTTGATTTACATTCTGTGTTTTGAATTGAGTTGTGAACGTAGCTAAAGTATCATCAAACCCATAACCTAAAGAAGACCTAATCAAGAACATTCGATCTATCTAATAGGCAAGGTGTCTGAAAGGTGACTTTGAGGACTATTGTGATTAGTAGGTAACAATAGATTTACCTTAATTGAATCTAAGAAAGAGTTCGCTTTTAAGAAGGGGTTGAAGTTGTCCACATACCTGCATATTGACAAGAGCTAAAGTATTAAATAAGTAGAATACTTTGACTTAAACTATTATAGTGTATTTTTAAGGGGTGTGATACTGATTCACCCCCCTCTCAGTATCACAGACTAGTAGATCCTAGGGTGAAGTTAGGAACTTCAATTGTATTAGAGCATAGATTCACCAATTTGAACCTTAACATGTTGGTGTACTAGTTTGAAGGGTTTAAAAAGTTTTAACTTGTTCAGCATACTGAGAAATGGATGCCGATACCAACACCAGCACTAGTTACAGCAAGAAGGTTCCAATCTTTAATGGAATCAATTATCATATGTGGAGAGTGAGAATGCAGGTGGTATTTGTAACCATGGGCATGAACGTGGTGAAATCGATACAGGAGGGTTTTGTGCCCCTATAAGAAGGGAAAGATCTAACCTTAGAGGAATTAAGACAATTTGAGATAAATAGAAAGGCCTCAAATGTCATCATTTCAGCATTGACAAATGATGAATATGCTAAAGTTATGGATTAGAAATCTGCTAAGGAGATGTGGGATAGATTGCAAAAGGTCTATGAAGGTAATGGTAGAATGAAGGAGGCCAAGCTTTAAGTTTTGAAGGAGAGATATAAATCCCTCAGAATGCAAAAGAATGAGATAGTTCAAAAGTTCTTCACTAGGGTTACTGATGTTGTAAATGACCTTAGAAGTCATGGGAAGAACAAGAAGGACTGAGAGGTTTGCCTCAAAGGTGGTAGCCATAGAGGAGAGTAGGGATCTCAATTCTATATCTTTACATGATCTTCAGTGCAATCTCATTACATATGAGTTGAGAATAAAGTCAATTGAGAGCTCCTCAACGTCAAAGGTATCAAAGGAGGCAGCTTTCAAAGTTATGAAATACTTGAAGATAAATGAAAAAGGAAAAATCATCCAATGAGGATGATGATGGTGATGAGGAAGAAAGTGAAGGTGAAGTGTTGGCTTACTCCACAAGGAAATTTAAGAAGGTTCTAAGAAGGGAAAAGGACAGTTGTCCTTAAGATATTATCGTTGTGGATAGACTAGACACTTTGCTTCTCAGTGCAAGGTGAAACTTGATGATGAAAATGAGGATGGTGATGATGAGCAGAATTCAAATTGGAGAAGACAATCATTCAAATCAATGAAGTCCATTAAGAAGACTGCCAACCCACAGAAGAAGAAAAGAGGCTCATTCAAAAGTTATGTGAGTCAAACAAAAGAAGCTGATGAGGAGAAAGATGAAGACTCATCAAATGAGCATGTCTTTATGGCATCAGCTCAAGGTGGTAGTTCAACCTCTAAAGAGGAAAAGGAGGTTGATGAAGAAAAATCAAATTTTGAAGCTGAGTTAGAAGTAGCTTTAAAGGAGATAATTAGAAGGGGTAGAACTATAAGAAGGTTGGGGGCCCATATAAAATAAGTTGAAGTAAAGATTGAGGAAGCAGAAAGTCAAAATGATGAAATAAAGGCTGAACATATTGACTTGAAGAGAAGATTTGAAGAACAGATCAAAATATGTGAAGACCTTACTATAGAGCTTGGCTCAAAGACTTCAAAAATTGAAAAAAATGGAGATAGAGTTGTTGAGACTTTAGTAACAACTGAAAAAGAGTGAGGAGAACTTGCAAAAGTTTGAAGTGGTAAGAGAAACAAGCTCTACAAGAGAAAAGAAGAATGAGACTTTGCCACAAAAGTTGAAAGAGAAGGCTGTGACTTAGGAGAAGATAACTGAAGAAGAGAAGACAGTTATCAAACCAAAGCTAGGGCCAAAAATGATGTATGTGGTTAAAGAGTAGCAGCCCATAGCTGCTACATCTCAAAAAGAAAAGAAATTCAGCTAGCCAAGGGCAATGGCTAAACAGAAGAAGGAGAAGAAGGTGGTTGAAATGAAAGCCACACAACCAAAGAAACCAGCAACCTTGCTTACACAATAAGTAATGAACAAAAGAAAATAAGTTGTGGTTAGACCTAATAAGAGGTAGTTTCAAGGTTATTTTCTTTATTATGGGGTTTGGGGTTATAGGGCAAGTAAATGTTGGTGGAGAAGGCTAGTATACATCTTCAACTTGGGAAGATGTAATGTTGCATACAGGGGGAGACAATACAAAATTCAAAGGAGAACACCTATCATGAGTTCTTGCACATACTGTAAAAAGCAAGGACACACTGACAAGGAGTGTTGGTGGAAGCCCAAAGCAGTGGTTTCAAAGAACAAGTTTGTTGTATTGGCAAACTTAGAGTAGTGTGAAAGGTACAGCCAGGATGGCCATAATGCCAAGAGATGCATGACACTTCTTCCTAAGTAAGAGAAGGCACTCGATGACACAATAAAAACAAGTAATGTAGTCAAAGTTGAGAAAAAGGAGAAAGTTATCTTCCAGTCAGTTCAAAAGAAGGAATATAAAGCTAAAATAGAGGTGGCTAATATAGTTGAAATTGCATTAAAGGTTGACTACAAGGATAAGTAGTAGATCCTTGACAGTGGATGCACTTCACACATGACAGGAGATAAGAGTAAATTATCAAAGCTAAATAAGTTAAGAGAAGGTAATGTCAAGTTTGACAATGATGATTTACTCAATATCAGTGGTTAGGGGTTAGTAAATATTGGAAAAGGAAAGCTGAAAAATGTTGCATGTTAAAGGACTCAGATATAATCTAGCATCTGTTAGCCAGCTATGCAATGAAGATTATAAAGTGATATTCACAAAAATAGGTTGCCAAGCAAAGAGTGAAAAAGGCAATACTGTTGTAGCCGGGGAGAGAATAGCTAGAAATTTATATGTGATTGATGAGGACAAGATAAGCAGTTATTTACTCACCAAAGAAGAAGAAAATCAACTCTGGCATAAAAGGTTGGGACACTAAACACAAAGGAACATGAAGAAGCTGACCACTACTCATGCAATCAGAGACATTCTCGACCTCAGGAGAGAGAGAGAGATAGTATGTTTGCTCAGCATGCTTTAAAGGAAAACATGTCAGAAAGCAGTATAAGACCAAAGAGTTCAAATTTGAAGTAGTGCTTGACATTGTGCATACTGATTTATGTGGTTCGATAAGGACAAAAGGGTTGAATGGTGAGAGGTACTTCATCTTGTTTGTTGATGATTATTCTAGAAGGACCTGCATCATTCACCTCAAACATAAGTCAGAAGTTCTAAATTGCTTCAAGAGATACAGAAGATTGGCTGAAAATGAGAGTAGAAGGAAGATCAAAGTATTGAGGTTAGATCAAGGCACTAAATTTACAAATGAAGCTTTTGAAGATTACCTTGAGAAGTATGGTATTCACCATCAGATGGCAGCAACAAGAACACTTCAACAGAACGGGGTGGTAAAGAGGAAAAATAGAGATATGGTTGAAATGGCAAGAACTTTACTGCTGGAATCCAAGCTTCACATAAGGTTTTGGATAGAAGCAACATTTATAGCTGTACATCTACTGAATAAAATCTTATTAAGGCCCAATACTGATAAGACTCCATATGAGCTAGGGAGTGGGAAGAAGACAATAGCCAAGTATCTCAGAATCTTTGGCAGCCCATGTTTTGTGAAGAATAAGGAGCAAAACTTGGGAAAGTTCAATGCTAGGTCTGATGAAGGCATCTTTGTGGAATACTCAGCAAAGACAAAAGGTTACAGAGTTTTCCTGCATAAGTTGGGAAAAGTGATCACGTCCTGTGATGTGAGAATAGATGAGAATTGGAAAACAATACAGAATGGAGAAGCTAAGGACAATGAAGAAGATGACTTCAATGTAGATGAAGAATCAGACCAACCTGAAGAAAAGGAACAAGAAGTAAGTTCAAACTCGGAGAAGTGTGAGTCTGAAGATGAAGAAAGAGATTCTCTTGCAACTAAGATTGTACAAGAGAGAAGGACAAAGAAGACATGGACCAGTGCTCATTAAGGAAATTAGATCATAGGTAACCCATTAGCAGGAGTTACAATAAGAAGAAGAATTTTGGGAGCTATTGCTTTACTCTCACAAGTTGAACCTAAATCTGTTGAAGAGGCTACATAAGACAAAGCCTGGGTTAAGCCTACGTTAAAGCTATCAATGAAGAGTTGAATCAAATCAAGAAGAATGATATATGGGAGCTGGTTCCAAGACCCACTAATAAGAATGTCATAGGAACAAAATGGGTATTTAGGAATAAACACAATGAAGATGGCAAGGTGGTGAGGAACAAGGCTAGGCTGGTTTGCAAAGGCTACACTCAGATAGAAGGAGTAGATGTTGATGAAACTTTTGCACCAGTGGCAAGGTTAGAAATTATTAAAATGTTCCTAGCTTTAGCAGCACATAAGAGGTATAAAGTTTATTAGATGGATGTGAAATCAGCCTTTCTGAATAGGCTCCTAAAAGAAGAAGTGTATATTGAACAACCCGATGAAGTACAAATTAGTGAGGATGGGACACAAGTGTACAAGCCGAAGAAAGCCTTGTATGGCCTTAAACAAGCCCCAAGAGCGTGGTACAATAGGCTGGATGCGTGTTTGTGAAGGTTGAACTTCAGAAGAGGAACAGTTGATAATAACCTATATGTGTTTAACTCAAAAAAAGGCCAGTTGATAACCATAGTATATATAGACAACATCATCTTTAGAGGTGATCATTATAAGCTATGCCAAGATTTTAAATAGAAGATGAGTGAGGAATTTAAGATGTTAGTGATTGGAGAAATGAATTACTTTATTGGATACAAATAAAATAGTGTAAAGAAGGTATTTTTATTTCTCAGACGAAATATACCAAAGAGATACTGAAAAAGTTTGGCATAGAGGATAGCAGACCCGTCAATACCCTATGGCAGTGGGCTGCAAGTTAGCAAAAGATCAGAAGGGAAGAAGTACAAGCCCTACGGAGTACAGGAAGATGATAGGGAGCCTTCTGTACCTTACAACATCAAGGCTTGATCTTATGCAAGTTGTGTGTGTTACCAGTAGATTCCAAGCTGATCCTAAGGAATCTCATGTCTTGACAGTGAAAAGAATCCTAATATACCTTAAAGCGACACTGGAAATGCGTTTGTGGTATCCGGTCATGGATCTGTAAAACTACGAGCATACACTAATGCAAACTGGGCAGGAAGTATAGATGACAGAAAATCAACCAGCGGCTGTAGCTTCTACTTGGGTTCAAAGTGTGTTGCATGGTTAAGTAGAAAGCAAAATAGTGTTACTTTGAACACAGTTGAGGTTGAGTATATTGCTGCTTGTGCAGCATGTACTCAGGTGATATGGATACAAAGACAATTGGCAGACTTGAGTGTTGAAGTGAAGTTACCAGTGATTGTACTTTGTGATAATCAAAGTGCTATTGATCTCAGCAAGAATCCGGTTCAACATTCAAGGAGCAAGCATATTGACATCTAGTATCACTTTATCAAAGATCATATGGAACAGGGTATAATTCAGTTGGAGTATGTTGGCACTAAAGATCAAATTTCAGATATTCTAATTAAACCTCTGTCCTCAGAGTTGTTTGAAAAGTACAGAATAAGTCTATCTGTGCAAATGCCTCCTCAAGTTTGAAGTTTAGGTGATTCCTCCATCCCTACTTTGGGAGTTTTTTTTGTAATTGATTGGTAAAGGGGGAGAGAAGTAATAGTGCAGGGGGAGCTGTTAAGAAAAAGGGAGTGCATATTTAGGGGGAGTTGTAATTGTTGCATAATAGTTTTTCTTATGAGTGTTACCAACAATTACAAAGGAGGAGATTGTTGTTCCCATAGCCTTGTATGGGTTGTAATTATTGTCAACTAGATTTAAGTGTGCAAGTAATTTGACATGGAGGGGCAAGAGAGTAATTTGAAGCTATATGAAGCGGTAAGAAAGTAAAAACACACCCTTGCAAGAGAGAAAACCTACACGGGAGAAAAGAAAATATGTGACGGCAAAATAGAAAAGACCACCATTCGTAGAACAGGGAAAAAGAGAGAAAATACGTGACAGCCAAAAAGGGACGAAGGAAAGAAAATCTGGAATGGTACACCACCGGCACACTAGTGGTCGACAAAGAGACAACACCACCAAAGAATAGTGACCGGTAGAAAAGAGAGAAAATGAGACGACCAAAAAGAGCAGACGATGAGAGTGATCTGGCTAGATGGTGAAAGAGATCTAGTTGGATGGTGAGAGAGAAAACAAAGAGCCACCACCGTAAAAGAGAGATAGACCACTCGAAAGAGAAGACAATAGATTGGCGACAACATGAGACAAACAAATGACACAACAAAGGAGAGAAAAATGGCTGAAAGTGAGAAAACAAGAGATGAAAAAAAGAGGGAACAACGGAACAAGTGTGGATGAAGAAAAACCAACCACTGGCAGAAAAGAGAAAACCCGATACTGGTAAAAGGGGTAGATGGCAAAGAGGTGAATGGCCAAATAGGGGTGGACGGAGTGAGACTAGAACGTGCATTAGCGTGAGACCAGAACATGCAACAGCGTGAGACCAGAATGTGTGACGACGTGAGACTAGGACGTGAAACGGCAGACCAAAAGCGTGAGTGCAAGCCATGAAGCCATGAGATGATGAAAGTAGGAGTTATGTGAAACAACTTTGAGAAGGAAGTCGGTAAAGTATTGGAAAGAACTCAACATATTTCCAGATTTCTTCAAGAGAAGTTAGAGTGTGTTGTGGTGGACTTCTAAGCAGCAATGAAGCAACCTATTCAATTCAACAGTGGCAAGACAAGCTAGAAGAAAGGTAGACACAGTAAGTGACACTCTTTGTATTATACTTGCTTGGTATTTACAATAGTGAAAGAAACAGAGGATTAAGGCATCCATTGTAACTACATTGTTATCATCGGGAGTACCACACTAGTATTCTCAAGTATAATGAATTGTCTCGGTAGAGGAAGAGTCCCTACCATTGTATACGTACGTCACATTGATGGAACCACGTAAATCTCTTGTGTCCTTACTTTAATTTACATTTTGTGTTTTGAATTGAGTTGTGAATGTAACTAAAGTATCATTAAACCCATAACCTAAAGAAGACCTAATCAAGAACATTCGATTTTTCTAATAAGCAAGGTGTTTGAAAGTGACTTTGGGGATTATTATGATTAATAGGTAACAATAGACTACCTTAGTCCAATCTATGTAAGTGTTTTTAAGGGGTGGGATATTGATTCACCCCCTATCTCAGTATCACAAACTAGTAGATCTTAAGGTGAAGTTGAAAACTTCATCCTTATCAGTGTGAGACCAAAGAAGGTCCTTATCAAAGCAATATGACCTTGATTACAACAATCTTTATATAGGAACTTAAAATTCACAATTTTATTACTAAAATCCAATAATTAATCATTAGTTGACATGACCCAATATGTTGATGAGAAATTCATTAAACACTCAGTGTAAAGGAAAAGACACTATAACAGCAAAATGATCTAAACATATGCAGGTAAAATTGTCAAGTGAGTAAAAAGCCTTCTTTATGAATACAAGAATGACCAAATATGTGTCCTTAAGAAGACGATCATGGTTGTAGAATTGAGAATCCTTGAAAAGGTCTTTTATGTGCATAAAAAGCTTAATGACATATAACATATAATAACTTAATGTGGGGAACTTGGATTTTAGGATTGTCTTTCTTAAACTAAGTTGTATTTCAATTAGGCATAACAACATTTTGGTTAAAAGCATCTATGTAAGTGTTTTTATATTAGGGAATATCTAAACTTGGGTTAAGGCATAGAGTATTGAGCCCATTTTCAATGGCTAATGTTGGATTTGTTGTTGACAACATCTAACATAGTTGTTCGTGTTGATTTGATATTTTAAATGTTGCTAAGGTATATAAAAATTGTTGGTCAAAACTGTTGATGCTAGGTCAATTAAAGTTAATGAATCAATATTGACCATTGACCCTAAATTTTAGAAGTCAATATTAACAATTGACTTTAAATTTTAGGAATCAAATTTGGCTGTTGATTGTAGGGCAACCTTTGGAAATCTGATGAGGACCAGGTTTAGGTTTCACACTAAAAGAGGTGAATTAGTGTGAGATATATGCTTTTTATAAATCGATTTAGATGTAGCATCTGTGACTTGTTAAAGCTGATGATCCAATTTTTCTTTTTATTTCTCCTTTATGTGAATGCAATTGTATGAATATAAATTAATATGCAAGCACCTAAGCACAAATGACAATTTTTATATGGTTCACCATAATGTGTGAGCTATGTTCACGGTGTGATAGGATCTCTCCTAAATCAAACAATCCACTCTTGTTATCAAGGGATACAGTTTGGTTGTGGAAGAATCACTCCTTAACTACTTGTGAATGGATCATTTCTTAATCACTTACAATGATCTCCTAATCACTCTAAAGGTATCTTATCATTTTTCAGCAAGTTTATAAATAATTTATAGTAAAAACTTTCTTAGAGAACGATCACTTAATATGTATAGATTGCTAGTGTAGAATATGGATCTTCTCCTTCCTTTGCTCCCGGTGTTGTCTCACCCGCTATCGGTGCTGCTTACATGTGCTATTGATACTGTCCATGAGCATTGCTGCTGTTCGCTCGTATTGCTATTGATGTGTGCACGCATTGTGGCTACTGTTTACATGCGCTATTATTGCTGTCCACGCCAGTTGCTGCTTATTTCTTTATAAGCTGCTGTTGCTGTCCGCACATGCTGCTGCTTCTGATGTCTACACGCGTTGCTGCTGTCTGTGCGTGTTGCTCTTGCTTCTGTTTACACATACTATTCTTATTGTTTGCACGTGTTGTTACTGTCTGTACATGCTGCTCATACTATCCGCATGTGTTGTTGCTGTCCGTATGTGTTGCTCCTACTGTCTACATGAGCTACTACTGTCAGTGCAGGCTACTACCATTTGTTCAAGCAGTTGATACTTTCTGCATGTGCTACTGGTACTAGTTGTGTGTGCTGTTGTTGTCTGCTCGTGCTGTTGCTACTATTCGTATGCGCTGTTATTGTTGGTATAACCTTCAGCTACTGCTAACTCCTTGTTTACTAGTGCAGGACACCTTCTGTTGTTGTTGTTGTTGCCTCCTTAATTGCTGGTGCAGAACAACTCCTACTGCTGCACCACCTCCCGCCAAACTTGTTGCCTCCTTGTTTGTTGGTGTAGAACACATCCTGTTATTGCACCACCTCCTATTGGACTTGCTACCTCTTTGTTTGTTGGTGCAGGCACCTCCTAGTTTTGCTGGTGTAGGCTGCTACCTCCTAGTTTGTCTTCCCTTGATGCTAGATTCACAGGTTGTTGCACCACCTTTTGTTTATCTCCCTTGGTTACTGGATTCACAGGTTGCTGTACCACCTTTTGGTTTGTCTCCCTTAGCTATTGGATTGTTGGTTCAAGGCTGTTGGTTTCCTAGTTTGCTGGTACAGGCTACTGCCTCCTAGTTTATTGGTGTAGGCTATTGGTTTGTTGGTTCAAGGTTGGCTGTTGTAAGTTTTGGTGAGGGCTAGCTATTATT